>CM035233.1:52479180-52984307 GCA_020226215.1 Sindora glabra
GGTAGTCCAAATTACATATTTAAATTTCTAAACTCAACAAAAATGGTCTATGTTGGACTTTGAAATTTACCTGTCACGAAGCTGCCTTGTGGGTTATCCCATTTTTAGTCAAAATTTAATCAGTTCTAATTACAACAAATTGATTCCCTACACTTATAATTAAATTTTGTAAGTTCGCAAACTAAGTTACAAATTGAATTGAACAATTTAATTTAAATTATTTTTCAAATTCCAGAAAGCAAAAAGAAGGCCCAATAACAAAGAGGAAGAAATTCTTACAAGCTTGGCAGTTTCTCTTTCACTTAAAGTATCAAAATGCTTCACCTCTTTTAGTAAATTCGACAGCTTCTTTTTTAGTTCTAGTCTGACAGTTTCTATGTAATGCATTAGTTGAAGCAAAATGTTGCATTATGTAGCGTTTTCAAATATAACTAGTTCAAAGTTCTAAATAACTGCTTATTAAATAGTTGATTTAGCTAAAAATTAAACATGACAATCTTGATCCATATCTATTTATTCATTTATATTCATTCTTATTTTGACCCATTCATATCTATCTATTTTAACTTTAGCGTAAATATAGGGTGGTTCATTATTAACTTATTAAAATAAGAGTCATATTGAGTTAATTTATGAATAATCATTTATCCATTTATATTTATAGGAGGTAGATTTGTATACTGTATAAATTAAAAAATAAAAATATTATAATATAATATCTTTAAAAATTTAATATGATTTAAATATTTTTAAAATTGATTATTTAAAATAAAATATTATAATATTATTATATACGTGATGATATCAATTTCTTTTATGAAAAATAAAATTAAGTCTAATCTTTTGTATTAAAATCTATATAATTTATTATTTTTACTTTTAAAACTTCAAAATAATCACAAAATTACCTTTTTTAATTTTTGAATAAAAAATCTTACAATGTTATATGCCACATGGAATATATTGTATAGTTATATGTTAGATTCTTAGTTATACTTTGCAAATATTAATACATCAACAAAGTCAATTTTTATTTTTTAAGTGATACTTTACAAATAGAAATCTAATCATTGATATATATATAAATTTAAAAGTGCAATTTATTATTGTAAAAGAATACATATAATTCATAATTTTAAATTTTTAAAATTTTATTGAAATATCTATTTTAAATTAAATAAGTTTTCTTTAATATATATTAAAATTAAAATATTTAATCAACTACATTTAATATTAAAATAAATTTTAAAAATTAATGTTAAGAAAATAAGATAAAAAATTATAATTTTAAAAAGTAAATAAAAATAAAGAATAAAAATTTTGATAGCATAAATTTATTTTAAAATAATACTAATAAATATAAAATAGTGATAAAAATAATACCTATAAAAATAATAAAATATAAAATAATAGTTTAATGAATAAATGAATGAATCAAGTTAATTATATATCTAAAGGTTATGAATCATCTATGACTTGTTTAAAATTTTATATTAAGTTATAAATGAATAAATAGATTAATAATAATTAATTTATTTTTAATTTAATTCATATCTATCCTAATTCATATTCATCCTAATTCAATCATTTGCCACTTCTATTAAAAATAAAATCAATTAACTAAATTTGATACACCCAATTAAAAGTTATCTGAAATGCCGTACACCAAAATCACCTCTCTCCTTTTGCTTCCTTGTTCAAAGTAACGGAAGCCAGGATTTCCACCCTTCACGGCAGTAAAAATCAACAAAATAAATTTGGAAACAATTTTCCAACTTATACGCGTGATCCTTGACCATTGACCATTGTGTATCCAACTTGCACCCGTGGTCCCATACCCTTGCGTATAATTGAGAGAGAAATAAAATAAGTGATGAGTTTTCACATATATTTTATTTTTGTTTTCTGGCAATTTGAAATAAAACCTATACAAAACTTGATGATCTCTGTTTTTTTTTTTGAAATATTTTCTAGTAAGTACTGTGGCATTAACCATATGTTTTTCTTCTTTCTACTTTCATTATTGTTATTACTTTAATTCATGGAAATTGTATGAAAATTCGTAATTGATATCTAAAATGGTGAAATCAGATTTATAAATGCATTCATAATAAACTTTTTTTTTTTTCATGACTATTCCTTGTGTTTATTTGTTTATGCTTGCAACTGTAGTGGAAGTCCATAATTTGGCTTAAAATTGTGAAATTGGGTTTATTACTTTTCCAGAAAATTCTGATAACAAAGTTTGATCCTTTATTTTGAATCATTTGGTTCATGCAACAAAATTTAGATTTTATTATCAATTCAATGTACAGGGATTGGTTCATGTTGTAAGATCAGAAAAAGAAAAAGACCCAAAAAAATATAATTATGATAAAACAAAAGTGTGAATTAATAATTAGAACTGCAAATAGACAAAAGGGCCCCCGAGCAAAGCACGCCCTACATTTTAGGTAGAAGAAAGAGACCAATCCACTACAATATTGTTAGCATGGAAATCAGAAAGGCAGACCTACCTCTTCTCTCTCTATCCCTCCCTTATTTTCTCTGCCTAGAAAATTTCCTGTAGTTTGCTGACAGAAACAGAGAAACAAGTATAATTGACAGACAATGTTGAATCATTTGCAGGCTGCTCATAAACTTCATTCATGTCGTGCTGTTACGTTTTACTTCTTCTTCTCCGTGGTTTGCTTGGCTTTCCTAAGCTCTGCTGTTGGACTCATTCACGGGAGGGAGACATCATCATTTTCTACGTCGTCCATCATTGTGAATGCTTCCGAGTCATCTGGAAGGAAAATGCCAGAAAATTTTATGGGACTTTTCCTTGAGGTGAGACTTCATTTGCAGCTACAAACTCAGAAAAATCACTTGCTTTAAGCAAATCCGACCTTTTTGTTAATTTCAGGAGATTAATCATGCTGTTTCTGGAGGATTGTGGACAGAGCTCGTCGCTAACAGAGGTCTTGAATTTAGTAACTTACTAGTTATTATACCTCTTTTTTCCCCTTTTCTTCCATCTGAACGGCTTGGAATCTAGCAAGTCACATTAAACTCCGATTAGAACCAAATTAAATCTATTTTGAGAGGCAAAATTCTCTTAATGATAATTTTTTTCATTCACAAAGTTTAAATTAAAACTTTGTTTAAGGAGACTAAACTTCCAACTAGTGTTATTATTACAAGTTTTTGAATATATAATATTGATAATGATAATGAATAGATTTGGGTAGCAGGCTTTGAAGCTGGGGGTCAAAACACAACCTCAGCGATAAAACCTTGGTCAGTGGTGGGACCAGAATCCTCCATACGTGTTGAAACTGATCTTAGCTCTTTGTTTCAACGTAACAAGGTGGCTCTGAGGCTTGATGTGCTTTGTGATAATGATTGTCCTAATGATGGGGTTGGCGTCTATAATCCTGGTTATTATGGCATGGTGAGATTCAACTACTTCATCATTTGTTATATTTTACAAGATTTTCATTTGTAATCTATACTGTAAAATTATAGTGTTAAATTGTGTATCAGAATGATTATTACAATTGTTGAACAATCATAGATATTTTTTGCATTTATTTATAATTATGCTAATTGTAACTATAATTTAAAATGTAATTATATGCAATTTTATATTGTAACAACAAAATTACCTAAATTTTCCACAATTTTGACTTTTGCACTGTAATAATAATTTAAAATTTCTTATTTTGTTCTTTCTGCTACATATCTTTATTTAAACATATATCTCAATTTGTTTCAGAATATTGAAAAAGCACCAAAGAAATACAAGTTGGTTTTCTACGTTCGCTCAGCAGGAAATATCAGTCTAAGGATTGCAATCAAGGGATCAAATGGTGCAGAACTGGCTTCAGCCTCCTTCTCGTGAGTTTCCTATGTTATTTTTTGTATCTGTCAGTACGTAATTAATTAGTCATTAGTAGTACTAAGTAAGTGAAATTGCAGATCCGATGATGTCTCAACCTGGACAAGAATGGAGACCATATTGGAAGCCAACGGAGAAGATTCAAAAGCAAGCCTTTACCTAACAACAGAAAGAAAAGGGACCATTTGGTTGGACCAAGTGTCTCTCATGCCCCTCGACACATACAAGGTCTCTTCTCCTTCCTTAATTACTACTTTCAATTACTTAATCTTTCAATATCACATATTAATCGTTTTTAAATGTTTTTTTTACTGCATACAATACTGGGCACAATATTATTACTGTGTTAGGTTATACCATCTTTAAGGATTTCTTTGTCGAGGCATTCACACTCATTATATGTAATCGGCGGTGAGCGTTAGTCAAGGAAAAAGGAGAGAGAGATTGATAGGGAGAAAATTCAAACTTTCATTCTCATACTCATAATGCCCCCCCCATTAACAATTATTCCCAAATTTGCATCACAACTAATAGTCATTTTTATTACAATTTTACTAATCCTAAATGGCATAATTTCTAAGGAGCATAAAATGGCATTGGCCCTCTAAATTTTTTTAAAAATTTAAGTAAAAAATTTTTCTTTCTAAATCATTTGAACGTTCAAAAAATTTTAATTCCCTCAAAATTTTAGGCCAAAATCCATAATTTCTAATCGTAGCATAATTACAAACACGATTACAATTATAATTTTATACCATAGCATTTTTATACAATTTCTTCAACCTTGTCTTGACACACGCAGGGTCTTGGTTTCCGAGGCGATCTTGTAGATATGATGAAAGAGTTGAAACCAAAGTTTCTCAGATTCCCGGGTGAGCACACATGCTCAAACTGTTTTAATTATGAGAATTGGAAATTACTTTTGGTTGCAGAATTTAAACTTTTTTTTTTCGTAAGTTTAATCAGGGAGATTATGCCATTAAAACTTATTTAACTTATTGCTTCATTGGCTTGTTGTAGCATATATATTTTATTGCTTCCTGTGCATATCTTAAATAATGTTTTTCAAGTTCCATGTTCTGTCATTTGTGTCCTGTATTTAAAAATATTTCATATACAATAAACACAAGTACAAATCTGAATACATTTTTTTTTGGGCGAATAAGTACAAATCTGAATACATTAGAGCATGTTGGCGTGATAGGTCCGTTAGTTATATTTGTTTTAGAAATATAACGGAGCTGCCGAATATCTTTAAATCATGTGACATTTATTTTTTTTTTTAAAATTATATTATTATAAATTTTATTTCTAATTTATAAATATATGCATCTAATTATTTAACTATTTATTCATTAAAAAAAGGGAAATACGATGGAGTTTTTATTACGTCCACGATATTGACAATAGGTGGGACTCAGTTTTTATCCCCGCCTGCTCTGTGTAGTCACGTGGATTAGAAATTGACGTAAGGCCGGACTCAAATATCTTATCACTCTTTACAGGGTAGTTCGGCCTGATAATTTTGACCAATAAAATGCTAACAACTATCTCACTAGAAAAATGGACGGGCACCAACTTTTCCTTTTCAAACCAGTGTGGCTACAAACTCCGCAAGATTTAGAATATTGACCAATGATGTCCCTTTCTTTTTAACAGATTCGATAGTAGATGACTTGTAATACTGAGTTATTGCCTTAGTGGTTTGAAATGGAAAGGTCAGTATAGCCATAAATTTTCAATCACTAAAATAATTATTTCATTTTCATAAAATAATCATTTTTATTGTATTTATAATATTTTAAATTTAAATTATATATTAAAATCTTAAAAAATTAAGTATAATAATTAATTTCTTATTTATAATCATGGTAATTATTATATTTTATAAATTTTACAATTGACAACATTAGTCCTTTATTTGTTCCTGTTATTATAGTTCTTTGTACCTTCATCACTTGCAATGTTAAAAAAAATAAAAATATTAAGGTGAATCGTTAAATTTCATTTTAATACTATTAAATACATATTTATTTTTTAGTTATATATTTTCCATTCATCATTTATTTTAGTATTACAAGTAAAGAAAGATAAAAATAATTATGACAAAAATAAAAAATAAAAAATAAAAAATAAAAAATAATAATATTAATTATAAAATTTGATAAATATAATAATCATCACATTTATAAATGAAAGTTTAATATTTTGTTTACTTCATTTAGAATGTAAATAATTTAATAAGTATAATAAATCATCATCTCATTTTAAAAACTTTGAGAGGTGATTTGGTTCAATATAATAATTTGGAAAGTCCGATTTCTCAAAAATAAAAAAGAAGTAGGTTGTTTGATTAGTTATTATCTAATAATTAGGAGAAATAAGACTTCTTAAAAAATCTTAATTTTGTTTATCCATCACTCTCTTATATAACTTTTACTTTTTGTGTTTTTTATAGATATAAAAATAAAATTATTCTCACTAATTTTAATTAATCACAACTAAAATTTATTAATTTATATTATAATAATAGTAAGAATATAGCAATTATTTTTATTAATACTTCCTAAAAAGTTCAAGGTTGAACCAAATAAAACATGAAAAATTATTGTCAGGAAAGCATTACTTCCTTAATATTAATAAAATAACTTTGAGAACTCTTCAAGAAATTTAATTAGGAAGTTCAATTTCCACAAGAATTTACTTCTTATATAAATTAAACGATTTCTAATTTTTATAATCTTAAATGATTATAATAAGAAAAAATATAAATAATAATTTCATTTCATTTCATTTCATATTAAAATATAATAATTAAAAATAATAATATTATTATAAGAAAAAATATATCATCTTATTATAAATATTAATGTCCATTTTATCATATTTTAACCAAGGTCATAAAATATAAACAATTAATTTTATGCTTCATTACATTAATTACTATGATATATATGATTTTTTTATCCAACAATTTTTTACACAATTTGATGTTATTTGTATGCTACTAAAAAATAATTATTATCACTTATTTAAATGGGTCCGATGCTATATTACAAAAAAATTATATTTTTTTCCTTTAAGAATTTTCACTTTACTTTTAAATATTTCATTTATTTCCATGATAAGTGATCCAACTCGAATAGAATTTGAAGATAGTCATCACATTCAAAAAAAATAGTTCAATTATATATGATGATAATAATGTCCGAAAATTATAATTTATCCGAGGTCCATTAAATAATTATGGTATAAAAGTGTTTCTAAAAATAGGAAATTATTAAATTTTAAAATAATAAAATATAAAAAATTTAATAATTTTATTATTGAATTTGTAAGTCACTAGTAAAATAATTCTTAAATTATAAAAATAATTGTAATAATTATTTAATAATATTTTATTCATTTAATTTTATCGTTATATACATATAATTTCATCCCTTAACAATGTGACAAAAGAATAAAATTATGTGAATAAGATATTATTCAAATATTATTATGATCAATTTTGTAATTTACAGATCATATTATTAGTAATATATTATTTTAGGAGGAGAATTGTTAATTTTTCCTGAAATATTGACAACATTTAATAGCAATTAAATTTTATAATTTTATCAAAAGTAAATTAAAATATTAATTTATTTGGAGCAATTAATAAATATTTATTTTTCATATTCAAAGCAATACCCCTTAACCACTCACCAAGGAAAGAATGATCAATTGTATTTTTCAAAAAAAGTAATGTTATATATACTAAAAAGGAAAATTATAGAAATCAAGCCTGATTTATAAAAGCACAAGTAGATCTAAAAAAGAGCCCATGTATTTTTTTGTTGATATTTTAATGTAGGTCGTAGTATTTTTCATTTTATATTTAATTTAAATATATTTTTATTATAAAATATTTAAAACATTTTATATTATTTGATGTAAACATTATAATTATCTTTCGGCCTCATAGAAGGTTAGAGTAATTTTTTTTATTATTTTTATGATTTAATTTTTGGTTAAATTGATATAAAAATTAAATTGATATATTCCCAAATTTAAATGAAATGAAAAATAACAATAGATTTCAATTGAATTTTGTGTATTACATTATTTCTATTATTTTTAGTATAATAATTAAAATGTATAAATTAACATGAAGTAAAATCAAATTTATATAAAACCCAAATCAAATAAGGATTAAAACTAAATTTCGTGGGGTTATTTTTTATGTCCTATCGTCCCTTTGTATCAATTTGCAAAATGTCAAATGGGCTTTAAAGCATTTTAACTACAATTTATGAGCCGCTAAATCCTGACCGTATATTACACTTTAACATCTTTTATTTCTCTATCCTATGGTTGGCAAGAAGCCAACGAATTAATGTGAGTTGCCCGGTTTGCCCCGGTTCCGTACTGGGGCAGCATAGCCCGGCCCTTAATTTTATAAAAAAAAAATTAAAATGAGAATTATTAAATTTTAATGTTGATTTTTATCTTATTTGATGACAAAATATTTTAATCTATATGAAAACTTTATATTAACTAAGATGTAATATTAATAAAAATAGTTATAAAAATAGTTGCAATCAATTTTTTTCATTTTAATTATTTATTTTATCACTTAGATTAACTTCATATATTTGGAATAAATTACACAAACCAAAGCAAGGGCCAAAACTTAAAATACTGGGCACTTGTATAATTACATTTTCTTTGGTGTCAAAGTGGAAGAGATCACGTACGTTGAAAAGGCCAAGCAATTTTAGTATTGTTACGGGCGGCAAGTCCTTATATCCCACCGTTTATATATATATATATATATATATATATCCTCCGTTCTAACTAAATCTAGTATCGGGGGCATTGAAGTCTAGGCCCAGATTGTTTCTTGCAAGAAAGTTATGCTATTTTTTTTTTCAATTTAATTACATTTTGCATATATGATCAGGTGGTTCTTACGTGGAAGGACAATATTTAAGAAATGCCTTTAAGTGGAAAGATACGGTTGGAGCGTGGGAGGAAAGACCAGGGCACTTCAATGATGTATGGAATTATTGGTGCGATGATGGTTTGGGTTACTACGAGTATTATCTAGTAAGTATCTTATTTTAATTTCTACATATTTTATGAAATTATAGTTTTAATTTTCATTATTTCTTGGAATAATCTTCTATTCACGTTTTTTTAATACAAAAACGATTCTCTACTTCTCTTTTCTTTGTTTTCTTTATTTCCAATCAAAATAATTCATATAAATAAGAAACCACATTAATTGATGTGGTCTTGATTTTTGTACTTGGTCAATATTGACATGATTTTTCCTATTGGTTATATATTTTTGTTGCTTAAATGGAGATTACAAATGTCTAATAATTTGAAGAAACCTTAGGTATAACTTTGATTTTGAATTACCTTCTGCAGCTTTCTAAAGGTAACTAATTACCGCAACATAGGTTTTATTATGAACTTTGGCAATTCAAAACTAAAGTTGGTTGACAGAAAAAGCTAGAAGCTTTGCGGCAAAATAAAATTGATAATTTTGTATTATAACGAATAGGATTAGGGTTTATAACCTGCCATGATCAAATGGCTATGACCTTTATATATAAGTTGAGAAAATCTCCAATTGTATGCTTTAAAAATTTTCAATGGCTTGTAGTGATATTTCGAGAAGGTATTGACTTTATATTTGATAGGATGCCACACTCAATACAAGAAGAGTTTTCCTTAGAATCTAGACCGTTGAGATTCCTTAGATGTCAAGTTGGGCCAAATTTGTTATATTATCTGATCAGATAAGAGGGATTTAGTCGAATATTTATTATCAAAATTTAAAAAATGAACTCTTTTTATGAATTATTCTAAATTAGAAATGGGCTCACAATTGCAATTAATAAAATTACGAAAAAAGAAATTACAATTGTGAAGCATAACGTAGCAACAAAATAACAACTATCAATCATAATTTAAAATCATGTTATTTATGTTTTATTTTCAGACTAATCTCATGTATTTGAGTTTAATATAAAAATAAAATTTTGTAGACATTTTTTACTCAGTAAGTTCAGCATATTTGTGTGTAAGATCAAGAAAGTGATGCGGTCTTGATTTTTGTTCTATTTATTTTGTAGACTTTTTGGTTTTTATTTCAACTGCCTTTTTGAATAAATCATTAATCGAAATAATTTTAGTTTGCATTATGCAAGTTGATCGTAATACCACTTTTTCCTTGAGCAGCTAGCAGAGGAACTACAAGCAAAGCCTATATGGGTTTTTAACTGTGGTATTCTCGCATTACTTACTATTTAAGCTCAGTTTCTTTAAGCAAAAACCAACATTTAATTTGACCCTTTCTTTTTAATCGAATCCGTGATTGCAGGTATTAGCCAGCGTGAAGAAGTTGAAGCTGCTCACATCCAATCTTATTTGCAAGTATATTTTACCAAAAATTCTTCCATACTTTACTTTTTTACCCATTTAATTAATATACACAAATAATCATTAATATTATTTTTTAAAATATGATTGGTGATTGAAGGATGCCCTAGATGGTATTGAATTTGCTAGAGGTCCAACCACTTCAACTTGGGGTTCTCTTAGAGCTCAAATGGGACATCCACAACCTTTTGACCTTGAATTTGTTACCGTTGGAAACGAGGATTGCTTCAAAAAGAACTACAAAGGCAAGGAATTACTCTTATTTTTCTGTTGTCTCTTTAAATATATTGCTATTTGTTTTCTCTTTATTTTTTGCCCAAATATTATTCAATTAAATAAAAGAAATCCTTGATTTTTCAGCAAACTACCTTGTGTTCTATGATGCTATAAGAAAAGCTTATCCAGATATCAAGATTATCTCAAATTGTGAAGGAAAACAAGATCAACCGGCAGATAAAGTTCCGGCTGATTTTCATGAATATCATGTAATATTTTAAATAATTTCTTTTTGCTACATTTCAGTTCACAACGTGTTTTCATTTAACTCCAATTGTGGATATCTGATTTATGCAGTCATCTTTCCTAATTTGTGAATTAAAATCTCCGCAGTAGCTCAAATTTTTTTTGGAAAGTTAAACTCCATTGTTGACCGTCTCTGCATGTCTTTGATATGAATTTTCAAAATCAAGAGTGTAAATTTTGGAGAGATATGCACAAATTAAATTGTTTGATACCAATGCAAGAAGGACCTGTGCTTACATCTTTTTCTTAAATTTACGTTCTCAATTTTTCTAATGAAATTGAGAGAATCCAAATTTTACAAATTGAAAGTACTGTCACGAGATTTTATACCCTTTTTATATCCTCCTTACTTTCTTCTTCATCAGACTTATCCACGGAGCGCTGAGCAAATGTTCATAGAAGGACATCAAATATTTGACACAGAACCACGAACTTTACCAAAGGTTTAGTGATCATATGAACATTTTTCTCATCCGATTTGTAAATGAATTTGATAGATGTTGCTTCGAGATGTTTGAATCATTTGCGTACACACAGGTATTTGTTAGTGAGTACTCTTTGATGGGTAGGGAAGTTGTTGGATTTGGAAACCTTTTGGAGGCCTTGGCCGAAGCTGGATTCATTATGGGACTTGAAAAGAACAGGTTTGCTACCATCACCTCATGTTTTCAACTAATTTTCATGACTTCTTTCATTATTTTCTATGAACAAAAAATGTCAATATAACTGTTAGGTTCAATTACAAATTTGAAATTCAGACTTTTGCATGTGTTTAGATCTTTTTTTTTAATCTCTGAAAACAAAGAATGTCTAGTTCCCAACAAACGTCAATGGGCTATGAATTTAGTTCACTTGTTTAGTTCTCACCCTTTTCATTTTTCCCCTTCTTATGCAGTGATCATGTTTCATTGGTTTCATATGCGCCGCTTTGTACTCATGCAGATGACAGGACGTATATTTCTTGTTCTTGTTCTTGTTCTTCTTTTTTCCCCACATTTAAGTTTATATGCAGTTGGTGTAATCTTCATTGATGATATTAAGAGACCGCAACAAAACACCAATATTAGCCAAGTTTTCTAAGATTTCCAAAGTTTTCACAAAACTTGTATATTGAGGCTGTCTAACTAAGGAGGAAATCAACAAATGGTGCATTAATCTCTAATTTAACAAATACTAAGGTGGTAGATAAATTAGGTGTGCTGCTTTTGCTTCATTGATTGTGTTGTGTGTAATTTCTGGCATTAGGGCGAACCCAGATGCCATAGTCTTTGACACATATCGGGTGTATGGAACTCCCAGTTACTGGATGCAATATATGTTCAGAGAATCCAGTGACTCAACACTGCTGAGTACCAACCTCACAACTACAGAGAATCTTGCCGCTTCTGCAATTTCTTACACAAGTGACATAGATTCCAAGGACCGTTTGCAATTAAGGGTAATAACTAACATTCATTTTGCAGGATTATGAACTTGCATTTTTATCTATGGATGCAAGATTTTGTTTTTTTCATAGAAATTTTACTCTTTTTCTACAATCTCCCATCAAATTTGAATTTTGCAGGTTGTGAATTTCGGGGGCACCACAGTAAGCCTCGAAGTGTCATTGAAGGAATGGACGAACGCAGATATGTCAACAGCAACAAAAACTGTGTTGACATCTGCTGATGCAAAGGATGAGAACACCTTTGAAGAGCCTAGAAAGGTAGTTCCAATTGAAACTCCACTTGCAGATGCCAGCCCAGAAATGACAGTTGTACTCCCCCCATTTTCTTTGTCACTTTTTCAATTTTTGAGGTGATTATGAATCTCAATGGCTGCCTGAGAAATAATGTAAAATGGAAGCCCAGTGATGTTTTGACTTAGTTTCTAGTGATCTCAGCCATTTGATTGTGAAACTAGACAAATTTATACGATCAATAAAAGCAATAGCATGTTCTGGGAGGCGTTGCTGTGTGAAAGTTTTGATTGCATTTATTCCGAGTAAAAACGGAAACTGGGAAAGGAAATAACTTTGTACCTTTTTTTTTCCTGCCAACTTTTGCATCAAAACATTGGGATTGACATTCATGCTGAATGCAAACACAGAAGAAGGAATAGTAGTTAAAAATGGGGCTCTGAACATCCATTGTATCCACCACTGCATCTATGAAGATGATGTTGGCAAGAATTTCGAATCAAGTAGCTAAAGCCTCTACTGATATTAGAACGAATTTGAGAGTGCTACGTAATCCATTCAAAATTTAGAAAATTAAACAGACTACTGTTGAACTAGCAAATACCAAATTACAGGATATTGAAGCTAGAATCAAGAAAATACGCGGGCCATTGTTGAAATTGCAAGATATTGAAGCCAGGAGAGTGAGGACTTAACCTTCAAAGATAACTTGTGCTCTAGGTTGATACATTCATCAACTTGTTCATTTTGAAAGCTGACCTTTTACCTTTCTTCCACAATCTCTTTCTCTGCAACGTAATCTTGCAGCTTGATTCCAAGGGATGCAACCTCTTTTTTGCTTTCCAGGATATTTACTAACATCTGCTGAAGCTGAGTCATCATCATCGGAAGCAGCTCTAACAATGCTAACATTACAAAATGAAGATTTCAATGATATTGATGAGCTACAACTGAGTTATTCTCATTAGCTAACAGAGGAAGATAGCGAAAAAGTTGAACAAACTCAGTTATACTGTCAGCCAACATCTATTTGATCTGGTCCTCTTTACTACATAGTAAAAATTAGAAAGTTAATCAAGTAATAATTCAAAATGAATTTTTTTCGTCGGATTAATCTATCAATATAGCCTGTCCGAATGGATTCCGAGTCCCATCCATGGAATGATGTTAATTAATGATATCTAAGTACAAGGAGGACAGGATTTTTTCAATCTTCCCTTTGCATTAAAAATGAATTTTTTCCTTTTGTCTCCTCTATTTTTGTTTTTCACTCACAAAGTTTGAATTTAAGTAAGGAAATTGATCATCTTCCAGTCACTCAAACCAAACATCATTGGTTAACATAATGAGAATTCATGTTCATGATTAGATAATATCATGACCCAATTCTCAATTATTGTAATTGACATAAAGACAACTGACTAGTATTAATATACTATCCTTACAACCCCTTAAGACATATTGACTCACCTGTCTTCGTAACTTTGCTAAAAATATAGATAGTCATTTATGGAAAATAATTTTTCTTGTGCTCACATAAAGGAGTTCAAAACACAAATTAAATATACCAAATAATACTTATACACTAGTATAAAATTTTTGAAAATATAACTCTGTACATAATTACTATTAAAAGATAAAACTTTTAATTGTGATATCATAGAAATATTACAAGGAAGGTTTACACATAGATGTCAATTATGTTAGAATTCAGATAAACATACGTAGCGAAATTTTAAAATTTTTGATCCGAATTCTACCTAAGATCCATGAAAAAGGGCATAAATCGATGGTTAGGTTTTATCTTTTATGTGCTCGTGTTCTTTTTTGAATAAAAACTTGAGAAAGCAGATGAATCAAATATCAGTACAACGTCTCTACAGTATCCACACGAAGTGAACAATGGCTTCTCCATTCCACAAAACTGTTAGAATTCGTTTCTCTCACTAAGATTAGAATTGAGCATTTTTTTGAGTGATTTAGGATTTTATTGAAGTTAATGTGCATTTTTTGAAAGTGCTACCTTTAAGTCCTTTTTATAGAACTAAGGCATATGACAATCTTACTCTTACTAAGATAATGCTTTAAAAGATTCCTAATCACACTAAACAATTATCACCTTACCCTTATTATAGAGAGAGTGAGGAGAGATATGACTTATCTATTAATTATCTAATATTAGATAATAGCATTATCTCATAATATAATTATCTAATATTAAATTGGCATATGATTATCTTATATTAGATAATAATATTATCTCATAATATAATTATCTAATATCTAATAATGTAATTATTTGATATTACTTTAATATCAAATAATATTATATATATATTATGTGAAAAATATATTATTATCTTAATAATAATAATAATATATATGCACGAAAATAAGTTCAATTAATTAGATTTTAATCCAATTAAAGTCCAATTAATTATTGTCTCATTTCAACTCTTTTTGTGTGACCCTGTAGGTTCTTACTACATTGATAATAACTCATTATTAGGTCATAAATAGTTAGCGGTATCTAACAATATATTATTGCTACTTAAGTAGTAAGAATATTTATGATTTGATATCCACCTAATATGTAATCAATGCTTTACATCATAATCCCTTTTATAACAATATCTAAATCGAACTAGAGTCATGAAGTGTGTCATCCTCATCAATGTTCAATTTATATTTTTTGATAATGAGTAGACTTAAAATAAATCATCAATATCACATTTTGATTCAATTGAGCATAACCATGCATTTCTAAGTTTCACTCAATCAAGGGGTCCAAGGATATCTTTCTTTTATACAAGAGTAATAAAATCTGATCTACATCACTCATTTCCCTCTGCATGATTCGTGACACACTTAATCAATATCCTACTTATCATCCTAATTAAAAGTGACATAGGACAACATCAAAGTGAATAACTCCTTATGTAGGGAATTATAGTGATTTCATGTCAAAGAACTATAAGCATTTGTGGTCATATGAGAATAACTAATAATATGTCTATCCATGCAGTGTTCTCATAGTGGGTCAGTCTAGTACAATTTTCATTAACAATGTACTCATATATTAACTTGATATTATATATCTATGATTCATAATCATCAATCACTATACATGCTAGTCTCGATATATTATTACTATCTTTTTTATAATAATACTTGACTAGAAGCATTTTAGGAATAGCAAAGCTATTCCAAGGATAATTATTATATTTAAGTTATAATTGTGCAGAGTAATAAAATATAATAATTTGAATTGCCTAAAATAAAATATAATACATTGTACATTTATTACAATCATCTCTATAATTAACTCTTAGGACACATACCAATAAGTTATTCTTGTAAAATTCATGCTCTATATTTGTAAATAAGAATTTAACAGAAGGAGAGTAAGTATTAAAATATCCAATAAATGGCTACTTTTCCCTTTTTCTTTAAAGAATTTTTATCATAAAAGATTACATATATATATTTTATTGTATAATAATTAATTAAAACTCTTAGGTACTATCTATAATTTTTATACATTACTATAACTTTAGTGTGCTAACAGAAATTCTTTATGCTAGTAACAACTTTTATGTATTAATAGTAGCTTTAATGTACTACCCTCAATTTTTATATGTATTATTTTCAAAACTTGTTAAGAGAATAGCTATAGTAATTATTTGTAAAATTTACCAAATTGCTATAGTTGGTATCTAGATTTCTCTTTATATCCTCGGTTCTGCTTTATCTCTTGCTACCCTAGGCACAATGCCTCTAACCCTTATTCTGTCTCTCCTTCTTTGCAAATGATGTAAACTTTCCCTTCACAATTCATGTATAGGATGAGCAATCACACTCACAATAAATAATAATAGGATGCTATAAGCATATATAGGCATCAATGATGTGTTTCATTATCACATATTATGGTTATAGTCAAAATACTAATTATATCATAAGAGTTTTGTCAAAAAAATTTGTCATTCTCATGTATTCACCCTTCAACATACTATATCACTATGTTTAAGGTTGATATACAATCTTTTCATTTTAAGATAAATAACTAAAAATATCAATAATTGTATCACAATTCTCAAACATAAAATCTAACCATTCTTACATATAATTACATTTTATCATCATATGACATTATATCTAAGGTTGATATTCAACTATTCCATTCAAAATAATGACAACACTTAATTTTTTTGAATGGTTAGCAATTTTTAACTCAAGCATAACCCATGCAATGCAAATTTCAATTACTTGCAACATTTTCAATATAATGTATTCAACATTAATCATGTTGAATAGCATGGCTTATCCATAGTTTAGAGTCTTTTTAACCTTCTAAATCATCTTAATTTTTCATAAAAATTTTATTTAATGATCCTAATGTATTAACAAACATCGATCATTAATTTTCTTGCAATTTTATCACCTTTGGATACTGTTCACAGAGTACTAAAAGAAGAAATTTTAAAATAGGATAGCATGTGAGCAATTGAAATGAAAATCCTTTTTCAATATTCAAATCACCTTTAATCACAACTAAATTTTGATACAACATCCCTAGTATACTAATTAATGAGAAAATTCAATTATTTCTTAAAATTAATATATTGGCACTATTCAAATAGAACCAAAATGGGAAATTCAAAACAGGACAACCTAAAAGAAGTTGAAATAAAACTCCATTCCAACATTCAAACCAATTTCAATTATCACCAAATTTTAATTCAATGCCTTTTTCATGTTGATTAATGGAAAACCTCAATTATTTCACAAAAATTTCATGATAGTATTGTTCCTATAGAACCAAAAATACAGAATTACCAAAACTAGATAGATTAGTTATTGTGATAAAGGATCTTTTTTGACATTCAAATTAACTCCAATTGTAATCAAATCTCTATGTAATGTTACTAACATGTTAATAAACCAAAAACATCAATTACCTTAATTTTTTTCAATCAAATTATGGCTTAAACAATAACAAACTTAAGTATATAGAATCCAAAATTTTGTTTCAAATTCCTATAACCATAGTTCATAAATAATCACATTTCATAACTCTAAAGTTTTTCAAAAATTCCCAATCTCCACATCTATCATAGCACTATTTGTAACATTAGAATACCAAAAATTAAAATTTTAACATTTTCCACTCTTCGGTTCCAAGGTTCCAAGAGAAATAGAAACACTATTAATCCTTCTTAACAATTTTTCTCCTAAGTTTTTTTTATTGTTTTATGATCATCTCTTAAAGAAAAATGTAGCAAAATCTCTCCCACTCATCTTAGGATCATACTACCAACATTATATCATCACATTAACATTTATATAATGCCAAAACTAAACCATTTAGCATCATAACTTAGTTTACATCTCTTATGACAAATATCATCAATTTGCTTTATTTTTTATAGGAAAACTAAATAGAATAGGGAATAGTTGCTACTCACTTTAAAATCCTTCATTATTTAACCTTTCAAATACCCCTCAAGTAGCAACTTCACTATAATAACCCAAATTTTTAAGAATTTTGAAGAGAAGATTTCCATAAAACTTAAAGAAAATGAAGAAAAACCTAAGTTATTTTGTAAGAATTTAATGAAACTAGTTGGAGGATCTCTTGAAATTTAATAAAGAGTTGAAAACCCTAGTAAAGAAGCCTGAAGAACTCATGGGTTTGAGTTGGGAATAAGAAGAAGAAATTGTGCAAAAAGGCCAAAAGGCTTTTTATATAAAGCCTTAATTCTAAGGCTTCCATTCTAAGCTTCCTATAATTATTTTTTTATAAAAATTTTGTTGATAATTCTAGCACATGAGACCATGGTTTTCTAACTTAATATTAGAGGACTTTTCTTTTTCAATCCACTAAAATTCAACCAAATAAATGCCTAAAAATAATTGTTAATAAATGCCCTTAATTTTTACTTATTTACCAACTTGCCATTACCTTTTCCTTATAAAATTGGGCCTTAATTGTATCTAAATTTTTTATAGTTTCAAAAATCATATTTGGACTAAAAAAAGTTAGGTTAAGTTAGTTTAAACAAACCAAAATAATTTATTTCAATTTCAAAGCCAATCTCTAAGTTTTTGAGCTACCTAGACTCCTAATTTACTATTAGACCTTTCAATAATTTTTTTCAACTTAGTGTTAAGCTTGTAATAATATTTTGGCCTATACTAATGCTTAATATGATTTTTACAAAAGCTTTAGATAAATGTGCTCTCAAATTATCTCTATGATTTATTTGAACTTTATCTGATTTCCTTATCAGATTTTTTTTAAGGAGGATTTCTATTATATTGTCCTTCTTAAACTTTTTTTGCTTTATTGGGATCTTGCAAATACTAAAGCAAAAATTATGTAAATGTGAAGGAATGAAAATAAATATTAATTATCTAAACAATATTTTTTTTGTTATGACTTAAACAATATATTTCAAATCAAAATAGGATAATAAAGTCGATGGACAATTAACATTAAGAATACAAACTTCAAAGCCAATTTGTTTTAAAGACGTTACTATATTACTTGAAGTTTGACATTGGAATGGACGGAATAACGGAAATATGCTAAAATTTATTCAAAGTCAACTTGAACTTCAATTATTTTGTAAACTGATTTTTAGTTAAAAGGAAGGAATAACGGAAGGAATATTGTTAACTTTAATTTTATTAAAAAGGAAGTAAAACTTGTTACCAATTCGTACAAGTAGAAAAATCTACCTTTTTTCTTTATTAATGCAGTAAACAAGAATAATCAAATAATCAGCATATTGAAAATCTGTTTTGGTAAAAAATATTAATGGAGGATTATCATCAGATAATATACTAAAATACTTTGATTATTAAATAAAAATACTCACACCATGTGACAATGGAGGACGATCACTGAATCAATTTGTGAAGTTCCTTTTGCTAAAATATTTTATTAAAATATCAAATAAAATAATTTTTTGAATTAAGGTGATAGACGATAGAAAAATATTGAAATAACCTTATAAAAAATATTTTTGATTTAAATGATAATTCATGATTTAGTGTGTAAAATCAAGAACCATGTGAAATATAATAAAAAGGAAAAATAAATATTTATTATTTAAAAATATATTTGAAATCAAAATTGGGATAATAAAGTTGATAGACAAGTAGGATTATTAGGAGGAACTCTAAAGTTATAATTATAGTTTGGTTTAAGACACGTTGTTAAATTGTTTGAAATTTGAAATTAGAATTGTTTCATCGTGAACTATCGTGATAATGAATTTTTATAGCTTTATCCACTGATTTTTAAGTGAAAGGATGGAATAATGATGAATTTCATTAAAAGAGGCAATTTAGTTTGAAAATACTAGAAATTAGAAAATAACATTATATATCAAAAAATTCTTGGAGAATTTATTTCATTTTTATTGTAATTTTTTTACTATAATTTGATTTTATAGTTGTAAGTTCTATTTATTTATTTTAATGATATATCTTTAATTTTTATATTATTTCTGGAACATTTCATTTATAATGCACGGAGTATTTTTATTTAATGTTTTTATAAAATATCTTACCGAAAGGAATAACATTACAAAATTTGGTGATTTTCCTCCAGCAAATAAGGCGACTATTTTTATTCAAATACAAGAGACTGATGATGATCCTTTATTAGTTTATTTTGGCAGAATAGATAATTTGCATGCTAATGTTATGATTATTCTTATTTAATGCATGAATTGAGAGGCTGTAAGTTACATGTAATTTAAAGTTATCTAAAATAAATTTATCACAACCGTTAAATTAAATTTATTAATATTAATATTAATAATGTTGATTTTTCATAAGTTATTTATACTTATATATAATACTTCCTCCATTCCTTTTTAAATATCATTTAAGGTTAATACATAAGGATTAAGAAAAATAATAAATAATTTTAATTTTAGAAGTGATAAATTATCATTTATAAAAATATCCTCTATTAAAATTAATTAGTAAGTAAATTTTTTGAATACTTATTTAGATAATAAAAATAATATTTGAAAGAATATAATGAATAAAATTTTAATTTTTTAAAATTGTAATTAAGTAAAAATAAAATTTTTATTCTAAAAGAAAATTTAAAATGGTACGGATGGAGTAGTATCAACGGAGTCGTCTCCCACGCACGTATATATAGAGAAACTAATAGGTAGAGAGACAGCAGTAAAGATCGAATTGTATCAGTGATAGTATATTTGATTTGGAATGATGAAGGGTTTTTCTTTTTCTTTGATTTTCCTCACTGTATTTCTTTTGATCTCAGCAACTGGTAATTTTCTTATCTCTAATATTTTATGAACAATGCTACAAAAAACTTGACTTTTTAAGAAGTTAAATCTTTTTATTATGGGGTTATTATTTTTTTAAATTTTTAAAGAAAATGAATTAAAAATTAAAAATATAAATTTTAATACATTAAATATAATTCAACTAAAAATACTTAACCTTTTAAGAAATTAAACTCTTTGTAGCATTATCTTATTTTTATATTGCACCCTTTTTTTTTTTTTTCCTGTTGTAGTGTAAATGAACCATCTATTCTCCGTGTTCTAGTCATATACTTTTTTTTTTAATTTTATATGACTAAGTATAAATTTTTGAATGATTTATTTAAAAATATTAAGGTGGTATTTTAATAATATACACTTCTTAAAAGATTGAATTTTTTATAATTGTATTATATTTTTTTGAATTTTAAAATAAATAAATTAAAAAAATATATAAATCTCAATATATTAAAAATAATTTAAGAAATAAAAATATTCAGTCTCTTCTGTTATGGGGGGAACCTCCTTTCAGTACTATGCAAAATATTATCTGCATCTGCAATTTAATGATCTGATTCTCTTCATTTTGTTTCAGATATTAGAAAATCAAAGGCACAAAAATGTGTGGTTCCGGTTATCCACATGCCAAATTGCGACAAAGAACCCTGCGTCTTTGGCTGTGTGGATTCAGGAATTTCAGCCATTAATGCTGTGTGCATTGACGATAATACTTGTTGTTGTCAAACTTAGACCAATTCTTTCCATTCTCTAGTGTTATTTTGTTAAATAAAACATTATTATTATTTTATTGGTGCATTTAGTTTTGATATATTTATAATATAAAACATCTTGGCTTATTTCACCAAAAAAAAAAAAACTGCACAATATAAGTTCTGATGCATCGCTCAGTATCAAATTTTATCAAGCAGATCGATGATCGCGAAATATACCAGAAGTAAGTCGGAATAATATATTGAGTGGCGCAATGATGATTGTGATTGTTTTGGGTGAAAAATATTTTTCTTTGAAATATTGTCATAAATTAAGAAAATTTTATGATGTCCCAATTTTTTAATAGTATAAATTTACAATATTAAATCAATGATTATAATTCAATCAATTTTAGAATAATAATGGATCCCACTTAAAATTGATTAAATCATAATTACTAATTTAATGGTGTAAATTTATACTGTTAAAATAATTATGGGTCTCACCTAAAATGGATTAATTATAATTATTAATAATAATGAATTTCACCTAAGATTAATTAAATTATTATCGTTAATTTAATAGTATAAAATGATGGTACCCCATTAACTAACTCTATTATTTATTAAGCTAACGGAGGAAGATAGCAGAAAGAGGAATAAACTTTGAATGGGCATTTATTTTATCTAGTCCTCTTTACCAAAAGTAAAAATTTCAACATAAATAAGTTAGAAAATTAATCAAGTACTAATTTAGATTTTCTTTTTTTTTTCTTTTTGTTTGATTCTTACATCAGTATGGTCTACCCGAATGGATTTGAGGTCCCAACATCATGATGTTAACTATATGTAAGCAGCATAAGGAGCACCAGCTTTCATCTTCCCTTTACATTTTTCTTATTTTTTAAGTTTAAATTCACTAAAAATAAATAAGTTTAAATTTAAATTGAATATCATTAAATTTAATAATTTGAACTCGAATTCGAGACTACAAGTTTAAATTAATTTACATAAGATTATTCCAATAATATATTTTTAGTTTTCAAATTTTAATCATGAAATATTTGAAATTGAGTTTGAATTTATATGATCTTGCTTAAATAATTTATTATTTTATTTGAATTTAAGCATATAAAATTTTATTTTTATAAATAAATCAGATATTATATATTTTTATCTAATTTTACTTAACAACATAAATTTATTTATAACCATAAAATTTACTAAAAATATTAACACATTCATTATATAATATCAATAATTATATTTAGCAAAGAATAATATATACTAAAAAACTAATTATATATTTCAACTGAAATATCTTACTTCTTACTTCATCATGTAATCTCATCAATGATCAGTAGGATTAAATTTTTTATGAATTATATTATTTATATATTATATGAAAATAAAAAAATATTTTTTATTATTAGATTTATTTAGATTCATGAATAATTTGAATTGAATAATATAAAGTTCAAACTTAATTCATATATTTATCAAAGTCGATTCATTTAGAATTGATTCATTTAACATCAAATTCAAATTAAATTTTTTGCGAATCAATTTTGAACTATTTGATTCATTTCCATCCTTAGTTGTACAAATGGGATAACAAAGTATGCTAAAATTGGTTCAAAGTCAGTTGGTACCTTAAATATTTTGTAAACTGATTTTTAAAACAACGAGAAAGGAATAATAGAAAGAATAACAGTGATTTTTATTTTTTGAAAAGGAAGTAAAACAGGTTGCTGATTTCTACACGTTGAAAAGTCTGCTCTCCCTCTCCCTCTCTCTCTCCCTCTTTCTCTCTCTATATATATTTTAATGCTTTAAACAAGAATAATCAAATCATCATTTTACTACAAATATGCTTTAGTAAAAATTAACGTTAAGATTATCACCGGATAATATACTATAAATACCTTGACTATTGATTAAATAAAAGAACTTATTATTTGCACTTGAGGATGACTATCTATTTACTTTGTGCAATTCCCTTTTTGTTGAAATATTTTAGAGTACGTCTTCAACAGAGTTTATCGATACCGATGTGATCTTTGTAGCCTTTTGAATAAATTTATAATTTTTTTATAAAATATTATAATTGTAATTTTTTCATAAAATTTTTAAAATTTCCGTATTGCATATGCCTCAATTCATATCGTAAGATTTATAAAAAAAAATGTAAAATCTTATAAAAAATGGCAAGATATATGTAAAAAGTGGCATGACTTATGTTATTTATGAAAAAAATTATAAATTTTATATAGAAAATAGTTAATTTAAGAACGGTAAATTGCATTCTGGTAGCATTTCATAGACTTGTTTTTAAAGAGGTGCCAGCGTTAAGCTTCATTTCAAAGAGGTGCCAGTTTTATGAATTATAACTTTTATATATCTAAAATGCCTTTTTTGAATTAGACACCATCCTGACCTATTTCATGTGAGGCATTCATGCTTTTCTCATACATTGTTATCATAAATTGCTGATTTATCTCATTGTTAATCGCCTATGTTTTTTCGATCGCCTCTGATTGTTGTACTCTGTTTTCCGATTGCAATCACCTCTTTTGATCATCTTTATTTTTTGGATTGCATTGTTACTAAGTATTTGTAAATTTGCTTTGTTAATGGAATAATGCTTGTTGCTTGTATGTAAGTGGAGGATTGAAATTGTGGTATTGAAGATTAATATTGGAATAGAATATGATAATTTAGTTTGGATGATGTGTGTGAATTTTAAGGATCTGTTTCCTAGTATTTTTTTCCTATCATATTTTGTCCCTGGCCATCCTATTTATTTGCTGAGGAATAGGTCAGAACTAGATAATATGATTGACTTGGTTAGAGTTCTAGAGTTGAAATATTTGAATATGAATGTTAATATTAGTTCGAGTTCTGCATCACATTCGGTTTGTGATGGTGTTTCTGTTTCGGAGGGACATGTTACTGTCTCTAATGTTATTGAGTGTGAAGCTACTTTGATTCCAAGTTTATGTTCTTCAAATAATGAGAAAGTTTTGTTATCCGATTCATGGTCAGATGGAGTGAGTCACGTTGGGTAGAGATTTCTTAATGGTGTTGTTAAGTTTAAGAATGTATTGTACAAGTATTTGATTGAGAGATATTTTTTGTTTGATTATGTTAGGAATACAAAAATAAAGGTGGCAGCTGTATGTTTAAAGAAGCATTCAAAAGGTTGTCAGTGAGCTATTATGGTTTCATTATCCAAGGTGAATGGGTGTTTCTATATTAAGAAGTTAGTGAATTATCACACTTATGGTCTTATATTAAACAATTTAACTTCAAAGAGGATGAGTTCTAAATTAATTTTTGAATTAGTGGTGGATTTAGTTAGGGATCTCCATCATTGACAGCTAGTGAAGTTGTAAATCATTTTCAAAATAGTTATGATTGGCAATTCCTTATTGCAAGGCATGTCGTGCAATGGAGAAAGTAAGGGGTATGGTATTTGGTGATTTTGATGACGCATTCAAACAAATCAATTAGTATGTATGTGCTATGAAGGAAGTGAATCCCAATAGCTGCATTGTGGTGGAAGTGGATGATAGTAATAGAAGATTCAAAAAGATATTTGTTACATTTCGTTTTTACATTGAAGGATTCAAGTTTTGCATACTACTTTTATTTATTGATGGGACTTTTTGAAGTCCAGGTTTAAGGGGGTTATCCTATCAACTATGGGCAAGGATGACAATTGAGATGAGTGGTTTTTGAGTTAAAAATGATGCTGTTTGGGCCTGTGGTTAGTGTTACTATTTTGCAGTTAAAACAGTAACATGGCATCCCTTATTACTGTTTAGTCTGGAAACAGTAACATAGAAAGGCTTTTATTTTTTGCCCTTTCTTTTATTGGTATTTTCATGTAGAATGTACCCCTATTTAGATGTTTTATTATGATTTTATTCGATGTTACTATTTGAATATTACTGTTTGAAAAGTAAATAGTAACATTGATAAATTAGATGGATTTGTAGTTTGTGTAAGTTGTATTAATAGTTGGATGTACTAATTTAGTCACTAGATTGATGTTACTGTTAGGAGAAGAAACAGTAATATGAAAGTAGTGTGGTTGTTTTTGTTTTAATAGCTTATGTTTCTGTTTAGTGTGATTGTTCCATTTCAAGGTTGTTTCATCTAGCTTTTGCTATAGTTGATTCTGAAAATCAAGAAAACTAGTTTTAGTTCCTCTCATAGTTATCCATTGTACTTGATGCAGATTGAGTTGTGACTTTTATTTTCGATTGTAACTTAGGATTGCTCGAAGCAATGCTAAAAGTTTTTCCAAAAGCACCTTATTTCTTTTGTCTTCATCATTTAAAATAGAATTTGAGGGACATATTTAGTGGTGCTGCATTTTCAAATTCCTTTAGGGAGCATATAGTTCACTTATTTGGAATGTGTGCATATTCCCTAATAGTAAGTGCATTCATTAAGAACATGACTATTTTCAAATGGGAAAGAGATTAGACTACTGAGAATTTTCTCACGGGGCTTGCATCAAAGTGTTGGTTGAATGCTTTTAGCCGTAGTTGTCGTTTTGATGAGATGATATCAAATGTAGCTAAATCTTACAATTCATAAGTTCTGATACGAGGAAGTTGCCGATCACAAATATGGTTAATAATATTCGTTCAAAGTTGATGGAGTGATTTGCTAAATGAAGGTCAAAATCAGTATGTTAGAATGGTGTTATTTGTCTAGTCTGATTGTTAAGATTAGAATTACACTTAAGGAAGTGTAGAGGTTAAGTGGTTAGAAAGTCATCAGAAATTATTTTTGAGATGTTAGCATATCCAATCATATGTGTGGATATTTCTTAGTGTAGTTGCACTTGTAACCAGTGGCAACTGGATGACTTTCCTTGTGTGCATGTAGTTGCTGTTATAAGGAGATGTGGGATTTTTTTGAATGAGATTATTGAGAATTATTTCCATGTGAGCACGTATAGGAAGATTTATGAACATTTAATACACCCCATTCCTACAATGTTTAGGTAGAAGGTTGCTGTAAGTGATGAAACAACTATCTTACCTCTAATTTCAAAAAGATAAGTAGGTAGACCTAAGAAGATGATGATTAGGTCGAGGGGTAAGTGTGTTAAGAAAATTAGTGCAAAAGATATGGCAAACTGGGACATCATAATAAGAAAAGTTGCAAGGAGCCAGCTTGAATAGAGTGTGTTTCTGTGGCACAATTGCATTCATTACGATTTTTTTCTTTCTCTTTGTAAAAAGGAACAACAATATTTAAATACATTAATATAAGTGATTGTTGGTTAATATTATTACTTGACATGTTCTTATTTGGTTAAAAACTAAAAAATACACAATTAGTTGGATGTTACTATTTTAATTGAAAACAGTAACACCAAGGTAGAAGCTCATAAACATAGGGTAAATGAATTCTAAATGAGGAAACTAGAACGTGTTGTGTTTTTATTAGTTTTAGTAGTAATATCAACGGAAAAATAATAAATTAGTTACATGTTATTGTTTTGATCCGAAACAATAACATAACGAAACTTGAAATTATTTAATTTTTGAATGTTAAAAGAAAGTGAAAACTAGTATTTGTTGGTTAATATTATTACTTAACATGTTCTTGTTTCATAAAAAAACTAAAAACTACACAATTACTTTGATGTTATTGTTTTGATCGAAAATAATAATACCAAGGTAAAAGCTCATAAATATAGAGTAAATGAATTCCGAATGTTAAAAGTAAAACGTATTGTGTTTTTATTAGTTTTAGTAGTAACATCAATGAAAAAATAACAAATTAGTTGCATGTTACTATTTTGATTCAAGCGGTATTTTGCAGATGGACACTTTATATTGTTAAATAACAAGGTAGGAGCTCTAAAGATAGGTTAACTAAATTTTGAATGTTAAAGGAGACTAGAAACAAGAATATGCTTCATTTTTATTAGCTTTAGTAGTAACATGAACGAAAAGTAACACACAATTGCATGTTACTATTTTGATCGAAAACAGTAATATTAAGATAGAAGTTCATAAATCATAGAGCAAATGGTTAACATAAACTGGAAATAAGAATATATTGTACTTTCATTAAGATTTACAATTGAATCTTACATATAGTTGAATATTATATATAATTGAGTCTATGATTTTACATGAATTGAATGTTACATATATTTATAATAATTAACTTCATCTAGAAGGACTGAAATCCATGAGGAATTTAGTGACTAATCTTGCTCTGTATTTCCTCACAGATTCTAATAGAAATTGTTCTTCAAACTCTTTATTGTTGAATATATCATCTATTTGTTTGTAGATAAAAATGCTGTAGTCTTGCTTGAAATTGAAAATTTTAGGAATAAGTTAGTTTGATACATCCTTGTAATGGTACTTTTGAATTAGAAAAGAAGTTATTGCTTATGATGAATCTTCGTATTGTGGTAATCTTTCATATGATATGATTTCAAAAGGAGGCTTTGCAGTAGCTAGTTCTACTCTTATGTCCATTTCGTTCTTTTGAAGGATTTCATTCTTCATTTTTTCGTAATAGTCTTTCTATTGTTAAATAAAGAAGTTAGGTAAAATATCAAGTAAAAAAAGGAATATATTAATATCTAGTCTGTAAATAGTAACATCAAAATGAAAATTGAAAATGAGTTTGGAAATTAAGCATAATTAAGAAGAAAATCAATAAAAAATAACATATTACTGTTTTCACTTCTAACAGTAACAGATCGCCTCTTGTTTTGAATTTTATTATTTGGTATAGAAATAGTAACATCAATAAAAAAATTAAAATAAATAGAGAAATGAAGTTTGATTAATAGTTAAATTGCAACAAAATAACGTGTTAATATTTTTACACGAAATAGTAACATCAACAAAAAATAACATATCATAGAGTGGCATCACACTTGATATGTTTTATCGAAGGGAAAAACGTGTTACTGTCTCCATACCAAAGATAACATGTTATTTTTCGTTAGAATGAGATGTTATTGTTTGGGCTAGAAACAATAACGTCAATTAGAAAATAAGATAGATAAACAAATTAATAATGGTTAGCAATGAAACTTCAAGAAAACAACAAATAATAGCAACACTTGGTATTTTATCATAGTATTAATATCACTCACCACCATTTTAGCATCATGAAAGTATGGATCTGATGCCCCCTCTCTTCTCGGCTTTAATAAGTTGTAATGTGTCCACTTACTGTCCATATTATTGAGGACAAGTAATGTGTAATGATTGGAATTTCTATAGTCATTAACACCCATTGAGTTTATTGGGAATAGAACAATTTCTGTAGCCATTAGTTCTTCGATCTTTGCATCGAATTTGTATTGTTTGGCTTCCTGGTATAGCTGGACATCACTCACAATATAAGACCATCCATATAGTTTGAACATAAGTCAGTACCAAAGTATTTTCTGTATTTTGTATTTGGGGAATAGATTTAAGATCTTACCTAATAGAAGCTATCGAATGCAAATGTTTTATTTTTCCTATTCGTGGAAGCCAAGCTCAGAATGTAAAGATGATTATCTATAATCTGAAATTTAATGATTAGTTCTTATCAAATAATTTGATTAAGAAGAAGTCAAACTCCAAACAGTAACATTAATATTTTTAATTTTTAAAAGCACGAGTAGTTATATGTTACTGTTTGGACTTCAAATAGTAACATCATGTTTTTAAGCTTGAATAAAGCTCAGTGCTACCATGTTACTGTTTTCACTCAAAATAGTAACATAACCATAAAAAAGAATAAGGCAAAATAGTATTGTTGTAAAAGTTCAGAGGATACACACATTTTTTGTTATTGCCTTCTCTGTAATTACATCCATCAAGTCTTCTAAGGTTATGAACAAGTCCTTTGAGGGTATGTCCAGACAAAAAATCTTGCAAATGGTGATATGACATAGGAATGAGTTAAGGCTAGGTATTAATGTTAAGTTAATGAAAAGAATTAAGAAGAAAGTAGGACATGACTTGATAGGTCTTCTACTTTTCTTATTTGTACCATGTTACTCTTGATATCTTAGGTCAGGTATTTTGTAGCTAATCACTTTGTAATATTTGTTGCCTTTTGAGTTTGTTTCTTTTTAGGCAATTGTGCTGCTATTTCATCATAGATTATTACAGGATTCTTTTTGCTTTTCCCAGTGTCCTCTTTAGCAGTTATTTTTTGTTGTTGTGTTTCTTTTTGTTTTATGAGTTTTTTTTCGTGCCTCTGAGTACGTGAAGTCTTCATCACGTTTTATTTTTCTTGTTTTTACTTTAATCTTTAGGATTATTGAACTATGCTTTTTCCTAATGTTATTTTGTTCTTCAGCTTCTATGGTTTGTACTTTTTCTTATTCAACCACCTGTACATTTATTTTTATTAGTTGTGCATTCAATTATTTATTTTGATTTTCTAATGTGTCAATAATCACTTTGAGGTTTTTTGTCTGCTTTGTTGTTTTGGACAGTTGCTCTTGGAGCCATGTGTTTTCAGATGTGAAGTTTGTGATTGTTTCTTTATTTTGTTGTAATTGTTACTCTGACCTCTGAAGTTTCTCTGTGAGAGATTTCAATTCATTGGTTAGTTCGTTTATTCTTGCGTTTGCAGTGAAAAGCTGGTCCTTCAACTGTTGTTCTTCATTTTTGTGTTGTTGTAGGTGCTCTTTGCGGAACAATGCAATATCTACAAACTAATCAAGTTTTGTTGTTTGTGGTTGAATTATGTACTGGGCAAATAATGTGTTGTTATCACTTTATGATTCCTTTGATTTGGAGGGTGTAATTTGTGTTTTTATTTTGTCATGATATTCAATTAGTCGTAGTTTTATGTTAAGGTTATAAAGTAGTTGTATTTCTTCAATTGTTGGTTCTAGTTCTCTGTTGGCGACTTGAAACATAAGAGTGGTAGCTCGTTAGTGTAATTAGTCGATATGTTTCTATTTTGATGAGAAATAATAACATGTAGATAAAAGACTAAGTGGCAGCGGAACAGTAACATGGGTAAAGGATTAACAATGAAACATAATAAATAAATAAAATGAAGTATGATTAGGAAAAAAAGTTTGAGAAAAAAGAGTGTTACTGTTTTCACCAGAAATAGTAACATCAGATGAGATGTTACTGTTTTGTGTGAAAATAGTAACATGAAGTAAAAACTAGGAAAATTTTAACAAATCAAGCATGATTAACTATAAAAATTGATAAATTATAATATGTTACTATTTTCAGAACAAATAGTAACATATTATTTTGTTCTAGTGATATGTTTCTCTTTGGTTTTGGAACAACAATACTAATCATAAAACACAATAAATAGACAAAACGATGCATGATTAACTTTGGAAATCTGGACAAAATAACATGTTACTGTTTTATATGGAAATAATAATATGGAACAAAAATTAAATATTACAACAAATCAACTATAATTAACATAAAAAATAGATAAAAAAATGTGTTACTGCTCTCATGTTTTCTTGCACTGACATTTTTTTATTTTCATAATAAATTAACTTTTTCCAAATGTTACCTGAAGCTGGTCGATAAGTTAATCCCTCAATTGGCGTGTGAGAAACTTCGGGTCCTATTTAAGGCATCTTAGTACTCTTTGAATATGATGCTCGTTAAGCACATTTGTTATCTTACACAGCCAATACTATCGATAATACATTATACATTTTGTCATATTAATTTTTAATGGAAACTGCATTCAATAATGGAGTAATAAAAGGGCGCATTTGATGTCATTAAAAAAAAATAGCTAAAAAATGAACATGTTACTATCTGCAGAACAAATAATAACATGTTGCTATTTGGTATTCATATAGTAACATGTACAAAAAATTGAAAGTAAATAGGTGAATCAAGTATGCAAATAGTAACATGCACGAAAAACTCAAATTAAATAAAAGAATCAAGTATCAATAATAAAAAATTGTAAAGAACAAAATATTACTATCTGCAGAAACAAACAGTAAAATGTTGCTATTTAGTATACAGACAGTAACACAAAATAAAAACTTAAAATAAATGGATAAATGAAGTTACAGTAATAACCAAATTGCCAAAAAATGTAGGGTAACACTTTACACATAAAATAGTTACATATTATTATTTGGTGTCTAAACAGTAACATGAACAAAAACTACCAAAAAAACATAGAAGAAAAGTGACAAGAACATTCAATTAAATGAATAGATATGAATGAAGACAATATCAAATAAAGTGACACGAAGTAAAAATAAGTTTGACAACTTTAACTTACTAGCAATAGTATGACACAGCCAGTGAGATTTGGAGTGTTGTCCCTTGTAATTGAAGTCATTAGTTGCTCGTATATGTGTTGGGACTGCTCATATTGTGCTATGTCATCTCCTTTCTCTACATATTTGAAGTATGACTAGCCTAATGTGTGAGCCCCGTTTAGTACAAATAGGGTCACAGCAGCATCAGTATTATAAGGCGCGAGACATCCTTAATATCAATGTCTTATATTCCTCTGACTGCTCTTTCTAGTGCATTGAATATTATTAGTTTCGTCATGCATCCTTGGCCATGGAAACACCTTGTGTCGCAGTTTGATTGTGGTCTCTTGCCAAATGCTGTCTTGATGGGCTGATCTCTATTTTTTATTCTAAAAATTAGCTTCACTGATGTTGGTGTTATTTTCAAATGTTAGCTCCTAATTAGGAAATATTTATTCTTATCTAAGAAGGTTGCAATTATTGACTGTATTTCTTGATCGCTTTTCCGGCATGTACTACAATCAAGTTCTTTTGTTATTATTGCGTTAATTAGAATCCAAAATAGGTTTTATTGTAGCATCATCTTGTGTCTATCATTGAATTGAAGGTCATCAATTTGCCTTATATATGCTAGCAGATTAGGCCTCTATTGCTGAAATTTTTAAGTTTCTTTTTCAGATCCTTCTATTTGTTTGGATGCTTTGCTGCATTTTTGTTTAAATAAATTGATAAAAAAAGTGTTATAAATAACAAAAATTGATAAATAAAAATATATTACTATTTTTAAAATAAATAGTAACATGTTATTTTCTTCTAGTGACATGTTTCTGTTTTATCTAAAACAACAACACCAAGCAAAAAAGATCTTAAATAGATAAAATAAGTATGATTAATAATGGAACTTTGAGAGAATAATGTGTTACTGTTTCCTAAAGAAACAACAACATGTTATTTTCTTCTAGTGAGATATTTTTGTTTTGTCTAAAATAGCAACACCAAGTGAAAGATCATAAATAGATAAAATGAAGTATGATTAACAATGAAACTTTGAGAAAATAATGTGTTACTGTTTCCTGGAAAAAAAATAGTAATATGCACAAAAAATGAGATGTTACTATTTTATGTTATTTTATTGTGGTGACATGCTTCTATTTGGTGTGAAAGAAAAACACCAATAAAAAATATAAGAAATAGATAAAATGAAGTATGATTAGTAATGAAACCTTGACAAAAATAAGGTGTTATTGTTAAGAAACAGTAACTCAAATAAGATGTTATTATTTTATGTGAAAACAGTAATATCCAACACAATGTGAGAATAAACTGACAAGTTAACCATAATTAAGAGTAAAACAGATAGAAAAGCATGTTACTATTTGGCATCAGATGAGCAAGGTGTTTTTATTTATTTCAATGTGAATAGAATGCAAAAAAAAAATAATATATATGGTTCCATATTTTTGTTTCTCATACAAGCAGTTATTATATGGGATTAGTGACAGTAATATGCAATAAAGTAGTGTGTGAGGCATGTTTATCATTCTAACTTTTAGGGTTTCGATTCAACGTACATATATATACAAATCCATGCAAACAGTAACATTTTCCATCAAGTTAATTGTAGAATAATGTGTATAGTCGAATCAATATTAAGAGGGATGTTGGTTTACCTATTGACGACCTATTCTGATACTTCTGATTTGTGGGAAGTTACTTGTTGAACTTGTTTTAAATTTTCGATGTTGGGAAATGTTGATTTCTGGTTGTTCAGTGTTGTTTGAATTTGTCTAGTGGTATTTTTCGGTGATTTGTACGGTGTCTTTGTGCGGTCTCTCAAGTTTGTTCACTGTTATTACGCTTTGATGGAATGCAATTTGTTGTTTCTATTTCTTATCTTTTGTTCTACCCTAAACGACGCACGTCGTTTCGTGTTTTAGGTATTATGTTTTGTCATTTCAATTTTGTGTCTTTTCCTCTACCCAATTCGCACAATGGACGCGTCGTATTGTGTTCTGGGTTTTGTAGTAATTTGATGTGGGGGGAAACACCTAAATGAAAGAAAGTTCAGTTGCGGTAACTCATTGCAATAAGTTGCAGCAAATGGTACTAGCCTGAATTTTCCTATTTAAGAATAAAGTATCATACAATCTATATCTATACCAATCATATAAAAGAGGATTTTGTTTCTCCTCTTTTTATTAATTTGTTCAATAAGGTGTCACTTCCTCAAGGCAGGAAGAATTTTATTTTTCCTCCTAAACTTCTCTTTCTTCTTTTTATCTATTCATTATTTATTCTTCTTTTTTTCATTTATTTATTATTTATATATTTATTTCTTTTTATACAACTTCTTGTTTCTTTATTTATTTTGCTACTCCATTAAAATCTATACTTCTATACTATACATACTAATCATATAAAAGAGGGTTTTGTGTCTCCTTTTTTTATTAATATTTCCAATGAAGTGCACTTCCTTGGTGAATTTCATTCTTCCCTCATAAACTTCTCTTTTATTTATTTGTTTATTTATTATTTATTCTTCCTTTTTATTTATTTATTATTTATATATTTGTTTCTTTTTATACAAGTACTTTTTTCTTCATTTATTTTGCTACTCCATTATAATATATATATAATTTTTATTTATTTTATTATATATTTTTATAATTAATTCTATTATTTACAATTCTAATGTTAATATTATTTAGTAGTATAAATATAATAAACATATTTTATTTTTATTATAAAAATATTTTATATAAGTTAAAATTTTAATTTAATTAAAATTTTCTAATTACATGATTTATTTTATCTTTTATATTATTTTAAAACTCGCCTATTGTTTCTTCTTGTTTTTATTCCATCTCATTTTTTTCCTTTTCTTTTTCTTTTTGTGTTTAAAATTATTATTTACAACTTAAAAATTAACATCGTTAAGAAGTACATATTTTACATTTTATTATAAAAATATTTAAAATAAATCAACATATTTAATTAAATTAAATTACTTAATTACATACTCTACTTTTACTTTTATATTACTTTACAATTTATTTATTTTTTCTTTTTTTATTTACTCTACCATATGTTTTTATTCTTTTTTATTTTCATATCCCCTATTATTTTCTATATATATCATGATATTTTTAATTTTGTTATAAATATATTTTAAATAAGTTAAAATTTTGATAGAAAGGGTATTATTTAAAATAATTAACTGTATATTATATTTTTAATAAAAATATATAAAAATAAAACCAAATTTATTTGTTTAAAATTTGAAAATATTACCCTGGTATTAATTTTAAATATTATATTTTAAATTAAATATACATTAATTAATATTTTATCAACACTTATAAATCATGCATTATTTCACTTTCTTTTATTAATTTTATTACATTTTTTTTCATATTTACTTCTGCTATTTATAATTTAGAAGGTAATATTGTTGAATAATATAAACATAACATACTAATATCATTAAGTATTATAGATATAATACAATATATTCTTTATTATTAAAACATTTTATATAAGTTAAAATATAATTCAATTATATTCTTCTTTTACATATTTTATTTGTAACTCTTGCGCGCTCTCTCTCCTCTTTGCCTCTTTATTTTCTCTATTCCTTTATTACTTTATGAGTAAAATACTTATATATATATATGCCCACTTCTATTATTTATAATCTATTAATTATATGATCTATTGTTTTAATAATATTTAAAAATTAAAATCAAATTTATTTTTCTAAATTTTGTAAAAATTTTCTTCACATTAATTTTTAATTTTTATATTTTAAATTAATTAAAAATTAATTGAAATTTTGTCAAGGCTTATAAGTTATGTACTATTTTATTTGTTTCAATCTATTTCATTACATATATATTTTTTCCTTTTGAATTCACTCCTATTATTATATATTGCTTCTATACCAAAATCATTTAGTAGTATAAATATAGCACAACAAATTTTATTTTTATTATAAAAATATTTTATATATGTTAAAGCTTTAATTAAATTATTTAGGCATATATTCTATTTTTAACTCTCATATTATTTTATTATTTACTAGTTGTTTCTCTTTCATTAGATTAATCCTTGCTTATTTGTCTTCCTCTTTTTCTTCATTTCCACTTTTATTATTTATAACTCATATATTAAGGAGTCGTTTGATTCATATAGGAAATAACTTCCCACAGGAAATTGAACTTCCAAAGAAATAACTTCCTATATGAACTTCTTGGGAAATGTTCAAAGTTGTTTAGTTAATACATAGAAAATAGCACTTTCTAGAAAGTAACTTCCTATAATTTATTTGATTCAATTTTGAATATTTTAGCAAGTACTAATAAAATAACTCTTATATCCTCAATATTATTATAACACAAATTAATAAATTTTAATGGTCATTAATTAAATTTAATAAGGATAATTTTATCATTATATTCATTAATAACATAGGAAATAGAAATTACCTAAGGGGGAGGTGGGTAAATAATTTCCCATATTTTCCTCTAATTTATAAGATAATGGCCAATCAAATGACTTATCCTTTTCTTATTTCCCAGGAGATAGAACTTGTTATATTTTTGAGATAAAACAAACGAACTCTAATTTCACAAACAAGTATATCTATGACAAATATATCTTATTTTTGTTATAAAATTATTTTAAATAAGTTAAGGATCTAATTTACCAAGAATTCTATTTTTGACTCTTATATTACCTTACAATTCACTCATTGTTTCTCTTCTTTTTCTTTGTTTCATTTCATTTTTTCAATTTTTCTACAATATAAATATTAATATCACTAAATAACATAGATATAATATAATATACATATATATATAATATTTAATTTTATTGTAAAAATGTTTGAAATAAATTAAAATGTGAATGTACAAAGTATTAATAAAAAATTAATTAGATATTCTATTATTTAATAAAAATATATAAAAATTAAAATCAAACCTTTTTATTTAAATTTTGTTAATGAGATCTTGATGTCAATTTTTTGTACTATTTTCTAAATTAAATATATATTAATTGGAAATTTGCCAAGCCTTTACAAGTTTTGTACCATTTTACTTTTATTTATTTATTTATTTAATTGAATATTTTGTTATTTTATATTTAATTTTATTATTTATAGTTTAGACATGAATAATATAGATATGATATAATATAATATGTTTTATTTTTATCATAAAAATATTTTAATCGACTTAAATTTTAATTTAATTGAATTTCTTAACTATATATATTCTATTTTTAACTCCTATATTACTTTTTTCCCCTTAATATTATTTATCATATTTTGAAAAAAAATTATCTTATTTTATCTATCATTTTAGAAATTTAATCAAGCATTAATATTTTTCCCAACTTTACACTTTCTTTCACTAATAAATACTTCATTATTCTATACACTTACCTTAGAATATTTCAACAAATTAATTCTATCATATTTGTTACTCCATTTTCAGTCATCTTGAAATTTGGGCATTAAAGTAAATTTTGATTTTGAACTAAAGGGTGATTGATTTTGGAAAGTCCAATGAAAATAAATACACTAAACTTCTTTCTTAATCTTTGTGAAGACAATTAAATGTGATAGATAATAAAGAAACAAAGGAAGTACTTTACAATTCATTCATTATTTCTTTTTTTATTTACTTTATTACATATTTTTCTATTTTTATAACCACTATTATTATTTACAATTAAATATTAATATTACTAAAAATTGTATGGATAACATGATACACTTAATTCTTTATTATTTTTTAAATAAGTTGAGAATTTAATTTAATTGAATTATTTAACTATATATTTTATTTTTAATTCTTTTATTACCTTAAAAAATCCATTATTTTTCTTCTTTTTATTTGTTTCATTGCATTTTTTTCTTGTTTTTGTATGCCATTACCATTGTTTATAATCAGATGCTCATATTACTAATATATATTGATATATAATTAATCTTCTTATAAGTATATTTTTAAAAAGTTAAAAATTAAATTTAGGTACTATTAATCGAGTCATATAATTCATTTTTAACAAAAATATTTAAAAATTAAATCTAGATTCATTTAATAATTTTTATGGGTATGTTTTTCTTGTCTTTCAAGTACTGTACTTCTAGTCTTTGGATTTAGGAAAGAGCTGGTACAAATCCTTTTTCTTTTGAAAATACAAGTGCAAAAAACAATCAATATATTGAAATTGAAAAATTAAAAAGGATTTTTCAATATATCACTTCTAGATTTAATGGAATTTATAGGTATAAGAAAAAGTCCAATCAAATAAAGAATTTTCTTTTTACCATCTTTTGATTCTTAATACAATACAAAAGGACCACTATTATAAATATGCATCAATCCGGTTTTTTTTTTCTACAGCTCATACATACTTTTTTCTTTTATTTACGTTATCATATTTTTTTATTTTTTCTGTTCACTTTATATATTTATATATAAAGTTTTTAATAAGTCTCAATATAACATAAAATTTTTATTATAAATTTTTTTAATAAGTTAAAGATCTAATTTAATTAAATTATTTTATTATGTATCATATGTTTTAAGTCTTATATCACATTTTAAAAAGCTTTTAATTCTGAATCTGACTATATAATTATAAAATAAATATGATATATTAAATTTTAATATTTTTATATTTTTTTATTATATATTTAATATTCTTATGTTAGAGAAATAATGGATACCCGTACGCATGCATGTTTCTAAAAAGCTAGTTCTCAAAAGAATGCATGCATAGTACCTTAATTTGAGGTTGCATTGAAGAGTTACCTAATATTTTATTAAAATATTAAATGAAATGATTTTCAAACTAAAATAATCGATGGTAGAAAAATATTGAAATAAACATGTAATTTCCTCATAAAAAAGTTTAAGTTAAATGACAATTCATGTTCATTATATGTATATAAAAGCAAGAACCACGTTTAATATAAAGTGAAAGAAAATAGATCTAAATATAGATTTTAAATCAAATAGAAATAATAAAGTTAACAGACAACCCAAATTATGAAGAGGAACTTTAAAGTTATAATTTGATTCAAGATAGTTCATTAAATTATTTAAAATTTGAAATTTGAATTTGGAATGCTCTCACCTCGCTTTTGTCAACTGATTTTTAATTAAAAGGAAGGAATAATAGTGATTTAATTTCTTTAAAAGGGTAATTTAATTTGAACATGTTAGTATGTAACATTATATATATAAAAAAATTTGAAGAACATATTTTATATTTATTGTAATCTTTTACTATAATTTGATTTTATAATTGTAGGTAATTTGGTTTGAACATATTAATAAAAGTTCTATCTATTTGTTTTCACAATATATCTTTAATTTTTATATTATTTTTAAAATACTTCATTTACAATGTGCTAAGTATTTTAAATTAATAATTTTATAAAATATTTTAACGAAAGGAATAATATAACAAAGCTTGGTGATCATCCTTCGATTTCAAATAATGCAACTATCTTTTCCATGAAAAAGTATTTTTAGTGTTGTGTACACAAATATTTTATATTAATTACACCAATATTTGATAGATAAATCATAAAATATAATTCTTCAATTTGTAGGGATTCTCTCTTTCAATCTTCTAATTAAGTTGTCACTCTTTGCATTGAAGGCAAACGATTGTTATAACTTGATTTCCTTCTTCAACTCAGATTTGGGATTTTTTTCTTGATTTGACAAAGAACAGGGTTTTGTGCTTGATTTCTTGCTTTATCATGATGAGAGACTTAAAAATGTCCTCTTAAAGGTGATGCTAATTTTCTTGAAGACTTAAGATACTTTTGATGGGAGTACTTAAGATTATAATGTTTTTTTTTTTAATCTTTTCCTCCTTGTTAAAAGAGTTAGAAGATTTTTTTTGCTAGAAGCACTTGAGTGTTTACTCTGATTGCTTGTAGAAGCTTTCTATCTTCTTTCTTGGGGGTTAAAGATTTAAAGATTCTTTTAAGGGAAACCAATTAAGAGTCTTTTCCCTCATGGTTTGCAAAAACTCATGTTTATAACCTTTATGTTTTGTATTTATGCTGAAATCCTAACTTATTTATTAACTTTGGAGAAGCTTCTCGAATTGTATAATTATTATTTAATGCATTGATCTATATTTCATAGGTTTTGGCCCATGTTTCTAAAAGCCCAACTGATAAGACTTAAGTTGCTTGCATGGTATAAGATTAACTAAAATGGACTTAAATCTGGATTACTTATTAAATATAAACCTAAATAAATATAAACTTAACTGAATCCATTTATTATTATTATTATTTATTTATTAATCTTTTAGGTAAGTATCTTTCAAAACTAATTCATCTAGTCATTTATAGTTAAAGTTAGTGAAATGGATTTAGATTTCCAAGCGGATTTATGAATATGCAAAAAAATGTAAAGTGGGACTCGTAAAAAGCAAATCCATTTTTATGCAAGCCTAAAGTAGTTTGATCTGTATGAACCAAATGACCAGTTTGTAATTGAACCCACACTCTTTTTCTTTCTTTCTTCCTTTTTTAATATTTTTACTTTTAAACTAAATTAATATGCTACATAAATTTTCACCTAATTATATCCAATACCCACTCTCAAACTTAATTTTTTATCTTTCAAATTAATCAAACTTAAATAAATTATATCTAAATTAATAATTTTGTGCATAAATCTATAATTTTAAAGTTAACTAATTTCAATTATAGTTTATTTAGCCTTGAATTATTGATATGGATTAAGAATACATTAATATTGTACCCCAATGTAATTTTCACTTGTTAATATTGGGTATGTATAGCTATAAGGGTGGAAGGCTTGAGAGGTAATAAAATAGAAGTAATAAAGTTTGATGACTCATGACAAAAATGCCTTTAAGTCCTTTTATTTTGTAACCCCTTTCATTTCCCCATTTCTTCATCTCTGTCCTAATAACATATGGAAAATCTCTTCCTCCCTCACCTTACTCAAACCTAACGTCAACCCATGGAATCTAAGAACTAAAAGAGATGATCAAAGTTAGGTAGTTGTATAGGCAAGGTAAAGTTATAAAAATGCAATTATCTAGAACATCTTCACCTCGAAATGCTCCATTTGAATGCTTTGAACTTAAAAAGGGGATAAAAGCTAAATTCATCTTTTATCTTGAAATTTTAAAGAAATTAAAGATATGAGGATTGAATAAAATGTTTCGTAGCCTTTTCCAACTCAAGTGAATGGAATATTAACTCAATACCTTGAATTTCTTCCTTACTTTGAAGTGAATAAATAGTACCACCAAGTTAGGAAATTTTTAGATTTCAGTTGAATAAGGGGAATAGGTGTAAGGAAATGGCAATGAATGGTTGTACTAAGGTTACATAGCTTAAAATCATGTCTTGATGAGTTGACAAGAGCCTAGGAAATATTTAGGATGGATTAAACACTTTAACAAACATAATTTTGTGACAAAAAATTATAGAAAATTAGAGAAATAGCTAGCCATTTAGGCTACAATGACCATTCATTTCTCTAGAGCTTTTCAGAATGCCCTTCTAAAGATAAATAGTTAGTTGTTTGCTCAATAATCTCTATCCATTTGTTTTTTGTTCAGTCTGACTAGTCCAATATTGAGTTAGGAAGGTTGGGGCAACCTAGTTAAGCTCTTGGAAAGGTGTAAAGGAAGATTGCTGAGTTAAAATTTAGTAGTGGACAAAATAAAGGATATAATGGGAATGTAACTCAACTAATTAAAGTTAATATGAAAAATAGAAAAGGTTAAAACTTATGATCCCACATAGCTTAGAGTAGAATCTTGAAACATAAAGATATAGCTCTTGACATGACTTCTCATGATGATAACTAAGGGTAAGGAAAATGTCACAAACTATTTTAAACCTATTGAATCATTATATATTCAGTCAGTTTAAAATGGTTGATTATAAAAAATGGTTTAGTTTGAATGAATTTTACATTTTTTTGATTTTATTCAATCGGTTATGGGTATAACAATTTTTATCCATATTAAGTTATAACTAATTGATAAGTTACAAAATTTAAGAACACCTACTTATATGATGCATTTTAGCTTAGGATGCCTTTTTTTCCCTTAGTCTCCATGTTATCCACGACTCATAAGCCATTTTCTTTTTTTGATATTAATCCTTTTTTCATCCATCTCCCTCTCTCAAAAAATCCTAACTCATTACTATTGAAGTCCAAATCTTGATCATAAAACTAGCACCATAAGACATCATAAACCACTGCAGATGGAGGCAATAACATGTTGGTTTCAACCGACAATGAGTAAGATTGAGGAAACAAGAACTCACAATTATTGCAATAAATTAAAAGGTCTTTCCCCAACCACTGCTAAACAAGAAAGAAAAATAACTTGAAAACCTTTTAGTACTTGACTAAATCAATCGATAAGCTATAATTTATGCACCTTCTAGCACCAAATTTTACCTATTGCTCTAGGCTTTTAGGAAAAAAGAAGAACACCTCTATATTTCTCGTTGTCTTCCTTCTTTGTTTTTCAAATTCTTTAATGGAGTGCTTTGTAGGGTTTCTCTTTTGTTAGTTACAAATGGACTTAATTACTGATGATGGTGTCCATTCTATTCCTTTCCATTATTCTTGGTCACTCTCTCTAGAACAGAGTACTGTTAGCCTTTAGTGGCAAGAAAGATGTATGAATAGAAAACTTGAATGGTGAAAATTTTGATGTTAGTAAAATGGTTAACCATTTTAAAATATTTTTAACCATCTGATTAATTCAATTAGAAATGATTTATATGCTAGTTTTAATTAATTATAAGAGTTTTAAAAATTCAATTAGTTTAAAATGGTTAGTTAGTTTTCAAACTGAAATCGACTGAAATTGAAATTTGCCCACCTTTGATGATAACATGATGAGCAATGGCTTATCTTGTGATGTAATATTTGTAATGAGACACCAATGATGTGGTATATGAACATATGTGTGTGTCTACATGTATTATGGCATTATGCATATGAATAGATAAAGGATTATTAATCAGATATTAACATAAAGGGTGGAAAGGGAATGTGAATACTGGTTGACAATATCTCATTAAAAAGATGGGAAATATATAAAGTTGATGTAGGAGGAACAAAGATGCAAAAGAGGGAAGGCATAAGGAAGGCTAGGGCTCATAAGGTGAATGTATGTGACACTTACTACAACTTGTGTTTCACCATGTGCTTAGAATGCTTATAATGAATTTCTTTCTTTGATATAAATAATATGTTGTAGTTATGACTCTTAATGACATGTTGATTACAATATCCTCAATAGACATTGAATTCAACTGGAAGTCTTACATTGGTGGTGATTATCCAGGGACGTGTAGCCCTAATTAATAAAGTATTCATTGAATGATTCTTTTTTGGTAAGATTGTATCATTTCACTAAACTATTGGCTAGAAGAACTATTATGATAAACTTGTTCATGTATTTCATTTCTTTATGTATTGTTTCCCTTACTAAGTGTTATGACTTATTATGCATGTGTTTGTTGGTTATATTTTAGGACGGGCTATTGGCTATTTGAGTATCCTTGTTCATGCACTGTTAAGTGGGAAGGGCAGTAATGATGGCTATGTGTGTCTTGTATAGAAAAGGTCTAATAAGACGAGTATTTAATGGCATTAAACATGTAAGTTTGAACAATGATTTTGGAAGTGAAATGTATGTTTAGGATGAGAAATCAAAATAGTAAGAGTATAATTGTTACTACTTAGTGAATATTGGAAGTGAGGGTTCACATCGGTTATGGCTGGGTTTAGGTCACATCCATTAAATATATAATTTTTTAAATTTGTAATTGTTATTTTAAGTTTAAAATTGTTGTAAAAGGTTTAAAAAGTATGCAAATCTTAGCTGGTGAACTTTAGGATTAAGACTTCCATTTAGGGAGTTCACAACTTTTATAGACTAAATGGGTTTGTTTAATCACTATACTTATGGTGTCATAAATAAAAAAGTTTTAATTTTTTTAATTTGAATTGAATTACTTTTTTTAAGTAGATAACTCTTTTAAAATTGTTTACTTATAAACTTATATGAAAGTTGATAATTATTTGAGTAAGTTTAATGTTCAAGAATTATCTTTTGGATTCAACTTAGATTTGATTTTGTAATAATAGGATTTTTAATTTAACTTTTTTTAAGTATGGAAAATCTTATTTGATGCGAATTAAAGAGATGAATATGAGCACCGAATGTCTTGTCATTCAAACTAATTTCCATGTATTCCACATAGTAAAATGTTAAAAAATAAAAAAGGAAAATATCACAATAAGATGACTTGTTTTATTGGTCATCGATAATTACACATGAAATTTCATTTTTTAAATATTTAATAGATATGGTGTTTTGTTTTAAGGGTCCTGCACCCTGTTAATTCTTGACTGACATGGTATATGCCATGTCATTCGCAGTCTAAATTCGGCCAGGCTGTCGGGATTGTTGTTTTAAATAAAATGTTATGTCATGATGTCTAGGAATCAAATGTAAACTTCATGCGGTCAGAATTGAGAAGGGTTCTGAAAATGTTACCTTCAAATGGAAAATGCCATGCATATTTTAACCAGATGTATCTTCTTCTTTCATAGTATTCCTTGATCAGACAAACATGAAGAACAAACCCACCCCAAATATAAGCATGGCAGCCCCTAGGGGAACATGTCCGCCAGAAAGGCAATTATTATTCAACATAAACATGAAGGATACTATGTACAAGGCGCAAGTACAGCTTCATTCTCACATGTACCTATGACATCCATAAGTAACTGCAGGACATGTCATTGATCCAACCTTGTGACAACATACTAAAATATTGCACATGTGACTTTAACAAGAAAGCCTCCCTGTATCGATGGAAGATGTCATTAAAAAAAAAAAACAATAAGCAACTGGCTCAATCGCTTGGTTCTTGTTGTGAAGAGTTATGGCCTATAGCAGAGGATGGAAGAGGAATATCTAGAAAAAAATTCAAAATTTACTTGATTAAAAATGTTAAATTGAGGTATATATAGTATTCATAAAGGACTCATGAATACAAGAATATAAATGTAATAAATAAAGCTCCTAAATCTAGATGTATGAACTTAAATTTTTAATGGATATACATGAATTACACATATCTAGATGCACACACATTTATAAATACATGTACTTCAATATTCAATGTACATGCTTATGTATAATGAATCTAATTAATAACCTAATAAACAAACGAACTTGGAATTGTAGAAATTACAAAATTACTATTTTTAATACTCTCCCTTAATTTTGGAATTTCTGCACTTTAAGACTTCAAAACTTCAAAGGTTTTTTTTTTTTTCTTGAAAAATTTTGCATCACACTCTCTTACACAACTTGCATAAATCTTATTAGAATCAACCTTATGGTTTTGCTTGTAATCTTTAGTAGCAATATAAATTTTTAGCCTCTTACAAATTTCTCTCAGCATTCTCTTTCATCTTACAACACTAATTTGGCACAAATGGTATCATAACTATTCAAATATTTCCATTTCTTTCTCTTCTTCTTGACTTTGATCTCTTGATCCGTAACATGTCTCCATGGATTATTTCTTATATTTCTTCTAAGTATAATTGTATGTTATCCACAACAGAATTAAACAAATCATTTTTATCAATAATATCAATTGAAAAAGATTCATCAAAATTTGTCACTTGTCTAGGCCATTCACTTGATCTTCTTTCAAGAATTGTTGACACTTCATGCATTGGAGTTAAAAGAAATGGTAGAATCCACTCTTCCATTGGTACTATGGTCATTTGTTATCCATTGACTGGAACTTGTTTGATTTAGTCTTCTTCTCCATCATTGGTTATGAGCACGAGATTTTCGACTTTAAAAAGATTAGATGAATCACATGAAGTTTCATCTAAAATTCTTTCCTTATCATATTATTTAAAATGTTAATGTAAATAACAAATTATTTCTTTAATATCAGTCATAGTAGCACCTTTACCATCTTTAAAGAGATAAGATAAATCATAGATTATCTCATCATGAGTTCTCCAATTACATGTTCCTTCTTTAACTCTAACATCTTCCATAGATGATGTGGTCTTTTCATCTTTTTTTTTAATAAAAAAGACCAATCCCAAGTCATTTATTCCATAAATTTTGTAGCTTTCTATTCTTCCTTAGCATCTAGATCTTTTTCTACAAAAATTAAAACCTTTTCGTCCTTAACCTTAAAGGCTCGAGACAAATAATTCTCCCTTATTTTCTCAACTTCAGAACTTTAAGTTAATTTTTCGACATCAACACCTTTTTTTAAGTGATGTGGTATCTTCTTTCTTTTCTTGATCTTTGCTTCTTGAAGTTTCTTTTTCAAAAAATTCAACATCATTTTTTTTTTAATTTCTCACAATCTCACTTTTCTTTTGAAAATTTTTCTTGATCTTTGTTTTGCAATTGTTGCATTTGCTACAATCATAAGCATAAAATCATCTAAATCTTGATGGATGAGGTTGAGAGATAATTGGTTTCTTTGCCTCTCTTATGCCAAAGCATCCTTCTCCTTTTAAAATAATATAGCCTTATCACATGGTGAAGAGTAGTCTCTTTCTATACTTTCCCAAACACACTGTATTTTGAACAATACTTTTATACAAATGCACCACTAATCATAATTTTTTCTTCTAAGTATAGGAACTAGAACATAACATAATATATCACAATACATCTTTCTATTTTATTCTCTCAACACTCTTCTCTTAAAGGCCAAGTTTTGATACTACTTTTTTAGAAAAAAGATGAATATCTAGAGAGAATTCAGATTTGCTTGATAGAAAATGCAAGGTGTATTGAGGTATATATAGTACTCATAAGGGACTCATGAGTACTACTAGTACATAAATGCAATAAATAAAGCTTCTAAATCTAGATGCGTGAATTTACATTTGTAATGGATATACATAAATTACATATACCTAGATGCACACACATTTTTAGATACTTGTACTTTAATATTCAATATTATACATAGTAAACCTAATTAATAACATAATAGACAAATGAACTTAGACTTATAGAAATTACAAAATTACTATTTTAACCACATCAATTTCCCTACAAAAATCACCAATTTTTGCTTCTCCAACTACTTGCATTTTAGTTTACTCCCATTTGGATTTCCACTTGAGATGTAAGCAATCTGTTCAACTCCATTTCTCAAAACTAATAGGTCCTATCAAATAATTCATATATTAGTGATACCATATGGCAAAAATGCCAAAAAAATATCATTGTTTAAGAGTAAATAATGCAAATTATGCAGTTGAATTAAAAAAAATAATACTTAGCACACAAATTCACTCTATACTATATTTCTCACTTCCAAATAGTCAAACTGTCCCCACTAACAAACCATGTTGAATGTGCAAATGTAAAGGGATAATATGTGCAAGTAGTTCGTTTGATCCTTACCACATTTGATCTTGCAAGATAACATCTTCTTCCGAAGGAAAATACTCAACTTTCATCTCTAAGATCTCTCAAAGTTCAATAACAAAATATAAGCACTTGGTGCAACATAAGACATAAAATATTGCAAACTAAAGCACGAATTTGAAATTATCGATTGAAAAAGTAAGTCATTGGAAACCCAAGAAATAAGTAGGCCGTATCCCCCAAAGAGTAAAATAAATAATAAAAACTTTGAGTTATTTTCAATTTTTCTTAAAAAATTGATATATTTCTATCTATTAATAATATAAAAAATTTTAAATCAAATAATTGATTAAATTTAAATTCAAAATTTAAACTCTTAAGCAGTTCAATATTTTCATAATCATATTATTTATTTTTAAATCCCAACAAATAAACAAATCATATAAAAAACATAAATATTAAAATAAAATGAATGATTAGATAATAAAAGTTATAATTTTTAAGTAATATAAACCTCTAAGAATAAAATTATTTGTACCTTTCCTTTCTCATTCTTCTTTCATTCTCCTTTTCATATTAAAAAATAATATTTTAAATTTATAAAAAAATAAATAAGATCAATATATATATTTTTTAAATATTGAAAAGAAAGCAGAGGAGAGTATAACGGTAAGCTAACCCTAAAGTTACCCAGTGGAGGAAGATAACGATGCCGTCATCAATTAACCAGTTAAGCAAGAAAGACACATGGATCTTTGTGGGGTCAGCTACAGTGAATCAGGGCCCCATGTGTAAGGCAAAACGGCACCAGAATTGAATAAATGCCAAGTACAAAACATGCTATTTTTATGGCCTGCGATGTGAGAATTTACTTTCAGTTTACGCACGTCTTCATTTTTATTTAATATATAAAAATTAAATTAACTATTGATTTTATGATGCATTTGTTAACAAACATTAACTAACATATATTAAAATTTAATTTTTTTAATTTTGAAGCAATAAAAATCATAAAATTAATAATTATATTTATGCATATTTATCTATCAAATGAAATTAAAAATTAATAATTAAATTACATTTAAATTATATATTTTAAAATTTTTATTATTAATTTTTATTATTTATTTTCCTATTTTCTTATTTTAGAATCCACATATTTTTCACTAAATCCAACAATTTATTGGAAAATAAGCCTTCTTCAACTCTCCAAGATAAGAAGTAAATTCTTAGAGCTGGAAATGCATAATGCATTTGTCGCTTTTAACTTGTGAACTACATTTTACTATTTTTAGCGCAGGTTTTCAATATATTAAAATTTGTATTGTCATGATGCGCGTCAAAGGCTAAAAGTAGGGCTCTAAGAGTAATTCCATAACATGCAACAATTTACTAAGAATGGCTGTAGCATTTATTAGAGAGAAAGCCTAGCCGTTAATCCTAGATCTCTTCATATCTTTACATTCCATTAAAAGAGAAAGAATCAGAGTTGCATTTACACACTCACGAGCTTTTTTTTTTGGCCTAATTACAAAAGCCCTTAGAATACCCTCAACTTCTGATAAAAACACTTTCATCTCCGATCATCTTCCAATGCAAAGTGACAAACTCTCTGGTCTTTTCGGCGGAGGCCGTCATCTTCCATCTCCGGCCAGTCCTGGCGACCACCAACTTGTCGGCGGCAGAATGGCTTTCCCCTTAAACAATGCTGATTTCTGACTTTTGTCAGTAAATAGCTGTCTTCATGTCCCATTCCCATCCGAGGTTGTGCTGCTTGGTTTACTTGCATAAATTTGTAGCGGTGTCAGAATAATATAACTATTGTCCAGTTTTACGGGATTCAGTGTCTTGCTCTAGTTTTGTCTTTTGATAGTTATGTTGTGATGACACTAAATTGACCATACCTACCACAATTGAAATTATTTAAAAAAAATCAGCAAGTGAAATAACTACCGTAAAACTGGGGTATTAATAAATTTCTTTTCTTTTAATTAATAGGGGTTATTTTCAATATTCAAATGTCTATCAATAAACAAATATAATTTGCTCGAGACCAATATACCTCTCGCTAAAATCAGCATGTTATTGTTAAATACGCCTGCTTGAACTCTCAATAATAAGAACCAAATTCTCAGAGCTGGAAGTGCTTAATGCTTTTGTCGCTTTTAACTTGTCAACTGCTACATTTTACTATCTTTAGCGCAGGGTTTCAGTGTAACATTTGTATTGTCCTAATACACGTCAAGGGCTAAAAGTTGAGTTCTAAGAGTAATTCCAAAACATGCAAACAATTCACTAAGAATGATACACTTAATCGCTATTACTTACATTGGAGAGAAAGCCTAGACCCCAAACCCTAAACATAGCCTAATGTTCTATGTTTAGAACACTTCCAAGATCATCTTCCAATAGAAAGTGACGAACTCGCTGATCTCTTCCGCAGAGGCGGTCATCTCCCATCTCCGGCCAGTCCTTTCGATGACCGATTGCAATTTTTCTGCATCCACCAACTTGCCGGGCCGCATAATGGCCTTCCGCAGAGCATCTGATGGCAACAAGGTTTTGGTAAACAATGCAGATCTCTGATTTTTGGTTTGCTTGTATGAATTTGTACACGTGTCAGAATAATATAACTATTTCCTTGTTTTATTCGATAGTTGTACTGTGATAAAACTAAATTGACTATACCAACCACAATTAAAGTTAATTTTTTTTCCTCTTTCTTTTTCTAATTATTTCATTTGTGTTCTCTTACAATTTGAACTAAAACCTATACAAAACTAGATAATCTTAATTCTGATTTGTTTTTTGAAATACTTGCTGGTGAATACTATGGTATATTAACCATGTCTTTTTCTTCTTTCTATTTTCATTGTTGCTATTTCTTTGATTTATGGAAATTGTTTTGAAAATTCGTAATTGATGTCTAAAATGGTGAAATCAGATTTACACATGCATTGATAATAAACTTTGTTCCTTCGTAATTATTCTGGGTGTTTTTTGTTTATGCTCGCAACTATGGTGGAATTTTGTAATTTGACCTAAAATTGTGGAATTGGGTTTATGAGTTTTTCGGAAATAAGTGATATCAAAGTTTGGTCCTTTATTTTGAATCATTTGGTTTATGCCACAAAATTTAGATTTGATTATCAATTCAATGTACAGGGCTTGGTTCCTATTGTAAGATTAGAAGGAAAAAAAAAAAGAAAATTCAAAATAGTTTGACCTAAAAAATATAATTATGATAAAAACAAAAGTGTGAACGGATAATTAGGAGGGCAAATAGAAAAACTAAAAAAAAAAAATTCTGACTATTTTATAATATATAAAGGGTATGCTGGATTTGATTAATTCTGAGATTTTCTTGTTTGATCCCCTCAGCAATTCACAAATTGATCCATTCTTTCAATTATCCCGAAAATCAACAGTCTGTGCTTCAAGAATCCTATATTTTAGGAAGAAGAACAAAGAGATCAGTACACTACAAAATTATTAATACGGAAATCAGAAAGACCAGCCCTTCTCTCTCTATCCCTCCCTTTCACTATCTAGAAAATTTCTTGTAGTTTGCTGACAGAAACAGAGAAACAAGTATAATTGATATACAATGTTGAATCATTTGCAGGCTGCTGATAAACTTTATTCATGTCGTGCTGTTAAGTATTGCTTCTTCTTCTCTGTGGTTTGCTTTGCTTTACAAAGCTCTGCTGTTAGATTCATTCACGACAAGGAGGCATCATCGATTTCAACATCGTCAATCATTGTGAATTCTTCGGAGTCATCTGGAAGGAAGATGCCTGAAAATTTTATGGGAATTTTCCTCGAGGCGAGACTTCATTTGCAGCTACGAACTCAGAAAAAGAACAAGAAAATTACTTACTTTTAATGAAATCCGACCTTTCTCTTAATTTCAGGAGATTAATCATGCAGTTTCTGGAGGACTGTGGACAGAGCTCGTGGCCAACAGAGGTCTTAAACTTAGTAGCTTATTAGTTATTACCCTTTTTTTCCTCCTAACTAACCTGAATTTGAAACGGATTAAATTTTTCGGAAGCAAAGCTAAAATAATAATTTTTTTCATCCATAAAATTTAAATTTGAGATGATAATTTTTTTCATCAACAAAATTCGAATTCGAATTTGAGATCTTCTTTAAGGACATTAAATAATCAGCCACTCAAATCATTCTAGTCGGTGTTATTACACGTTTTTGAATATATAATATTGATCGTGATAATGAATGCATTGGGGTAGCAGGTTTTGAAGCTGGGGGCCAGAACACAACTTCAGCGATTAAACCTTGGTCAGTGGTGGGACCAGAATCTTCCATACGTGTTGAAACTGATCTTACCTCTTTGTTTCCACGTAACAAGGTGGCTCTGAGGCTTGATGTGCTTTCTGACACCAATTGTCCTAACGATGGGGTTGGCATCTATAATCCTGGTTATTATGGCATGGTGAGATACAACTACTTCATCATTTATTATATTTTACAAAATTTTCTATTGTAGTCTATACTGTAATATTATAGTGTTAAATTGTGCATCAGAGTGATTATTACAATGGTTGAACAATCATATTTTTTGCACTTATTTATAATTAATTACTCGAATCATAATATAAATGTAATTATAATTTAAAACCTTCATAATTGTAACTTATGCAATTTTATATTGTAGCAATAAAATTATCTAAATTTTTCACTATTGTCTTGCACTACAATCATAATTTAAAACTTCCTTCTTGTTCTCTTTGCTATATATCTCTTTGTTTCAGAATATCGAAAAAGCACCAAAGAAATACAAGTTGGTTTTCTACGTTCGCTCAGCAGGAAATATCAGTCTAAGGATCGCAATCAAGGGATCTAATGGTTCAGAACTGGCTTCGGCCTCCTTCTCGTGAGTTTTCTATATCATTTTTGTATGTGTCAGTACGTAATTAATTAGTAATTAGTAATAATACTAAGTGAGTGAAATTGCAGATCTGATGATGTCTCAAACTGGACAAGAATGGAGATAATATTGAAAGCCAACCGAGCAGATTCAAAAGCAAGCCTTCACTTAACAACAAAGACAAAGTGCACTATTTGGTTAGACCAAGTGTCTCTCATGCCTGTCCACACATACAAGGTCTCTTCTCCTTTCTTAATTCTTACTTTCAAATACTTAATTTTTCAATACCACATATAATTGCTGCGTTATAGGTTTTGCAATTACAACTGTTCGCAATTTGATGTCACAATTAATAGTTATACTCGTCACAATTTTACTAATTGTCAATGGCAAAGCTTCTAAGGGGCACAAGAGGGCATTGACCCTTTAAAATTTTTAGTAATATGTATCAATATTGTGTAATTATATAAAAAGATTTTGAATCTTTTTTGTCATAAATCATTTGACTCTTAAAAATTTTTTAGCTCCCTCAAAATTTTAGGGCCAAAACCGTTGTTCCTAATTGTAGCATAATCACAAACTCGGCTACGATTGTGATTTAAAACCATATTATTTTTATATAATTTCGTCAACCTTGTCATGACATGCAGGGACTTGGTTTCCGAAGTGATCTTGTAGATATGATGAAGCAGTTGAAACCAAAATTTCTCAGATTTCCTGGTGAGTGTACGTGCTCAAACTGACTTAATTATGAGATAGGGAAATTAATTGTATCATTTTTTTTCCCATTTTCATAACCTTAATTAGGGAGATTATGCCATTAATAATTTATTTAACTTAATGCTTCATTGGCTCGTTGTAGCATATATATTCTGTTGCTTCTTGTGCATATCTTAAATGATGTTTTTCAAGTTCCACGTTCTGTCATATCTTTGTCCTGTACTAAAAAAAAAATATTTTCATATACAATAATCACAAGTTTAAATCTGAATACATTAGAGCATGTTTACGTGTATATTAATTTGTTTTAGAAATATGGTAGAATGTTTATTGTGTGCACTTGTAATGTTAATTGGACAGTCAAATTACATTGATTTCTCTTAAGATTTGACCTAATTAAATTTAATATCTCTCATTTCTTTTTAAAAAGATACAAATTCATCTCCTAAATCATTTTCAGTATTACAAAATGCATTGGTATTAAACTTTTAAACTGCAATATCTTTTTTAATGTTGTCTCTTGTGATTAGAAAACTATTTTCTTACCTTTTTATGTACAAATTTACTTTGTCTTTGAAGAATAAAAACACTCTTTCCTTTTTATATATAATTGTGTTGCAATATTTGTATATAAAATATAAGAAATAATCATCCAACCATGAAAGATGGCGTTAGAAAGGAGTTGCAGTTAAAAAGCTAACACCATTATATTTCATAATGATGGAATTAGTTTAAAGGGTGTAGAAGTGTATAAATTTTAAAAATGGAGGATAATAATTAGATTAAATTTTAATATAAGTTAATGTAATTTACTCTAATTATATTAGATGATGGAGTTTTGCTACACCCATATTTAACACAGACCTCGTTCTAAAACTGGTACAATTTAGAATGTGTTTAGATATATTTTTTTTATTTTTAAAAATTATTTTTAAATTGAAAGAAAATAAAAAAATAAAGAGTAATTGTGTTGAAAATAAAAAATATTTTATTAAATTATAAAATTGACATCAATAACAAAAGAATTAGTGAAAAATTAAAAGTTATTTAAGTTATATATTTAAAGTTATAATTTTTAAAAATAAATTATAAAAATATATTTTCAAATAAATTCTTCTATTTTTAAAAATAAAAAATAAAAAATTATTTTTAAAAATAATAAATAAATATACCTTAAATTTTTATCCCCATCTGCTTTGTGCAGCCACGTGGATGCAAAAATCTATTCTGCACCCCTAGTTAGATTAGATGATGGAGTTTTGCTACACTAATATTTAATGCATAACTCCTTACAAAGCTGGTGGGACTTGGTTTTTATACCCACCTGCTTTGAGTAGTCACGTGAATGAAAAAATTTATTGTATATCATTAAATTTAATTATTAATATATTATTATATAAAATATTTTAAAATATTATTAATTTAATATATATAATTAAATTTGATAATATATTAGTACATTATGCTTTGAACCTTTTGTTAAAAGTTGATGTAATTAAGGACGTACATTTAGCGTTTTTGCAAGAAAGTAATGTTATTTTTTTTTTTATTTGATTGCATTTTGCATATATGATCAGGGGGTTGTTACGTAGAAGGAGAATATTTAAAAAATGCCTTTAAGTGGAAAGATACGGTTGGAGCATGGGAAGAGAGACCAGGACACTTCGATGATGTATGGAACTATTGGAGTGATGATGGTTTCGGTTATTATGAATATTATTTGGTCAGTATCTGATTGTAATTTTTGGATAACTTATGAAATTTTAATCCTAGTTTTCATTGTTTTTTTAGAATAATTTTCTATTTATTCTTATTTTTTAAAATAAAAACCATTCTCTACTTGACTTCTTTTCTTTGCTTTCTTTACTCCCAAACAAAACAATTTGTTCTTCGTCAACATGGACATGATTTCTCCTATTAATTATATACTTTATTGCTTATGTGGAGATTACAAATATCTGATTAAAGCAACCTTAGATATAATTTTGATTTTGAATTATCTTGTGTAACTTTCTAAAGGTAACTAGTTCCGGCACCGTAAGTTTTACTTTGAATTTGACAATTCAAAACCAGGGACACAAAAGCTAAAAGTTTTGATGCAAACTAAAATTAAAAAGTTAACCCCTTTTATGAATTATTCTAAATTAGAAACGGGTTCATCATTGCAATAAATAAAATTTTAAAAAAATTATAATTGTGAGAAGCCTAATGTAGCAACAGTATAACAATTATCAATCATAATTTAAAATCATGTTACTTATACTTAATTTTCATACTAATCTGGTGTATTTGAGTTTAATATAAAACTAAAATTTGTGCAAGACTTTTTTTACTCAGCAAGTTTTGCATATTTATGAGTAAGATCAAGAGACTGATTGGCCTTGATTTTTCTTCTATTTATTCATTTATTTATTTTGTACACTTTTTGGGTTTTTTTTTTTTTTCTAACAACTGCGTTATTGAATAAATCATTGATCAAATTATTTTTGTTTGCACCATGCAAGTTAATCATAATATACGTTGTTTTCCTTGAGCAGCTAGCAGAGGAACTACATGCAAAGCCTATATGGGTTTTTAACAACGGTATTCTTGTATTACTAATTATTTAAACTAGTTTTCTTTAAGCAAAAACCACTATTTAATTTGACCTTTTTTAATTGAATTTGTGTTTTCAGGTATCAGCCATCACCAGGAAGTTGAAGCTACGCAAATCCAACCTTATGTGCAAGTATATTTTACCAAAAATTCTTTTATATTTTACTTTTCTACACTTTTAATTAATTTTTACAAATAATCATTAATATTATCTTTTGAAAAATGATTGTTGATTGAAGGATACCCTAGATGGTATTGAATTTGCTAGAGGGCCAACGACTTCAACTTGGGGTTCTCTTAGAGCTCAAATGGGACATCCGCAACCTTTTGACCTCGAGTTTGTTACTGTTGGAAACGAGGATTGCGTTAAAAAGAACTACAAAGGCATGCAATTACTCTTAATTTTTCTCATGTCTCTTTACATGTTGTTATTTGTTTGCCCTTTACTTTTTCCCCAAATTTTATTCATTTAAATAAAAGAAATCTTTGATTTTTCAGCAAACTACCTTGTGTTCTATGATGCTATAAGAAAAGCCTATCCAGACATCAAGATTATCTCAAATTGTGAAGGAAGACAAGATCAACCAGCTGACAAGGTTCCGGCTGATTTTCATGAATATCACGTAATATTTTAAATCTTTTCTTTTTCAATTCGTTTCAGTTGACAATGTGTCTGTGAATTTCGGATTTATGCAATCATCTTTCCTAATTTGTGAATTAAAATCCCTTGCAGTAGCTCAATTTTTTTTGGAGAGTTAAACTCCACAGTTTTCTGTCGGTGCATATAAATTTTCAAAATTAAGAGTGTAACTTTTGGAGAGATATATAAACAAATTAGAATTTCCAGCATTGATGCAAAAAAATTTGTGCATATATCTTTTCTTAAATTATTTTCTGAATTTTTCTAATGAAGTTGAGCGAATCCAAATTCGAGTCTTTGTAAATAAACATGGAGAGTACTCTCGGCGGATTTTATACCCTTTCTCATCTTCCTTACTTTCTTCTTCATCAGACTTATCAACAGGACGCTCAGCAAATGTTTGTGGAAGGACATAAATTTGACGCAGAACCACGAAATTTGCCAAAGGTTTAGAGATCTTCATATGAATTTGATAGATGTTGCTTCAAGATATTTTAATAATCTCTGTACGCATAGGTATTTGTTAGTGAGTACGCTTTGATAAATAAAGAAGTTGTTGGGTTTGGAAACCTTTTGGAAGCCTTGGCGGAAGCTGGTTTCATTATGGGACTTGAAAAGAACAGGTTGACTTTCATCGGCTCTTATTTTCAATTAATTTTCATAACTATTATTTTCCATAATAAAAAAATGTCAATATAAATATTAGATTTGATTGCAATTTCTGAGATTTAGACTTTTGCGTGTGTTTAGTTCTTTTGTTATTCCTCTGAAAAGAAAGAATGTCTGATCCCCAGCAAACATGAATGAGCTATGAATGTAAGTTCACCTGTTTGGTTTGCACCTTTTTCATTTTGCCCCTTCTTTTGCAGTGATCATGTTTCCATGGCTTCATATGCGCCCCTTTTCACTCATGCAGACAACAGGAGGTATATTTTTTTTCCTTTTCCTATGAAATTTCTTCTTTTGTTTTTCCACTTTTATATTTATATGCAGTAGGTCTGATCTACACTGATGATATTAACAGACCGGAAAAAAACACCAATATTGGCCAAGTTTTCTAAGATTTCCAATGTTTTCACAAAACTTTTAGATAAATTAGGGGGGTTATTAATTGTTGCTTCATTGATTGTGTTGTGTGTAATTTCTGGCACCAGGTGGAACCCAGATGCCATAGTCTTTGACACATACCGGGTGTATGGAACTCCCAGTTACTGGATGCAATATATGTTGAGAGAATCCAGTAACTCAACACTGCTGAGTACCAATCTCACAACTACTGAGAATCTTGCTGCTTCTGCAATTTCTTACACAAGTGACATAGATTCCAAGAACCGCTTGCAATTAAGGGTAATAACTGAGATTCATTTTGCCTTTCTTATATTATATGTGCTTTTCATTCATCTTATACATTTAAGAAGTTAAATCTTAAGAACAGATTCATTTCACACGTATAGATTGCTTAGATCACTCATCATCTCTCAATGAGTCAATTGAAGAATTTTTATCTATGGATGCAAGATATAATTTTATTCATAGAAATTTTAATCTTTTTCTACAATGTCTCATCAAATTTGAATTTTGCAGGTTGTGAACTTTGGGGGCAACACAGTACGCCTCAAAGTGTCTTTGAAGGAATGGACGAACGCAGATATGTCAACAGCAACAAAAACTGTATTGACATCTGCTAATGCAATGGATGAGAACACCTTTAAAGAGCCTAGAAAGGTGGTGCCAATTGAAAGTTCACTTGCAAATGCCAGCTCAGATATGACAGTTGTTCTCCCTCCATTTTCTCTGTCACTTTTGCAATTTTTAAAGTGATCATGGATCTCAATAGCTGCCTGAGAAATAATGTAAAAATGGAAGCCCAATGATCTTAGCCATTTGATTGTGAAACTTGACAAATTTTATATTATTAATAAAAGCCATAGTATGTTGTGGTGTGAAAGTTTTGGTTACATTTAGTCTGTGTTGTGGTGGACTATGTACCTTTTTTTTTTCCCGCCAACTTCTGCATTAAAACATTAGGATGGAAATTCATGCTGAGTGCAAATACACGGTAAGCAATAAGAGTTAAAAATGGGGCTCTTAACATCCAATTGTATCGACCACCTCAAGTAGCTAAAGCCTCTGTTAACCAATTCATAATAAAGAAAATAAACAGGCTATCGTTGAACCAGCAAATACCAACCTACAGGATATTGAAGACCTGCAAGGTCAACTTATGTTTTAAGTTCAAATATTCTTCAACCTGTTCATTTTGGAAGCCGGCCATCTACCTTTTTTCTACAGTCAGCTTGCACACCAGCCTCTTTCTCTGCAACCTGATGGTCTTGGCCATTTTATCCTCACCTTCTACTGTTGCCTCTCTTGCAGCTTTGGTTCGAAGGGAAGTTTGTCAAATTGGCATAGTCTCTTTGTTGTTTTCCAGAATATTTACCAACATCTTCTGAAGTTGCTCCATCAGCATAAGAACTGTTACAGCTTACTAATGTAATTGTTCAACTAATGCGCATGTGAAGTGTGACACGTCAGAACTGTGTTATGTCGTGGAAATTGTTTAACTTCGTCGTGTCATTCTTGTGTGTCCATGCTTCCGAATTAGAGTCATGTTACAGCTGACTAATGTGATTTATAGAAAATGTTATAAATTTAAAATAGTAAAAGAAGAATATTTGAATCATAGTTTAACATAATTATATGGACAGAGGAGAGGTTGATATGCTGTATAATAGGGTAAATGTATAAGTCCAGGGTTCCTCCCCGAAGCACCACTGTCCTTTATTATCAAGACCAGCACATTGGATGCGACTAATAGGTCACTGCATTAGTCAAGAGGTTTTAGTTGAAGTAGTACTTGAAATCCCTTAAAGATTTTATATTTTTTATTATATTTAAAATTCAATCCATGATCGTTACCTTTACCTTTAGTGATTTAACCACTACTCTATTTACTCAAAAATAAATAAATAAATAAATAAATCATTGCATTAGGATACTTTTGAACCCAACGATTCCATAATTTAATGAAAATGCCCGTAAGATATTTATGGTGTTGGATTGATGTTGAAGTGGCTGCTCATTCACTTGGAATATTATGAATTATATTATATAAAAGTGCCTCTGAGCAAAATAAAGACTCGTTGCAACCAGAAAACCTGATTATTGAAGGACTTCTCCTTAATATTCTGCAGAGGGGTCCTTCGTTATCTGGAAAATTCTAGTTATTTTTGCTTAATATGCTGCAATCAGGTCATCACATGAAATGAACATTGCTTAAGCCCAACAAAATGTTAGAATAACAGAAGCAGTGCTGGTATTATTGGGTGGATGGAACACTCAACAATTATCTATCTCATTCTCCCTTGTTAAGAGTGGTATTTCTTGCCTTTGGTGTATTGAAGCCGGAAGATTCAGTACCCTGCTCTAAGTTGATACATTCTTCTACTTGTTCATTTTGAAAGGTGGCCTTCAGAAGGCCTTTCTTACTCAATCTTTCTCTGCAACCTAATCCTGCGGTTTGATTCCGAGGGATGCAACCTCTTTTTTGCTTTCTGGGATATTTCCCGACATCCGCTGAAGCAATGTTAACATCAGTAAATGAAGATTTCTATCATATTGATGAGCTACAACTGAGTTATTCTCATTAGCTAAAGGAGGAAGGTCGCAAAAAGTGGAACAAACTCAATTATACTGTCGGCCAACATTTATTTGATCTAGTCCTCTTTACTACAAAGTTTAAATTAGAAAATTAATCAAGCAATAATTTAAAATGTATTTTTTTCGTGTGATTCATATATCCATATGGTCTACCAGAATGGGTTCTAAGCCCCATCTATGTAATGATGTTAATTAATGATATCTAAGTACAAGAAGCACAAGCTTTTTTAATCTTCCCTTTGCATTAAGAACGAAATTTTTTTCTTCTTCTATCTTTTTTTCACTGACATTGGGAGTAATTATTCTACTAAATGCATAAACGTAAAATTTTGAGATCAAACTCAAGTCCAATAAAAGAGATAGAACCTTTATGAAGAAGCTCTCAACTTTGTTTACTTTCTGTGTAGCCTTGTTGGCAAGATTGTGAGACATGAAGTAAGAAATAAGAGTGAAGTTTATGAACAGATATGAAACTTCTTTCTGAAAATGGTTCTTGAAAGGATATAAATGATAATTCATGATTAGATACTAAAAAGTAAGAATTATGTAAATAATTATTTAAACCATCTATATTTTTTTGTGTAATTTTTTATGGGCAATTAAGATTAAGAGTACAAACCCAAAGCCAGTTTGTTTTAAAGGCGACACTAAATTGCTTGAAATTTGAAATTGGAACGGACGGAATAACGGGATCGTGCTAAAATTTATTCAAAGTCAATTTGAAATTTAATTATTTTGTAAACTGATTTTCAATTAAAATGAAGGAATAACAGAAAGAATAATGTTGATTTTAATTTTATTAAAAAGGAAGTAAAACTGGTTATCGATTTCTATATGTAGAAAAACCTTCTCTTTTTCTCTATAATGCAGCAAATAAGAATAATATATTAAAAATCTGTTTTAGTAAAAGATATTAATGGAAAATTATTATCAGATAATATACTAAAAATACTTTTATTGTTAAATAAAAATACTTTGAACTTCTATTTATTTATTTTAATATTATTTCTGAAATATTTCATTATAATGCACTGAGTATTTTTATTTAATATTTTTATAAAATATCTTAACAAAAGGAATAGCACAACAAAATTTGGTGATCATTCTCTATTGTTACATAATGTAACTGTTTTTATTCAACGATAAGGGACTGATGATGATCCTCGATCAGTTTATCTTCCTAAAATAGATAATTTAGATATTCTTATTTAATGCATCAATTAAGATAGTAAGTAAATTATATGTAATTTAAAGTTGCCTAAAATAAATTAATTATAACTACTAAATTAAATTTATTAATATTGACAATCTGATTTAGTTTAAGTTATTTAGACTTGTATATACCAGTGTCATGGGAATTGTCTCCAATGCACGCATCCATAAAAACACACAAACAGGTAAAGAGACAGCAGCAAAAATTGAATATTGTGTAAGTGATATATTTCATTCAATTGGAATGATGAAGGGCTTTTCTTTCTCTTTGATTTTTCTCACCGTATTTTTGTTGATCTCTGCAAACTGGTAATTTTTCATATCTCTAATGTTAAAATTAAATTTTATAAAAATAATATCTCAAATTGAATCATATGAAAAGAATAATATTAAATATGAGAAAAGATTTATTATTACCTAATGAATCCATTATGAGTGAGTATAAAATTAAGATTTACTGCAGGTCACAAATTATATACAATTAGTCTTGATCATGAATTTATTATAAGCCAAAAACTATACAAAAATTAATCTTGATCATGAATTTGTTGCAAGCCATGAATTATATGCAATTAACCTTGATCATGAACTCCAATAAAGATTTGCTACTTTTATTAACCCTAGATGAGCACTTGATTGGGGAAACTTTCTGACACCGATGAAGAATGTACATAATCAATCATAAAGTTTAGGAGTAGCAAACCTTATTTATATTAATAATATTGGTGCGTCGACCCATCACCAAGAACCACCCATTATCACATTAGTTAGGTTAGATTACCATTAGGTTCTAACTATTCAGTCACTTTAATATTAGGCTAAACCCTTTTACATCTTATTTTATTATTGAATTAATAGGTGCACAATAAAAAAATTCAATAATCTTTTACTTAGACCATGTAATTCAATAATAGTAGTCATTTTAATAAGATGTAAAAGAAAATTATGACATATTTACACCTATTAGTCTAAATTGAGATTATAAATGTCCAGTAATATAAAATACAGTATCAGACAGAGATATCAATGAATTATATATACTATACACTTACACCTTGTTAACAATATATAATATCTAATAAGGATATACATAATAAGTTTGTGCTTAATAAGATTTACATAACAAAATTATGATAATCATATATAAATCTTTATACATTGGGTCGAAGCATTTGCTGAAGATGTTAAATGAAAATCAATTTTTTCATTACAATTTTAAGGCAGGGTTTAAATGTCTTTATAAATATGTCATAACAAAAATGTGCACAATATATGACAAACATAAATATTTTATTATGAATATTTTATTTATGTACATCTTAAGAAAATAATTTACATTATAATATTCAAATAATCCAAAACATTAAAAGACTTAGCTAATCTTATATTGATTACATGTGCATAATATACTCTTACTACTAAATCCTTAGTCAGTGAATCTGCGAGCATACGATCTATGGAAATATGTTCAATACATGTGATATACTCGCATATCTTCTCTCACACAAATTGATACTTTATATCAAAATGCTTTGTATAGGAAAAAATTTTATTATTAGGAGAGAACTTTATATTAGCAGTATTGTTGTAATAGATAACAAAGGTTTTGAGATGCTCTCAATAATCTTGAAACTAGCCATAAAATTCTTTAACTATACAGTAATACAAGTGATTTTATAACATGCGATATATTCTACTTCCACAGTAAAGGTTACTGTTAAGGACTGCTTAATACTTTTTCATGATACAACTCCTCTTGCCATTATAAATATGTATCTAGATGTATTTTTTTTATCATCTAGACAACTAGCAAAATTTGAATCTGAGTAGCCTTTAACTATGAGATCTCTTAATCTCTTATAGGTCAGCATATAATTTTTTGCACCCTAAAGGTGCCTCATGGCTCTTTTCGCAGTGGTTTACTGTTTCTGACTGAGATTACTCTAATATCTCCCCAGTACACTAATAGTATAAGTTATATTAGGATGTGTACACACCTGAGCATACATCAGGCTACTAATAATCAATGCATATGGGAAAATTTTCATTCTTTCTATTTCAATATTATGTTTAAGGTACTAGGACTTAGAGAAAATTACTCCTTTTGAAATAGGTGTAGAAACTTGAGGGTAGGTTAACTTGTTGAACTTTTTTAGTACTTTCTCAATGTAAGTCTGTTTAAACAAGTTAAGTAAACCTCGGGGTCTATCACGATGAATCTTTATCTCCAAAGCATAAGAGGCATTTCTAAGATCCTTCATATTGAAATGTTTGGATAACATTTATTTTGTCTTAACCAGTAAATTCATGTCATTGCTTATCAGGAGAATATCATCCATGTATGGCACCAGAATAACAAAACTGCTTGCACTTATTAACATATAAATACACATTCAACTGCAATCTCCTTGAACCAATAAGAAGTTACTATCTTATTAAACTTAAAGTACCACTGTCTAGAAGCTTGTTTTAAGCCATAAATGAATTTTTTAAGTTGGAACACAAGGGGCTCGTTTCCCTTCTCTTGGAAATCATCTACTTGGTTCATCTAAATAGTCTTTATTAAATCACTATTTAGGAAGGTTATTTTGACATCTATCTGATGTAGCATTAAATTAAAATGAGCTACCAAAGTCATTATAGCATGGAATGAGTCTTTGGTTGAAAATAGTGAAAAAGTTTCTTTATAGTCTATACCTTCCCTTTAGGTGTAACCTTTTGCTACCAATTTAGCCGTGTACCTTTCAACTTCACTTCAAGCACCTCTTTTAATCTTGAAGACATATTTGCAGTCGACGAACTTACAATCTATAGGAAACTCCACTAGATCCCATACTTAATTCTTATGCATTAAAGTTAACTCATTCTTCATAACATTCATCCAATCAAAACAATTTGAACTGGACATAACTTGAGAAAAGGTTGTAAGATCACTATCATCATTAATATTATATTCATACTTCTGCAGATATATAAGATAATCATTAAAAATTGCCAATCTACGAACTCTATGAGATTTTCTTAATAAAATTTCTTCGTTTACTTTATCTGGCTTAACATCTTTTGCCATTGGTTATACCAGATTAACTAGTGGAATAATAGAAGATGACTTTCCTAATATCAGTGTCAGCAGAACAATTGTTCTTTCTTCAAAAAAGTCCATGATGTGTGGTATTTGGCTCTTATTATTTAACTTATCCTTAAAGAAAATGACTCAATCAAATTCAATTACTCTAGTATTGGATAGTAAAATTTATTTCTCTTTGAGTCACTACAATATCCAATGAAATATTCACTAATAATTTTCAAATCAAATTTTCTTATAGATGGAATATACGGCTTTACTTTAGCTTAGCAACCCTAAACTTAAAAATATCGCAGACTAGGCTTCTTACCATGCTTCTTACCATATAATAGTTCATAAACGGTCTTAGATACTAACTTACTAGGAACCTGATTTAGATTGCATCTCGCTATCCTCAACACATCACCTGATATGAATTCTAGCAATGAAGTATAGGCTAGCATGCATCTTACTATATCCATCAAAGTTCTATTCCTTTTATCTGTAATTCCATTTTATTATGGTGTATTAGGCATGGTGTAAGTTGCTTGAATTCCACAATCTTATAGGTATCTCGCAAAAAGGCCAAGGTTTCTTTTTATTTCATCATAACTATTATAATACTCACCACCTCTATCAGAATTAACACACTTTATCTATTTCATTTTAGTTCAACTACTGCCTTGAATAACTTAAAGACTTCTAGCGATTCTAACTTATCATTGAGTAACTCCACCCAATCAAATCTGGAGTAATCATTAATGAATGTGATAAAGTATTTATAACCACCTATAATATTAGGTGTGATAGGTCTACTAATATTAGTGTAGATCAATTTTAGAACATTCTCCTTTCTACTTCTCTTACCTTTTCTAGCTCTAGCTGTATATTTTCCTTTAATGCAATTTACACATATTCCAAAACCTGAGAAGTTCAAATCACAAAGTATTTCTCCCTTCACAAGTCTTTGAATTCTTTCTTCAGAGATATATCCTAATCATTTATGCCACAACATTAAGGATCTTTCATCAATTTGACACATTTTCTTGCTCACAACAAAGTTTATTGATTCATGAAACTAGGATTTAAACTAACTCCATATAAATCATTACATATAGAACTAGTACAAACAATAGAAGATTTATAAAATAATTTAACTTTTCTATTTCCAAAATAACATGAGTATCTAACAAAATCTAAAGCAACAACTGAAATTAAATTCCTTCTCATAAAAGGAACATAAACTACATTATTAAATGAAAGTTCTTGTTCAGTCTTCAATTTTAACTTCATTTATCCTATGTGCTCCATTTTAACTTTGTCTCCATTTCCAAGTCTCACAATTAGCCCTCCTTCATTTGGTTTCTTTAGATTTGTAAGTTCCTTTCCTTTTCTTCTTAACTTATTTCTTGTATTTAAAATAGTCTACTTTCTTATGCTCGTACTTAAAGGTGTACATAGGTCGGGCCGGGCGGGTTTCGGGCCGGACCATCCAGGCCAAATTAAAAAAATTGATGGCCCGAACCTAGCCCGGCCCATTTATATTTTAAAAAAATTTAGCCCGGCTCGACCCGAATTTTTATTTAAAAGGCCTGAAAGCCCGGCCTGACGGCCCGAAATACAATTTTTTTTATTTTTAATAAAAAATAAATTTTTAAAATAAAATATATATATATATATAAAGAGATAATATGATATTTAAATATATAAAATATTTAATATGTTAAATTTATTTTTTTTATATTAAAAATAATTAGATATAATTATATTTTTTAATATATAATTATATTATTAAAAATAAATTATTATAATCGGGCCGGGCCGGGCTTATCGGACTTTTTTGCCTTGACCCGAGCCCAGCCCAATTATTAATCGGGCCATAAAAAAAAAGTCCCATCGGGCCTATCGGGCAAAAAAAAAGAGTCCAAATACTCTATTTTTTCGAGTTGGATTCATCAGGCAGGGCGGGTCGCCCGGCCCATGTACACCTCTACTCGTACTTCTTGTAGAACATGTAGTTACCCTTGAATTAAGCCTTATTGGGTTTATAACATTATTATCCACTAAATTCATCTTTCTCACGCTTCTTCCTTCTATAATTATGGCATCCCTTGTTATTTTTTTGGTTAGACTTTTCGCTATAATCTAAATGTGTGCCCTGAGAGGTATAATTAACTATCTGAGCCTTTCCTTTCCTCATGTCTTCCTCTGCCTGTGTGACCGTTGAAATTAACTCATTAATAGTCTATTCTAATTTCTGAGTATTATAAGAGGTTTTCAGAACATTAAATTAAGATGAAAGAGACATCAATATATGTCAAGTTAAATAACTTTCTCCCAAATCAACTTGCATGATTTTTAGCTTGTGGTAATAATTAACCAATCTCAAAATGTGCTCTTTTACCCCATTGACATCATCATACACTGATTTATCAAACAATGAAAGATATCATCCCTTTTTGGCCTTATCAAACTTCTTATACTTTTTAGTTACAAAATTCAGGAACTCTTTTGCATTAGTTATTTTAGGAATGCTCTCTCTTATTGTTTTATCTATCGTGTACTTCATTACCATTAAACATACTTTGTTAGAGTGGATCCACTGTTCATTATGATTCTTTTGATCTATTATAAACTTAGCATTAATTTGAGGTTCTACTTCCCTAATTGCCAGATCAAGGTTGGAGACTACTTGATATAGCTTTAGCGATTCAACCTTGTCCGTACGATTGGTCCCATTAAGCATCCTAATTGCATATAATTGCATAGGTAAATGAGTTGAGAGAATAAATTTTAAAATATTAATGCATATTTAACCTTAATCATGTTAGAAATTTTTCTCAATAAACTATACATTGAACTCAATATTATATTATAAAACCTAATATCAATAGGGCATTAAAGGCATCATAATATAATACAAGGATCAAATATCATATTCATAAAATTTCAACACTAATAAGGTGATAAAAATTCTAAAAATATAATATTTATTCCTACACTTATATTATCATCAACAAATCATATTAATAATATTATACTGATAGAGTATTAAAATATTATTAATATGATACTTTCCATAGTTTAACTACCATTATAAAAAAAATAAAATTTTATGCAATTGGGTTCATGATAAGTAGATTCACAACTACACAAAATTCTATGGTATAACATAAGCCCAAATAATTTTTTAAAGTTATTTACATAGAAAAATTATTAATGGATCAAATAATGTCTAAAAATTTCATAAAAATATACGTGGAAGATCAATATGTAATAATATTACAATGAAGTTTTTAGCTCAATATAAAATTATTTAGCTATTTAAATTAAATAGATAAAAATAATTAAAATATTAATTTAAAAAACTTGAAAAATGTGTTTTAATCTATTTTAATACTTTTAATGCAGAAATTTTCCAAAGAAATTGCATTTAAAATCTATTTTAATAATTGAAATTTTTTCAGAATAGTAACCATGGCTTTATAAATATATAACAATTATGATATATATACAAATCTTCAAACGTATGTACAAAATGCTAGAATATATATATATATAATATCCAGAAAAATGTCAAAGCACATATATATACGCCAAACAAAGTATATATATGAACATACAGAACATATATATATACAAATTATAGAACATACAGAAATGAAAAAACATATATATATCAAATTTCAAACGTTAAACAAAAGCCATATAGAAATGTCAAACTAAGGAGCACACATCAACTGAAGGCATGAAAGTATGTATAAAATGTTAAATATATATACATATGAAACAAGATTCAAAACACAGGCATGTATATACAAAACACTATTCAAATGCCTGCACCAAACATATATACATATATGGAACGAATTTCAAAAGCCGAACATATGAGATATGAATTTTGATTTATAACATATATATGCACAAACATATATATATATATATATATATATATATATATATATATATATATATATATATATATATATATATATATATATGAAAATTGGATCAAATAAAATTCATCTAGAAATACATATAATATATGGATAAATCATTCAAAAAATTTTCACACATACGATATTTGTATTTTATTCATAGTAAAATTAACATATATATGTAATAACAAAATAAATAAAATCAGGGCTATAAAATAATTGAGATTTATAGCAAATTTTATCTAGAATATTTTCATTGCATAATATATAAAACTATTCAAAAAAATAAAATTTTATTCTTGAATCCATGAAATAATATATTCAATCCATATGATTTAAAAGCTTTGATACTAATTGTTAAAATTAAATTTTATAAAAATAATATCACAAATTGAATCATATGAAAAAAATAATATTAAATATAGAAAAATATTTATTATTATCTAATGAATCCATTGTGAGCAAATATGAAATCAGGATTTGCTATAGGTTACAAATTATACACAATTGATCTTGATCACAAACTCCAATAAGAATTTACTACTCCTATCGATCCTAAATGAGAACTTGACTATAGAGAAACTTTCTAACACTGATGGAGAGCGTGAATAATCGATCATAAGGTTTAGAAACAGCGATCTTTATTTAGATTAGGTAATTCGACCCATCACCGAAAATTACATATTATTACATTAGTTGGGTTAAATTACTAATGGGTCTAATTATTCAATTATTTTAATATTAGGCTAAACTTTTTACATCTTATTTTATTATTAAATTAATAAGTCAACAATAGAAAATCCAACATCTAATACTTTCACATTGCACTCCTTTTTTTTTCCTTTTTTCCTATTTTAGTGTAAATGAACCATCGATTTTCCGTGTTCTACTCATATACTTTTTTTAAAAAAAATTATATGAGTAAATATAAATTTTGAATTATTTATTAAAAATATTATCTGCATGTATACTGATCTAAAATTTAATGATTTGTTTTTTTTTTTTTTTTTGGTTTCAGATATTGGGAAAGCAAAAGCACAAAAATGTGGGGTTCCGGTTATCTTTATACCAAATTGCGACAAACAACCCTGCGTCTTTGGCTGTGTGGATTTAGGAATTTCAACCATTAATGCTGTGTGCTTGGACAATAATACTTGTTGTCGAACTTAGATCAATTCTTTCCATTCTCTAGTGTTATTTTATTAAACAAAACATTATTATTATCTTGTTGATGCATTTAGTTTTGATATATTTATAGCATAAAACATTTCGGCTTATTTCACCAAAACAAAAAAGTTCATATATGGTGCACCATTTTTTAGCAACGTAAATTTATGTCATTAAATCAATAGTTATGATTTAACTAATATTAAATTAGTAATGATTTACATATAAAATTAATTAAATTATAACTATTAATAATGATAAATTTTATCAAAAATTAATTAAATCATAATCATTAATTTAATGGCATAAATTTATATTATTAAAATAGTGTTGCACCTTAAACAAGCTCCATTAATTATTAACTTAATGGAGGAAGATAGCAGAAAGAGGAATAAACTGTCAATCAACATTTATTTTATCTAGTCCTCTTTATTAAAAGTAAAAATTTCAAGTACTAATTTAAATTAGAAAACTAATCAAGTACTAATTTAAAACTATTTTTTTTGGGCGTGATTCTTACATCAATATTGTCTACCCATCAACATAACAATATTAACTATACCTAATCAGCATAAGAAGATGATTAAATCTTGGAAATCGATTGATAAAGACTTGAGTGTATTAAATACTATTTGAATTAAATGATTAATCCACTTGAGTGTATACATGCAAAAACTTGAAAATCGATTTCCAAGTATAGAAAGTAAATCCTTCAAAAAATAGTATTAAATACTATTTGAATTAAAGGTTGTTATTGTTGTTTTGCCTTATTTTTGTCGAATAGAAAACGAAGTTGATGTCCAAATATGAATATGAAATTTCTTTGTCGAAAAAGTTTCTAAATATAAGGCTCCATTTGTTCTATTTCCATAAAAAAATATTTTTTTATAAAATATAGTTATAAAATACTAAAATAAAAAATATTTTATTTATTTAATATTAATCTTAAATAAGAAAGGTTTGGAAAAAGTAATGTCCCCAATTTTAAAATGGAATTTATTTTCTTTTTATTATCATGTCTCCTTTAGGTATTATAATTTTTTAACTATTGATACATGTAACATATAACTTCTCTATTTATATATGTATATATACAAATGACATTTTTTATGAAATTTTTTACTAAATAAATGGAATTTAAATGATAATTCATATTCATAATTCATTAGTAAAAGCGACATTCAAGTAAAATATAAAAGAAAGGTGAATAGATATTGATTATTTAAACAACATATACTAAATCAAAATAGGGATAATAAAGCTGATGAACATATTAAGATTAGCAGTGGAAACTTCAAAGTCAATTTAAACTAAATGGGTCATTAAATTACTTGAAATTTAAAATTGGAATGGAAGGAATAACAAAGAATGTTAAAGTTTGTTCAAAGTCAGTTGGGACCTTAACTATTTTGTAAACTGATTTTTAATTAAAAGAAAGGAATAATAGAAAGAATAATGGTGATTTTAATTCTTTTTAAAAGTAAAACCTCTCTCTCTCTCTCTCTCTCTTAATGCATTAAACAAGAATAATCAAAATACTGAAAAAAGTCAACAGAAGATTATCACAGGATAGTATACTACAAATACTTTGATTATTAATTGAATAAAAATACTCATAAATTGATACTAGAGGATGACTGTCAATTTATTTTGTGCAATTCCTTTTTTGTTAAAATATTTTGGGGTAATTTTTCGGTACTCCATTAAAGTAGAGTCTACCGATACAACCTCTGTAACTTTTGATATAAATTTTATAATATTTTTATAAAATATTATAATTTTTTATAAAATTTATAATTTATTTATAGAATTCCAAAATTTTCCAGCTTACCTGTGTTACTATTCATGTTGCAAATTTTTTGAAGAAATTACAAAATTTCATAAAAAAATAGTAGAATTATGTAAAAATGAAAAAACTTATGTCAGTATGAAAAAAAATATTCATGTAAAAATGTCAATTTAATGAGAAAGTCTCATAAAATTTGTAATAAAATGTGTGCATACTACCTTAATTTAAAGTAGTGGTACCAGTACTGAAAATTTACCCAATATTTTATTAAAATACAACATGAAATGATTTTTCGAACTAAAATGATAGAAGATAGAAAAATAAATGCGAAATTTCCTTTTAAAAATGTTCAAGTTAAATGGTAATCATGTTCATTATCATGTATATAAAGCAAGAATCACGTAACGTATAAAGTGAAAGAAAATAGATATTGATTATTTAAAATATATATTTTAAATCAAAATAGAAATAATAAAGTTACCACACAATCCGTTGGTGTAAACAAGTTTTTTAAAAAATTTAAAAAATAGCTTATATACGAACAACATTTGTCATTATCACAAGCTTCTTTTTATGTTTTTTTAATCTGAAAATTTATATAATTATTAAATAATTTTGTATTTTTAATGATATTAATTGTAAGTACTATTTTTAGGCATTTTTATAATTATTAAAAATTTAAAAATATCATTATATTATGATACTAGAATAGATAAAAATATATATAATAAAACCCCAAATGATATACAATGATAAAATCATATGATATCTATACATAAGAATATAATTTGCAAATAAAAAAAATCAAGTACATAAAATTTAAAGATAGCCTAAATTTGTATAGTTATTGTCTTCTTTGGTATCATCCTGTTGAGGCTAGGATCTAGGTGTAGGTGGTCGATAAAGTGAACCTGATAAGCAATGTTAGGAGAGGGATAGGCTGCAAGTTAGAAGGAGTAGGAGGCAATGGAGGAATGCAAATCTCAAGCATGGGTAGCATATGTTCTATCAACCATTTGAGCTATGGCTTTGTGTGTTGCAATTAAAATTGTTAAATGGATTCATCTGATCCATCTATAAATTGAATCGAGTCTAGTCCATAAAAATTATAAACTCTTTAAATGGGAGTCCAAGGTCTTACATTTTGTGGATTAGATTTGCAAAGATTTTTTTAAAAAAAAAATAGTTTAAGGCTTTTAAAATAATTTTTAAGTGTAAAATAATAATTATAAATTCAAATATCACATATTTAATGCATTTTGAATTCATGCTAACAATTTAAGACTAAACAAACTATAATGAAAATTTGTTAAATTTGAAATTATTAACTTAAAAATAATTTAGTTAATTTAAGTTGAAAGATAAATAATTAAATTTAGGAGTGAATATTAAATTGATTGGATGAAGATTTGTATAATATGTTAGTTTAATTTTAAGGTGAAAGAGTAAAAAAAAAATACAAACTCATCTACGGACGTTTAGATCTAATGTGCATGGATTATGGACTCAATGGACTAAACCACTTTAGGTTTGCATTTAAATGGACTCAAATTTTACAAATCCTAGTCCACATTTTTTTTTATCAAACTAACAAACATGAATACATTTCAATGGCTATAGTTGCAGCCTTTACTGCTGATAGTCCACATGCTTTTGACTTTAAACAATGTACTATTACACATGCTCAAATAATGATACATCTATTGTTATCATAGAAGATAAGATGCAGTTGATTAGTTATTGTTGAGGGTGAAATAAGGAATCCCTCAAAACACATGACAAATCCTCTTTTAGTGCACTCTTAATGAGTGCCCAACACTTCGTTAACAATGGCAAGTTTATCAATTTATGTTAAGCCAATCGTGAAGTCACTAAATGCAAAACTTGATTGCAATTACAATTGAGTGGCTTACTCATATATCTAAATTTTCATTTTTTTTAAACATAGAATGATAACATGATTACAAAGTTATCATAAATAATTAAAATTAGAAAATAAAAATAAAAATACTTACATAATTGGTTTAAACATTTGATTGCATCCATTGCATCAATGATCTAGAATGATGTTGGGCCTAATTCTTTCTGAATGGCTATAATGCACCTATTTGCTTATTTCTTTAGAGCAATTTAGAAAAAAAAGTAAACAAAATTAGTTAAAATTATTGACTATATTAAATTTAACTAATGTTTACTTAGCATACCTTATCATATTAATACATTGCAGTGAACTTCAATCCATATAAAATTATGTGCACTTTATTATGTGCATTTCCCTTAGACCTCTCCTAAAATTCAAAGCAAAATATAAAATGCATTACAATAACTAATAGTAAACTTGAAACTAAAAATTTAAAACCTATATTATTTAATTTATTCTTACCTTATACTCCTCGATATTGAAAATCATGTAGCATTTCTTCTAATGATCTATTAGCATATTAGTCAAGATCATTCATATGACACTAGCAAGATTGTAAGCAAGGTCATCCCCTTATGCTCTAAGAAATGATTGTGCAAAGAAATTTTCCAATCATTGTATTTATCAACTACAGTGTCTCGAATGCCAATATACACATGATCTAGCTCTTCATTAAGTGAAATGTTTGCAAACTCAAAATATTACTACATTGAAAAACATGCATATCAAGTATAAGCTAAAGAGATGATAATATCCAAGTTGTTAATTAATGGAGAAAATAAGTTGATACTTACATGACCTCCTTAAATAATGCATATCTACTGCATCTCAAGTACTACTTCCCAAGATTTAGGAAATAACTTGCAATGCATCCTCACCTCTACTTTTATTAATCATGGCAAGGGCGCATAACTCTACCCTTACCATGTTTTAAGTACTCCTATCAAAATGCATCGTCATGGCACAACTAAAAAATTGCTCTCTGACATTAGCTTATTGACATCAATTATAAAGAAAATCAATGTATATAATAATGTAGTGGCATTTTTACAATTTCTAGCAACTTTTAATGTTGGTTTTAAGAAAAAGTTAATGTTATAAGTTGCACAATGCCATTTCTGTAAATATATGTAATTATCACATTGTATGGAATAAAAGACTAATGTAGAAAAGTAAACATTGATAAGTTAGGACATTGATTTTCTATAATCATTGTCCAAAAGGCATTTAAATCATCCACATTAAATGTTTATATGTTGATTATTCTACTATTGCCCATATTGCCTATAACATTTTTTTTCACTCCATTTATTATTTATGTTCTATTCATTCCATATTTTATTTAGATTTTCACTCCATTTTATATGGCCATGGCATAAGAGAACAATATACAATTGATATTACTTGACCATTAATTGCTAAAATGCAAGTTGTTGCTCTTGGGTTGTTATCCTCTCAATAGAGTAAATCTAAAAGTACTAGTTGCTATGAATATGATAGTAAGAAAATGTTTGTCATGGATATGAAAACAATGAGTAGGTATTTCTATAAGGATTTGCTAATAATAACCTTGAGGACCAAACTCTATGCCATAGATATAAAAATGGGAAATTGCTTCAAGATCATCATTTTTTGGAGAAAAACTCCTAAATTTTGTTTATTGATAGATCAAATTACGAGCATAAGGAGACTATATAAATCTCCTTATCCTTATAACTTGATCTATTAATAAAAAAACTCAATCATCACTTTATCAAGATAATTACAGTAGGTGTTGTATATAAGCAAGAACTAATACTAGAAGTAACATTAGAAAAATGATTCAGATGGGATTCATGTTTGAATTTGATATCGTTATAACGTAATCTATCAATGAACAAAATTTGCTCCACCATCAATTTTTTTCCAAAGCCGTTGTTAGAAAAATGTTAGAATAAAGAAGTTATATTAAAAAAACTAAATAACATTAATTATTTATTAAAACCAATGTGGTTCATCATACCACACCGTGTTTTTATTATCACCAACATCTAAAGGTACACAATGACTAGTTAATATGTAATAAATGATTAAAATATTTAACAAACCTATAATAAATATATACCAACACATTAATGATAGCATCTAAATGGCAAACTTGTAGTAGTATGGTTTATCGCCATTCTTCTAAACTAACTTCTAGGAGACGATGTTCCTTGTTTTGCTATGCATTTGTTTAGACAATGTAGCTCTAAAAAATATTTACCATGTTAATAAAATGTATATATGAGAAAAACTTAAATAAGTAGTTTAATATAAGCGATTTTACTTGACTCGTCATGCCTAAAAATATGAGCAAGGTCTTATGGTGAGGTTAGCTTTTCCTTCCCTTCTATGATGAAGAGGCATATCAACAGCCATATTTATAAACCAATTATAATAATAGGACATAAACAATATTTATTATAACACATCAAAGCTAAATGTATAATCAATCTTACTATTATGCAAGACAAGTAAGAGAATTAATTATAAGAATTGGATATAAATAATATTTATTACAACAAATAAAAAATTGGTCATTACATAATTTTTACACTATTAAAAGTAAAAGTCTCTAAACTCATCTCTAAACCCTATTCTAAATTACTATATTTAGAAGTAACACACAAATCTACTAAATGAACATTTTAATTTTCTAGCTTATGTTCAACTTTTCTCCATGTTAATATTTTTATTATTTAATTTCTTTTATTTCATTACTTGTGATTTTTAAAGTTTAAATATTTTATTATTTAATTTTTTTCTTTGTCTTAAATTTAATACCTTTATTAATTTATAATTTTAAAGTTTATTTCTTTTCATTATTTAAGATCTTCTTGTTCATTAGATAAACAAAAATTTTATATATTTAGTATTATGCATAAACTTTTTATCATTTATTCACTATTTTATTTGGAATTAACTCTAAATCTCTATTAAATGAATTTTTTTCTAATTTATGTCAAGTTCTAATAATTTACTAATTTTATATTTAAATTTTTATATCTTTCTTACTTTGATTATTGAAATTTATATTTTTTATTTAACATTTTCTTCTTTTCAATTTTAATAACTGTATTATTTTGTAATTTTGTAATTTATTTCTTTTTATTGTTTAATATCTTCTTGTTCATTATATTAATATAAATTTTATACTCATTTAGTATTATGTATTTATTTTTCATCATTTATTCACTATTTTATTTGAAATTAAATCTAAATCTCTATTAAACAAATTTTCTTTAATTTATGTTCAAGTTTTAATGACTTACTAATTTTATTATTTAAATTTTCATATTTTCCTTACTTTGATTTTTGAAATTTGTTTTCATTATTAATTTTTTATTTCAATTTTAATAGCTATATTATATTATTTTCTAGTTTTACAGTTCATTTATTTTCATTATTTAATGTCTTCTTGTTCATTAGATTAACATAAATTTTATACTTAGTTAGTATCATGCGTAAATTTTTTTAACATTTATTTCATATTTTATTTGAAATTAACTTTAAATCTATATTAAACTAATTTTTTAATTTACATTCAAGTTTTAATAATTTAATAATATACTAATTTTATTATTTAAATTTTTATATTTTTCTGACTTTGATTTTTGGAATTTATTTTTTTATTTAATATTTTCTTCATTTCAATTTTAATTGTTGTATTATTTTGTATTTTTATAGTTTATTTTTTCCCATCATTTAATATATTATTTTTCATTAAATTAACATAAATTTAATATACATTTAATACTATGCATAAATCTTATTCGTAATAATCAAAACTTATTCATTGCTTTCCTCAAAAGATACTCTAAATCTATGAAATTAAATATTTATTTTTATAATTTATATTTAATTTTTAATTATTTAATATTTTTTATTTTTAAAATTTTATATATTGTTACTTTAATTTTTAAAATTTATGTTAATTTTTAAAATTTATGACTTTTCATTATAAATCTCATATTAAGTCCAAATATAATATAAGTATTAATATATTGCCGTAAAATTCTCGTACTTATATCAGGTGTCCAAATATTATGTTAAGTACAAATATAATATAGTCATCAATATATCAAGATCATATAATTTGTCCAAACATAATATCATAACAAATATATCAGATGCAACGTACAAATTTCATAACTGATTTCACTATGTTTTCTCATTTTTCTCTTGGCAGCATGCCACATTCCCTAATCGATCGCCAAAAAAGAGCACTCCTTAGCTTACCTTAATGGAAGAATGAACAAGAGAAAAGTGGAACAACAAAAGGATAATATAGCCAATATGTAAAACCCATGTTAGAAAATGAGAGAGAGAGAGAGAGAGAGGGAAGGAAGGAAGAAAGGGTTAAATGATGAAAATGAATGAAGAAAACAAAAAAAAAAAAAATTATAGCGTAAATACAGAGTTTTTCTCGAGAAATTTGAAAGCTTCATCATAGGAATAAGTAGAAATGACATTCTGACAAAATTTAAGTTACAATCCTATACTAATGACATTTATTTTGGTCATTGATAAACCCCTTTCTTGATCGTTAGTTTGGGGCTTCTAAAAATTGGCACCAATTTGTGCCCTCTCACTTTTCAGATGACCATATTCCAACAACAATGTTGTTGGTATAGTGCCCAAACTTAATTTTCAAAATTTCCAAAAATACTATTCTGATTACATGATTATCATTATATGATTCATAAATATTGGGGCAGGCTGCTTTTTCCAAAGTAGATATATTGACAACATTATTATTAGTATAGGTTCTAGATTTATTTATTTCATTTTGTAAAAGAATCATTCATTGTATGGTTATCCACTTATATTATATTGATCATAATATTATCTGTATAGATATATTTTTTTATTTTTTTCTAAAAAATTTTTTCTACACTAACACCAAATCGTCAGTAAAAAATTATTTTTTTAAAATTTTTTGGTCTATCCATCGGTGCCATTGTTCTCTGTATAAGGGGAGTAGAACCCACTTTTAGCATCAGACCATCTTGTTATACAACTTCGTACTCTATACCAACGATCAAGAAAGTATCGTAAACATAAGTTGTTTTTCTTGTAGTGCGTGCTCTAAGCTGGTACGTTCCTCAACTTGTTCATTTTGAAAGGGGGTCATCTACCTTTCTTTCATAGTCTCTTTCTCTGCAACCTAATATTGATTCCATGGGAACTTTATCAAACCCTTTGTTGCTTTCAAGGACATTTACCAGCATTTGTTGGAGCTGTGCCATCATCATCAGAAGCAACTCTAACAATGCAACATCAAAAAATGTGGATTTCTATTTACTAAGAGTAAAATTTTCAACATAAATAAATTAGAAAATTAATCAAGCAATAATTTAAAGAGAAAATTACACTTTACCTAGTAATGCTTTTCTTTTCTTTTCTTTTCTTTTACTTAATTTACTTGTGTTTTCAAGTATTACAATTCATTCACATATTCTTTCAATCATTAATATTTTTTTCCAACCTATACTACTTTCAATCCAAAAAAATATAGCATACAACTTGTGTGCATTGTAAGTAATTTTTACTTTTCTAAATTTTGACTTAATTTAACACTCACTTAGAACTAATTTATCTCTGAAAAATTTTTGTTAGACACCTTTTATTCAGCAATCATGGATTAGATTATGAAAAATAAATTTTATTTTTTAGATAATTTGATTTTAAATAAGCATTAAATTAATTCAAAATTTAGAAAAGTAAATATCATTTACGATGATCATGAGTTTTTTTTGGTTAAATTTTGGATGAAAATAATTTAGATGTGTAAAGTGTTAATAATCAAAAGCACATATGTGTTAGTAGTAATATTTAAATTTACATGTAAGTTAAGTGAAAATGAACAAAATCACATGTACACTATAGGAAAAGAAATCATTAGTAATGACATTTGTTGCCGCTAAAATAACTCGATTGCTACATAAAGAAAACAGGCATCGCTAAAAATGTCATCAGTATAGGTTCATCACTAAAACTACCTACACCTATGACATTTTGTCGTTGGTAAAAATAAGGCATTCAGTAATGACATAGCCATCACTAAAAGCCATTTCAATTTCAAAATTTTTAAAATTTTAAGGCTTTTAGCGACGATTCTGTCATCGCTGAAAATCAAATTTTCACCAACAACTCTATTGATGGAAAAATTTTGAATTTTAGCAACGATAGAGTTGTCGCTAAAAATATTAAAATAAAAAATTATAATATATAAAATTACTATTAGCCATGACTTTGTTATGCTAGAAGTGTATAATATTTTTTTAAAATGTAATTAAATTAATATATTATATTTAATAATACTTTTATTTCAAATAAATTGAATTAATTTAATAATTTTCAATTTAATTTTATATAATTTAAATTTTATATTTCAAATAAATTCTATAATTTAAATTCTATATAATTTAAATCCTTTAATTTTATATAATGATACTTTTTATTTCAAATATGCTAACGATATTAATTAATAGTAATGTGTAACAAGATCACATAATCCATATAAAAAATTGAATACTCATAAAATAATCATGAAATTATTTATACACATGTAAAAAAATTTATGTATATAATTCATATAAATATATGTACATGAAAAAAATTTTAATACAAAATCTAAAAAAAAAAAAAGATGCAAATAACCTAATGTATCATCATCTGTGCCAAGACTATCATCATCGTCGTCCTTGTGATGTGGATGATACATAGAGAGTGGTGGTTGGAAAGAACTAACTGACTGGGTATGTCATCGTTGAAATATTTTGTTTTCCGCCCATTTAATTCGTAATGGCGCCGTCTTGTTACCAACGACTATATCATCGGTAAAAGTTAGTAGATTCATCACCAACGATCAAATATTTGTCGTCACTAAAAATGTCATCGGTGTTAATCTATTTTGTTGAAATTATAAGTAAATTGCAAAGTATAATTTTTTCTAATTTAAAATGTATTTTCTCGTGTGATTCTTATATCAATACGGTGTTCCCAAATGGATTTTAAGTCCCTAACGATGTTAATTAATGATTAATGATATCCAAGTATAAGGAAAACAAGCTCTGTTCAGATTCATCTTCCCTTTGCATTCGGATCAAAACTTTTTGCATCTTTTGCTATTTTTTTTTTAAGTGATGGTAGGAGTGATTTATCCACCAAATGTACATATAAGAATTTGTGATTAAATTCCGCTATAATGGAAGGCAAAGATTTTAAGGAATATTAAATATTATTTAAATCAAAACTTTTTAGTTTTATTTTCTATCTTTTTGTGTTTCTTTGTTGATGAGACTGTGAAGATTAAAGTAGAAATAAAAATGAAGTGGATGAGCAGATATGAACTTTATGAAAAAAGTTCTTGAATAGTGAATATAAATGGTAATTCATATCCACAATTAGATATTAAAATCAAGAATAATGTAAAATAGGAAGTGAAATGGATATTATTTATTTAAATAATATATTTTAAATCAAAATAGGGATAATAAAATTGATGCACAATTAAGATTAGAGTACAAAGTTCAAAGTCAATTTTTTTGAAGGAAGTTACTAAATTACTTAAAATCTGAAATTGAAACGGAAGGAATAACGAAAGCATGCTAAAATCTGTTCAAAGTCAATTTGAACTTTAATTATTCTGTAAACCGTTTTTTTTTTAATTAAAAGGAAGGAATAACAGGAAGAACTACGATGATTCTCATTTTATTAAAATGGAAGTAAAACCGATCACCAATTTTACATGTGGGAAATTTCATTCTTTCTCTCTTTATTAATGCATTAAATAAGAATAATCAAATCATCAGTATACTAAAAATCTGCTTTAGTAAAAGTACGGATGATTATCATCAATCAATATACTAAAAATACCTTGATAATTAAAAATACTCACATAATTTATAGATCACTAATTTATTTTATGCATCTCCTTTTATTAAAATATCAAATAAAATAATTTTTTGAACTAAAATGATAGTAGAAAGAAAAATATTGAAATAAGTATGAAATTTCTTTGTAAAAAAGTTTTTGTAGTGTAAATAATAATTCATGATTTATGATTAGATATATAAAAGAAATAATCATGTGAAATATAAAAGAAAGGAGAAATAGATATTGATTATTTAAAAAAATATATTTAGAATCGAAATTGGGATAATAAAGTTGATAGACAACCTAACATTACAATAAATTAACATTTATGCTACGATTTTAATCATGGCACAAGATCAAAATTTCTGTAACTATATTATTTAGTTATAGAAATACTAGTTGAATGGTCTCGTAGCATAACTAACCATGGCAAAAAAAAGTACCATAGGAAAAAAGGTTCTATGACATAAATAATTTTTTTTACCACAGGTTTACTTATGACTAATAGATTCTTCTAGTCACAAGTACAAACATGGCAAGAAAGGCTCATCCAATACTAGTAACTTATATTGTCACGAATAAAATTTTGATAAAAAATAAAATAAAAATTATTATAAAAATTAATGCAATTAGCTAAAATAATTTTTACATACCTAAATTAAATCAATTATTTAGCAAATTTAATTAGATATTATCCTATCATTTTATTTATACATTTACTAAAATCTGTTAATGCTATTGACCCATATTTAGTTAGGATAAATTATTGAAACTCTTTCTATATAGAAATTATAAATTATATTTATCGAGAATCGAACTTGAATTTTCAAGCTGAGGACAAGTACAAATATGGCAAGAAAGGCTCATCCATTACTAGTAACTCATATTGTCACGAATAAAATTTTGATAAAAAATAAAATAAAAATTATTATAAAAATTAATGCAATTAGCTAAAATAATTTTTATATACCTAAATTAAATCAATTATTTAGCAAATTTAATTAGATATTATCCTATCATTTTATTTATACATTTACTAAAATCTGTTAATGCTATTGACCTATATTTAGTTAGGATAAATTATTAAAACTCTTTCTATTTAGAAATTATAAATTATATTTATCGAGAATCGAACTTAAATTTTCAAGCTGAGGAATGTCATGCCTTATTATTGCGTTAGTTTGCTTTTTTAGTATTATAATATAATATATTTTATATAAAATTTTAATTGATCAATTGACTTAAAAAATAAAGCTATACTTATGTGACACTAATTATATAATAATAAAATATTACATAAATACATATAATAAAAATACACTAATACTAAAATATGTTATGATTTTATTTTAAAAATTAATTTTTTATAAACTAAATTCCTATTTGTTTCATTACTATTCTTGCTTATATGAAATTTATCTTTTACAAATATCTTATATCAAATTTATCTCTCATAAATAATTAATTAGTTAATTTTTTTTATTTTATTAATATTTTTATTAGTTATTATTAATTGAATTATTACAAATTAAAATTAAAATTTTTACATCTTTCAACCAATTTTTTATTATTTTCTAAAATTCTTTCAATAAAGGTTGAATTATATGAAATAAATGTCCATACAAATTATAACTTTGAACTATTATTTATATTTATATTTAAATTATAAATTAAAATTAAAATTATTATAAATTATTTACTTTTAATTTTTATAAATAATACATATTTTTATCATTCACAAATATAAGTTAAATCATTTGAATTTTCACATATTTTTTTATATTAATTTCTTCTCTTATATGTTATTTATATTTAATTTTTATTCTTTCATGTATCAAGTCATTAACCTATCAATAAAACTATAAATAAATAGACTAAATTAATTAAATTATTATTTACAAGGAAAGAAATTATTACAAAATACATGTGAGAAATGAAATTAATACAATTGAAATTAATAAAGGATGAAAATGAAAATTTAAACTATTATATATATATCACTCCCTTAAATATAATTTGCTTCAAATTTTTTAATATAATAATTTTGTTATTATTAAATTATACATAATTTTACATAACTATTATTTTCAATTTTTTAGTGAAAGTTTTGTTAATATTACAGTGATGAATGTAAAATTTATTATTATATATTTCTATAATAAAACTTATTATAACTTATCTTATAAATTATACTATTTATATATAATATAATAATTTTAGTATTTTCATAATATATATATCTTCTTTGTTAATACATTTTTTAAGAATAATGTGATGCAATAAAAAATAAATTTTTATAATATTTTATACCTTGAATGATTTTTTTGTTTAATTGATATTTTAAAAATTGGACTAAATAATGAATTGAAAAAATTGTTATATACATATGTATTATATATATGTATATGTAAATCCTATTAATTTTTAATTTTAGTATGTATAGAATTTAAATTCATTGAATAATTATATAATAAAATCTTTAATATATTATAATATTTATTTTGTTAATGTATATTAATTTTATTATATAAATTTAATTGATAAAAAATTAAATAATTATTTATTATTTATGAAAAATAATTACATTCTAATAAATATTAAATTTGGTACATATATAAATAAAAATGTTTAGGAGCTTAACAATTGAATTCTTTCTTACATATCTTAAGATTTTGAGTTCAACTCCTATTTCAATTATTTTTAAAAAATAATAAAAATAAATAATTATACAATTTATGGCTAGTTCTATCTTTTTAGATATATTTTATGAATCAGTTAATTGAAAATGTTAAGTTTCATAATTTTTTTATTTTGATTAATGGGGCTAATCAATTGATCAATTAATGAATTAATTATTTACTAAATATCCATAATATATAAATATTTATATTTTTTTATTATCTACCATATTATAGCATGTTGTACTTATTATAAATAATATTTTTATATGTATAGTTACTAAAAATGATATATTTGATTATGATTTTATTCATAAAATTAATTTATGACATAAATAATACTTTGCTATAGATAAATTTTTTTAACTTATATGATAGAATGAGTGATACTTTATCACAAGTGATACTTTGTTATAGGAAATATGTTCTCATAACTTAATTTGTGGCATAAGTGATACTTTACCATAAGTAAAATTTTCTTGTAGCACAAATGATACTTTGTCACGAAATATGTTCTCATAGCTTAATTTTTTGGTACAAGTGATATTTTGTCATAGATAAAAAATTTTCATAGCATAAATGATACTTTGTCATAGAGATTATGTTCCTGTAATTTTATTCATGACACAAGTGATATTTTACCATGAGTAAAATTTTTTTATAACATAAATTTTTTATTTTTTTAAACATTTATTTGGATTTTTTTGTTCCGATGGCAAATGATAAAATTGCCACGATTTTCGAATGTCTATGGCATAAGTATTAATTTGTTGTAGTGCAAATTATGATAAAAAAAACTTCAAAGTCATAATTTGATCTAAGGCATGTTATCAAATTATTAGAAGTTCGAATTTAATGGTCTCGTGGTCAACTAGAGTGATAATGGACATTAATTGCATTGTCAAATGATTTTTAATTAAAACGAAGGAATAATGGTGATTTCAATTTCATTGAAAGAGTAATTTACTTTGAACATATTAGCATGTAACATTATATATAAAAAAAATCTAGGAGAACATGTTTTATATGTATTATAATTTTTTTACTATAATTTGATCCTATAATTGCAGGTAATTTAGGTTACAATTTCTTCTTTAATAATATATCTTTAATTTTTATATTATTTTTGAAATATTTTATTTATAATGCACCAAGTATTTTTATTTAATATTTTTATAAAATATTTTAACGAATGGAACAATATAACAAAACTCGGTGATCATCCTTCGGTGTCATATGATTCAATCATTTTATTCACCAATAAAATGATGCAATTTTTTTTTCAATAATAACAGTTATTCTAGTGTATTATCCAACGACGATCACTGTTACTTTATTTTCCTAAAATAGATAATTTGAATGTTAATGAATTTTGTACAAGTCAATCAAACTTATATTAATTTTAACAAAAGTCTCATTATCCATATATATAAATATATATATTAAAAAATATATATTCACAAGAACACTACGTATGTGTCTATATATATATATATATATGACACCAAGATAGATTGAGACGTTGCAAGTAGAAAGACAGCAGCAAAGATCGAATTTGTATGAGCGAATTATTTGAATTGGAATTGGAATGATGAAGGGCTTTTCTTTCTCATTGATTTTCCTCACCACATTTCTGTTGACCTCTGCAAGTGGTAATTTTCTTATCTCTAATAGTATTTTTCATATTGCATTTTTTTTCTATTTCTATATAAATGAACCATCTAATTATTATCCGTATTCTACTCTTATATTTTTGTTCTCCTATTTTGTATGAGTAAATACAAAGTTTTCAATGATTTAACGCAGAAATATAAAAATTTAAATTTGGGCTCTATTTGCCACAAATTATTAATAAGTTAACCAATTATATAAGAAGTATTTCATAAAATTAATTATTAAATTAGCTAAAATTATAAAATAATATAAAGAGATATATTAATATAATAAGTATAAAAATTAAATTAATTCATATTTAACCAAAGATCAATTTGTATTAATCAAGATATTTAAAATAAAAGTATAGTTACTTAAAATTTAATTAATTATATTTTATGACATTACACATTTATCTACATATATATATTTATATATCTATGTCTTAAAATAAAGATATTATTAATTAAAATGTAATTAATTATAATTTATGACATTATTTATTTACTTACTTTTTATTTAATTATTTATACTAAATTTATGATATTATATATTTTTATATTTACTTAATTAATTTTATTTATTTCTTATTAAAAATAGGAATATAATCGTTTACTTAGGGCATAAATTGTAAATTAACTAAAAGAAAATTGATAAATTTGAAAAATATTTGAAAATATATTAGCTTATGAGTTAGTGCATGAAGAATTTTTAAAAGTTAATTTATAACTTATTAACTCAATTAATAAGGTATAAGTTAATTTATTTGTTATGTGAAAGGAGCTTTGATCTGTTATAACTCTAAAATAGTTTTATATATATTATCATTTATTAAATATTTACACATTATTAAAAAATGATTAAATTTTTTATTATTAGTAAAAAAATTTAATTATTATTATTTTTTCAACAATATCATCCTATTAATTGATAATGTAAAGCTTTTACACTAGCATTAAATCAAACTGATAATATATATACCGAAAGATCTGCAATTAATTCAAAGATTTAGACTGTTTGTTTTGATTGGCAAGGCTTCCTATGAAGTATAATTATGAAAAGTTAATATAAAAGAAAGCGTTTTATTGATTTAAAATTAAATATGAAGAGGGTGAGAAAAATAATTTTTTTCTTTTTAAAAAGAGAATTTTGCTTTCTTTCTCTATTATTATTTTAGATATCAATTTTTAGTTATAAATAGAAGTGGCATGTATTGATTCAAGTGATACATGATATTCTTTGAAAATTTTGTACCTTCTCTTACATCTAGTTATGATTTAATTTTTAATTTGTGTATACATTTAATAATTTAACTATTCGTCCATTAGTTAGAATATATATATATATATATATATATATATACATACATATATATATATATACATACATATATATATATATACATACATATATATATATATACATACATATATATATATATATATATATATACATATATATATATATACATATATATATATATATATATATACATATATATATATATATACATATATATATATATATATATATATATATATATATATATATATATAAAGTGGCATGCCATTTAGTATTAAATGCTGTGTGCTTTGACGATAATACTTGTTGTTGCCAAACTTAGATCAATTATTTCCATCCTCCCTAGTCTTTTAGTATTAAATAAAATATTATTACTCTTATAATCGCACTTAATTTTGATATATTTATACTATTTTCTATGGATTACAAGTCAATAAATTGCCACCACCCATTATAATTTAAGTTATTTATCCACTTTATCCAACGGTTGGTAGCCAAACAAATCAGGCAAAGTGAGTATCAAGGCATTGTAGTTCTCCCAAAAAAAAAAAGGAAAAAAAGGATAATAACTGGGTATTTGGAACTTTTTGTTTACGAATCAAATCTAAGATTTTATATATATGAATGATCTATCATTCATGTTAAAAAAAAAAACTCGACAATAATTGATATCATACAGCAAAGAATACTGATACTAACTGTGTCTTTTTTTTTAATAACTTAAATTATTTCCATCCTCGGATGCTGCAATTAATATATAAGAAATTGAATCTCCATCAGCAAAATTTGGATCATCAAGTTTTTTTTTTTTTTCTTCCTTCGATATGAAATTCAGAAGATCTTGTTTAGAAGAACAAAAAGGACAAAGTTTTTACAAGGAATCAAACTTTATTTAAATAAAAGGTTGTTAACTTCATTTTCAATCTTGTTGTATTGCCTTATTGACGAAACCGCCAATATGAAAAAGATTCATGAATATAAATTATAATCAATATCAATATCTCTATATTATACAAAGAGAAGTCGTTGATATATCTTCAGACTCAATATAGTTTCTCATAAAAAATTTTCCTTCAAAATAATTTTGATAATATTTTTACATCTAAATTATAATTATAATCTATATTACTAAACAAAGAAGATTGGTGAATTTAATATCCACTTTTTATTTTCCCAAAGTACCTAATATAACTTCCATAAATTTTAAAGATAGTAGGATTAAATAGTAATTTTCAATTACTTTAAATATAAAATAACTACACACTAAATAATAATAATTTTTTTATTCCTGTGAACAAAATCCTGTTACTTAAAATTGAACTCATGACTTCCGGAATAAAATAACAAATTAATATTGTTAGGCCGAAACACTTTATTAATAATAACTTATTAATAAAAATAAATGCTTACCTTCTAAATAGTGACACTGGGCCAGATACTTTATTGATAATTTTATAAATAACTTATTAGTAAGAACAAATGCTTACATTTTGAACAGTAATAATATTTATACAAATTAATATTTTTCTCAATAAACAATAATTTACCATTAATATGAAGAAATATAAGTATTATTTCATTGATCATCTACACTAATATTAATATAAAGGGGATTGGAAAATTTTGGACTTCATTTTTCCTTTTTCTAAAAAATAAAATATAAGTCACTTACAATTTAAATATAAGGGAGTTAGTATATAATTTGAAAACAGTTTACATGGAATTTTTATCTCCATTTTTAACTTAATAACTAACCACTACGGAATCGAGGGGTTTTGGTTTACAAACTTTTAATTTTCATATTATTCGAATATGAAATTAATTTGTAAAAAATATATGTAGAACGTCATAAAATAAATTAACCATTAAAAAATTATTTCAATACAAAACTATTCTATTTCGCACAATAAATAAGGTAACTTATAATTTATTAACCTGATCAATAAGTGTTATAAGTTAGTCTTTAAAAGTATTTTTTACTCTAACTTATAAACCACTTAGAGTAACTTATAACTTATAAACTATTATTTTTTTTAAAAAATTTCAAATATATCCTTATTATTTTTATTAATTTATAATCCATACCCTTTATAATATAAATCTAAATAATTTTTATAAAATATAATTAATTTAATTTTAACATAATTATACCCTAATTTTAGATTATAAATATATAAAAATATATATGTAAATAAATAATATCATAAAATATAACTAATTATATTTTAATTAATTATAATTTTACAATAAATAATAAAATAAAAATTATATAAGTAAATAAATATATAAGTTTATAAAATATAATTAATTAAATATTAAATATTATAATTTTATTTAAAACTTTTTAATTATATTAATATAATTTAATTTTTAGATAAATATAAATTATTTTAATCATATATCTATTTCTATTAACATATTATTTTATGTCATTTTATAATTTTAATTAATTCAACAGCTAATTTTACGAAACACTTTAGTTAGTTTATTAGTTATCAATTATAAGTTATCAGTTATTAGTTATAAATTATCAACTATCAGTTACTTGTACGAAACGGAGCTAAAATCATTCAAAATTATTGTAATGAAGTGTCTAAACTTCATTATTTTTTTATATATAATATTATAAAGGAGATTAGAAAATTTTAAACCTTAATTTTCCTTTTTCTAAAAGAACTAAGTATAAGTCACTTTCAACTTAATAACTTCCTTCTATGGAATTGGTGGGTTTTGGTTTCCAACTTCTAATTTTTATATCATGTGAACAAGAAATTAGTTCATAAAAATTATATTTATAATGATGTAAAATTAATTGACCACTAAAAATTAATTATTTCAATAAAAAATTAACAAGTAAAATCATTGGAAATTATTGTAAAAAAGTTGTAACAAATCTAGTACTTATTTTTTATTGCCGTTTTAATGTAATTAATTTAAGTTATCATTATGTGAAAAATAACTCAACAAAAATCAATGTAAGACTAAAAAAGCCCAATTTTTAACAAAATTATTTAAAAAAAATATCTATTTTATATTTCTATCACATCTATAATATAATATTTGTATTTATATTTTATGTGCACTAATTATGTAAGCCATTCCGAATCTATGGACCAATTTGACATCATAAAATATTTGTAGATATTTTCTTTCTTTAAAAAAAGAGTTATAATAGATATTTATTTAAATTTCAACTCTATATTCAATAATAAAAATTTATGTCTTCATTTGTTAGAAAAATATTATAATTAATGCAATAATATTTACAATTTATAATAATGCCGAAAGTTTTCAATAACTTTTCTTAGAAGAAGCTGTAAGAAAGCATAAAATACATGTGAAGAAAAAAAAAGTTAAGAGTTACATGTTATAAGACATTTAGAAATTAGTATTTGTGTTTTTATAACCATAATTCTATAAGCAATGAAGTCATGAGCTCAAAAAAGAAATTTATCATTTGGCAAAAACTATATGATTATGAACGGATGATTGCACTATTATATTTATTAATCTTAATTGCACTATTATATTTATTAATATTAAGTTATTTTATAATGGAATTTTTTATATTCAATTAACAAAAATAACCTATAAAACCATATAAAGGAGATTAGTGGGTTTGTGTCCACTTTTCCTTTTCCTAAAAAGCCAAATATTATGTAAACACATTTTAAACATATGAGGATAAATAAATCATCATTTATTTAATTTACATAAAAAATTTATAACCTCGATCCACTAATGGATATACTTCCCATTAACTCTTTCTCTTCCTAAATATATAGGAACAATAATGGGAATTGTTAAATAATTTGTTATCTAATTTTTTATTTTATTTTATCAAATCATATGATCAAGGATACAAAATTTTAATCATTCTTTGATATGTAATATTAATTTGAGAGGTTTAAAATTTTAAGGTTGTTAGAAGCTCTTGTAATCTTTAAAAAGTTTAAAGATTACTTTTTAAATATTACTAGTTAATAGTAATGTATTCATAATTATGTCTTTTTTTTAATAGTGAGATGTTTTTAATTTCATTATAAATTTTTGTGAATTATATCTCATTTAATTATATTTATTAGTAATACAATTTTTTTTTACAAAATTCTGTTCCTATCACTTTATTATGTGTTTTCATGCATATTTAAATGTACATATTGAAAAATTGACAAACACATTGTGCAAAACTTTATTTAAATATTTGTGTATTATACTTTAATTATAAAATATTGCAAAAAATTTGATAATAAATTTAAAGTAATTTAAAGTGATGTTTTTAACTTTTTATTATTACCTTAAATGGAATAAATAGATATTTTACTTATTATTATTTAATATTACTTTTTAATCCTCTAATGCAAGAAGAGATATTAAAAAGATAAAAGAAAGATACAATATGGTTAATAAATCATAATTTAATATTTTAGAAGATATGGTTTTCATACAATAATCATTGTAATATAATTTTGTATAGATTATTATTATTTTTCAGTTGTATATGTTATAGTGAGTTGCAACTTTTAAGAAATATATATTTGTTTGTCTATATAAGAATCAAGTACAATTCCTAAATACTCAAGAAAGAAAAACTATAGCTCCTAAAATAATGTTAACAAATTCAAAAATTGCTAAGCCTTAGATAGGGTAATTGTTATAATAAAGTTATATATATAATTTTAATTTTAATTATTAAATTTTCTATAATTCTCTTTAGAGGAATAAATAATAATAATATAGGCTATAAGAAAATGTATAACAAGTACAATTTTGATTACAATTCTAAATGATAAAAATTGTAATAATCATTTATAACAAATGGATCTTGTGATTCTCACTAATCATCTCAAAACATTTTAATCATTCGAAAATGAAAAAATAATTAATTTTACCTATAAAAAATTGCTCAAAATATTAATGTATGATTTTAATATATATATATATATATATATATATATATATATATATATATATGTGTGTGTGTGTGTGTGTGTGTGTGTGTGTGTGTGTGAACAAAATGCTCATAGTTTGAGCAACATTATTATGATGACATTTGACCTCTCAATTTCTTAGCAAATAAAATATATTTTTACAAAAAAATAATGATAAAAATATAATATATTTACTATTGGCAAAAGATAATTACTAATATACCTTTGTGAATCCGTAGAAATTGAAATTTTATATATTAATAAATTTACAAAATTACACATCTAAATTATAGATCTAATACAATTAAGTGAAGTCAAGTGAACATTTCATATGATACAATTGCTTTTTCAAAGAAGATATTCTAGATAGATGGACAACATAAAACGATAAGAAATTTTAAAGCAAACAAAAAGAGAAGAAGATAAAGGTAAATTAAAAATCTTTGAACAACTTTTGTGAAAGAAGGAAAAATAAAAAATTTGAGATTATATTTCAAAAATAAAAACTAAGAAGAGGTAAGGAGGAAAAAGAAGAAAACAATAAAAATTTTAGAATAATTGAGCAATAAAAAATAAAATGTATAGAAGGTGATATTTAAGGAAAAATTCAATGAAGGAAACATATCACCACTCTATTAATATTAATTTAGATTAGCATTAATTTTGAATTTGAATTAAAAGATAACTCTCATAATTTAATTAAATAGCTTTTTTAATATCAGTAATTAATTCTGAATTGAAATATTGACTTTAAACACATCTTTTTCTAATATAATTCATTAATTCAAAATTCAAAATAAAATTCTTTTAATGTATGATATTGGAGATTCAAATTCGAATTTTTATTGGGAATTGATTGGATATTGAAAAGATAAATGAAAGAAATAATTAATGACTTTACTTTTACTATTGATTGTTTATGACTAATAAATGTAAAAAATTATTTTTTTATTTTATTATTTATTTTTTAGACAGAGAAGAAATGATAAATTGATTTCTCATTGAAAAAATAACAAATTGATATATATCGAATTATGAGAATAATACTTTTTATAATAAGAAATATCACAGTTAATATATAATATAGATAAATATAAATACAAATATAAATATAAGGATAATACAAATGTTGTGTTTTGTTGTATAGCATACAACAGAAAATCTAGGCGGTTCATTTGTTATCAGTAAGATCAAAGCCTTTAAATGGATGCAACTTGGAAATTGATGATTGAAGCCATTTGTTTTGATTTTGTTATTGTGCTGTTTTGTTTACCTACCCCTTCGCATTTGCTAACATACACTTCCATCATCTATTTCTCTTTCATTTGATGGTTCTCTTTTTTTTTTTTTTAATGCCAACCAGAAAAATGGTTTTAAAAATTTAAATATTAATAGGTTTATTTTCTTTCAATAAAAGGTTATTTTTTATGTTTACATCTGTATTTATTAACAGATAAAATTTATTTAAAATCAATATATTTGTTATTGAAGCTACACTTTATTCATTACCCCTCTCACTTTTTTGCTCGTACTATTTGGCGGCTAAGAAATTTTTTTCTAAAGGCTTACACAAATGAAAATAATAAGCTTGCTTCGAAATAAGAAAATTCTACAACTAGCAAAAAGAACCATAACAAGAGAAAAAAATACTTATTTAAAATTATCTTTTTGTAAAATATTTTGTTACGTTTTAAAGTATCTTTTGGCTTTTAAACTTAAAAGGATAATCATATAATTTCATTATATCTTTGTAATTCATTTATTAATTGTTTTAATAGATATTTTGAAATAAATAAATTATTTATTGCTATTTTAAAATTTTTTATTTCTTATTTATTTTTAAAATTTTATGATAAATTTTTTATGATAATGAAGGAAAATAAATTCTTTTTGAAAAAGAGAAAATTATCTTCCATTAAAGTCTTTACATTTAATATTAAATATATAAATAATTTCTCATCATCTTGATATTTTCTAATTATATTCTTATGAAAGATATTTTTCATCAACACAAACAAAACCTATAATCAATTATTTATAGACTTAAATGTGTAATGTAATTATTGATAGATTTGAGTGGGTAATATGACTTTATATGGGATAATATTATAGAGAATTTAACCTCTTAAGAGGTTAAATATCTCATTATTAGATTGCCTTTTCTTAAATATCAATACATTAAATATAATCCAACAATCATTAGTCCAGTCTACATAAAAGTTCATGGATTTTGCCTAATAAATAGGCTTGACTTGCGAGTTGGGTCAAGGATTTGTGAGGATTAAGCTCGTTTAGGCTGCTTTTTTACGTGTTTATTTTTTATAAGTTCGGTCTACGAAAACCCTCGAACTAATCCACTAAACTTGCAAGCCTTAGGCTTGTTTACCACCCTTAGTGAAAACATTCAATCTCTTAAAAGATTGGACTTCATATAATATTATCTTTTTATATTTGACACAACTTTTAGTAATATTTAATTTTCTTAAATAGAAATTAATATTATAGGCTTTAGGAAGAAAAGAATCACAAATAAATAAGAAGCTATTGTTTGTAATTTATTCTTTAATCATAATTTTTCTTTTACTAAAAGCGCTTATACCAATTATCTATCAAAAAGATTATTCATTACTAAAAATCATGTCAAATATAAAATTAATTTACATGTTACAATTTATTAATAATGACTTATTTTAATAATTGTACCAAAAATCAATGTATTTGTTACATTTGACGAAAAATTGTATGAAAATAGTATTAAATTTGAGTACCAATGTAACACGGAGAATTCTATGGTATAATTACAATTAATTGTTGTATGATATACAACACACCACATGGCTAAATTTTGATATAACGATGGCGTGACTTGTAAATATAACCCTTGATGTTTTGCAAACAAGTCACTGTGCCTTTCAATTATTGAAAGAGGAAAGCCTAGTATCAATTTTTTGAACTAAGTCTTACTCGGCGAAGACCTGTAAATCCAGAAAATGTAAAGCACGGCTTTGGGCTTTGCGCTGCACATTCTATCAACTATCAAGTAAATGTTAAAGTGCGTAAGTGCTGAAAATTTTGTTGAATTTAAAAAAAATTCATTGTAAAACTTATAAAAGAATTAAAAAATTTTATTTAAAATTCTCTAATTTTTTATAAAAAAATTACAATTTGTCATATGAAATTCCATAAAAATTTGAAGATTTCTTACTCTTATTTAAAAAATAAATATTTCAATAAAAGTAAAAAAAAATTCACAAATTTCGCAAAAATGAAATGTGAATTCATACGATTTTTCTAAAGTATATATTGTAGCATAGCCTACATATTGTTTTCGTTTTGTACATAAAAGTAAAGATATTTACAAATTTTACAATATTTAAAATACACAAATTTTAATTGATTTTATTTCAATTTCAATTCTCTCCATATGAAGAATCACTTGTTTAGATAATCATTCTCTCACTCTCCGCGTGTTGTCTCTCCCCTCCGACTTGAAAATGTCTTTCGGGAATAACCATATCACCCGCACTAAGCTAAAAAATTTCTTTACATGCAATTTTAAAAATAAAAATGAAAAAATATTTTCCTAACAAAGATCATTTCATAAAAATTTAACTTGTGTACTTTGATAGTTCACTTATTAATTTTTATATTGTGATAATTTAGAATTAATGATACATTTATATTTTACTGTCATGCCTCTTTATTAGAGCTTTCATGAAAACTACTGTACGGAAATAGATTAAGCCTGATCAATGTGATAAATTACATATCAATAAAACATCAAGATTAAAGTTCATAGGATTATCTAGAATCATGTTCTAATTAAAATGAGAAAAAATGTTTTCTTTTATTAATTTTCATCAAATATTTTATTAATAGAAACATATGAAATAGGATTCATTAATATTAAGATTTTAAAGATACATGATATAAGAGTTTCTTATTTTTACAATTTTATATTTATGTGAAGAATTTATAAAACTCTACCTATTAAAATGCATTTCAAATTTCTTATTTTTACAGGATGGAAATTCCTGCTTCATACGTTAGAATTTAATTTGGAAATTCAAATTATAAAATTAATTAAATTAAATTCTCATTATGCACTACTTAATACAAGAATGGTAATGTGTTAATATAAGTTGATTATCTATTAGTGATGATAACAATCATGAAAAGTTATAATAATAATTTTTTAGTAACCAAGATGGATAAGATTTATTTATGAGTTATTTTCTATCCGATTTAGTAATTCTATAAAAGTAGGTCACTCCAATACTTTGATAATAGACTATACAATTTTATTAACATCCAATCATATGACCCCCAAATGTAATCTCATAAAACTAGGGTGATTAGGAAAAGTGATCTTTATAATTAGCTTGTACTGCAAACAGAAAAGGAGTACAAGCATCGATCATATTATAGTTAAGAACGTGATTTAGTAGTCTGTCAAATTTTTATATTTGAATATGAATATAGCTAGAAGCATAAGTATTGATGTAATTATCAATTTACAAAATTTATCTATATATAATTATTAGTTTAAATTTAATCTATTTGTGAGTGTAATATTTTATATAATTAGTGAATAAATAAGAAAAATTTATCATTAAAAAATTATGAGTGATTAAAAATTTTTAATTGCAATAGAGAATTTCTAATAATTTTTTATTAACATCAAAACACATGATAGTATAAAGTTAATTTAATCTGATAATGAATTAAATTTAAATCCTATAACATCGTGCCTATTCCTATATTTCTCAATAGATAATTAACATTAAATTCATGTAATTTTAAAAATTTATTAATTTAATTATTCAATAAATTATTTTAAATTAAAGCATTTTAAATATTCTATGGGATTACACTTCCTTTCTAAAGTGCTGCATCTAAATACTATTTTGCGAATGTATTTTATATGGGTCTTATTAACAAGTACATTAAGAAAATTTGTTAAAAATATATTAAAATATGATTTCTATAAAATTTACTAATTTCATAAAATTGATAAATAAAAATAAAATTGATAAGTGAACTTTAGTGTTTAAAAAATAAAAATATATATTATAATGAATGTTATCAAGAAATTCTTAACAAATATAGGGGACATCGAGGGACATAAACCGTGAAAAAAAAAAGTGACGCTGCGGGAAAAATGTAGAAGAAGAAATATGTCATTCTAAAGCCCTTATTCATAATTTCAATTGGGGCATGTCTAAAATAGTACTACTAATTCCCTGCATCTTTATCGCTGCATTCACTTTTAAAAGTAAGTATTATATTTATACTACTTAACAATATTAGTATGTTATATTAATTTATACTATTTAGTTATATTAGTGCTTAAAATAAAAATAACAAAGTAAGTATAAAAAATGTAATAAAATAGATAAAAAGAAGTGAAACAAAGTCTAAATTGTAAACCGTTGAAAAAATCTCAATTGCTATATATTTAATAAGAAATATAACATTTAAAAATTAATATCAAGATAATATTGACAACAATCAAATAAATAATTTTTTTAATTTTTAGATATTTTGACTAAAAAAATATAATATACAATTAATTATTTCAATTAACACCTTTTATTTCAAAATTTTAACTTATTTAAAATATATTTAAAACAAAATTAAATATTTCATGATATATTTATATTATTTTGCAACATTAGCATTGAAATTGTAAATAATAATGGCTATAAAAAAGGAAAAAAACAAAAAAATATAGTAGAACAAATAAAAATAAAAGGAATAACGAGTAAACATATAAAAATAAAAAATATAATATATAATTAAATAATTTAATTCAATTAAAAATTTTAATTTATTTAAATATTACTATAACAAAAATAAAATAAATATTTATTAGTGATATCAATCTTTAAGTCATAAACAATTGCTTTAAAAATAAAAAAAGAGAAAATAATAAAAATATGCAATGGAATAAATAAATAAAAAGAGAGATAGTAAGTGAGTGCAAAATAATATAGAAGATAAAAATAAAATATGTAATTTTGTAAATTAATTAAATTAAAATTTTATTTTATATAAAATATTTTCATAATAAAAATAAAATATATTATATTATATCTATATAACTTAATAATATTAACATTACATTACAGTTGTAAATAACACTAATATACAGAAAAAATAGGTAGTAAAATAAATAACAAATAATATGCATATAAATTAATGTAATTTTAAAATAAATAAAAAATAGAAATTGAGCAAAATTAAACAAATATGCAAATATATATTAAAAAGGAACAATAAATGAATAGAAAAAGGAAAGAGAAGATTTGGCAGGAAAATAAAATTATTTATCTTCTAGTAATGTGACACTTCATTGAAGAAAATAATACTAAATGGGAATCAAAATCCTATTTTTTATGTTTAATGTAGATGTAGATTAGATGTCTTCGTAATCATATTACCTATTTTGAAATTCTAAAATAAGTAAATTACATAAAAATTCAAAATCAATGGTTAGATAATGAAAACAATACCCTTCAAAATATGTAGCTCCAAAATTATCCCGAGAAGAAAATGATTTCATGAACTTTGTGGGGTTAGTCCCAGTGAATGAAACCTCAATACGAACAATATTGTAGCATCAGGAAGAGCCCCCTTTACTTGGCTTTTACCATCAAACTGGTTTTGGAACTTAAAGTTATGCAATTACTCAACCACACAATAATAGGCGGGAAAGCTGAACTGAAAACAAGTTACCTTCTTTCTTTTTTTTTGGTAGAAAAGGAAATATATTAACCAAAGAAAACATTACACTAGACATCCCTAACGTCAAACTCCAGCAGAATAGATAGCCCCCTAGGGGGATTCTAAAATGTTTAATATGCTACTAGTATTTATAGCAGATTTGGCTACAAAATCAGCAACTCTATTTGCTTCCCTATATATATGCTTCAATCTTGGTTTGCCCAGTTGACACAGTAAGTCCCTACACTCTTCAATGATATTGTTAACAACAAAGGAAATGTTAGAATTGATATTAACAACAGTGGACCAGTTGACAAAGTAAGTCCTTGCACTCCTCAATGATGTTGCTGACAACAGAGGAAATATTAGAATTGATATTAACAATAGCAGAAATAATAGATATTGAATCTAGTTCAACTAAAATGGGAGAGAGACCCTTGCTCTTAGCAAGAAACAACACATCATATAAACATGTAATTTCAGTAACAAAGTTGGAGCATGATCCAAGGCCTCTTGAACAACCCAAGATCCACTTACCAATCTAACATATAATCATAGCAGCACAACTTGTATTGCCAGGGTTGTTTTTAGGAGCACCATCCTTGTTTAATTTATAAGTTCCCATTGGTAGGGTTTCCCATCCAATATTCACCACATGTTTAGTAAATAATTGTGTGGGTGCTACCATGACAGTCCAAAATTTAGAAGTTTTACTCAAAGCAATAACTTTAATATCTTTACTACCTAGGATACAATTGAAAACTTTCTTGTTACACAAAAGCCATAAATTCCAAAGTGCAAAAGCAAAAATAGTTTGCCAGAGGATAGAACTATTACAATTTAATTCTTTTGTAGTCAATTTTTGATGGAGCCATATTGAAAAGTCAAGATGAAAGGAATTTTGCCAAAAGGGTGGAATAGGTAATGAGTTCCAAAAGGACTGAGTAAAAGGACATTCTCTAAAAAGATAAGTTATATTATCTATTCCTCTATCACAAAAAGCGTAGTTAAGTGCAAGGTCTATGCCTTTAGCAAGGAGTAATTCCCTAGTGGGAAGTCCACATCAAACTAATAATCGGATAAAAATTTGGATCTTGGGATATGTATTTACTTTCGATATTCAATTAAGAGTTTAGTTTACATTCTAAAAAAATGGTCTTTTCAAAAATAGATAAATACTTTTGACAGTAGACAGGCCAGACTTTGATAAATCCCATACCAAACGATCATTTTTATTAGACACAAAGCAAAGTTCCAAGAATAGCATCCTTCAATTTAAATGGTAACTCTATGGTCAAATTTTGAAGATTCTAAAATCTATTATTAATATAATGTTTAATAGAGTCTTATTCAGAAGACTCGGGAAGAGGACCAACAATTAAAGTCTTTAAAATCCCTTTACCTAACCACTTGTCGGTCCAATAATTAATTTTCTCACCATTTCCTATGATTCATTCTAGCCTATGATATATGAGATCCTTTGTAACTTTTAAGTCCTTCCAATTGTGAGAACTATTTCTTTAGATAATTAGTTAACCATGAACATTAACAATTAAATATTTAGCCATAAAGACTTGGACCCATAATTAGTTATCGTTATGTATGAAGGAATAAGCCAATTTAATCAGACAAGCTAAGTTCATTGTGGAATGATCTTTCATGCTTAGGCCTCTAGCAAACTTTAGTAAAGTAACTTTATTCCAACTGATTAAATCCATTTTCTTAAAATCATGAGAGTTACCCCATAAAAAATTTCTAATAACTCCAATTAACTGAGAGTGTACTAAAATAGGAATTCTTGAACAAGTCATGTGATAAATAGGAAGGGCTAAAAAAGTAAAGTTGATCAAGATTATCCTTCCAGTAGTGGACAAATATTTTGTTCTTCAACAATCAATTCTTTCTCTAAGCTTCTCCACCAAAAAAGAGAAATTTAAAGCTTGATAATTCCTTTTTATTTCCATACCTAAATATTTTCCCAAGTTACCCTTATGTTGAATCCCTAAAACTTCACTCAGACATTCTCTCATAGACAACATTTTTAGAGAAATACACATTTGATTTAACTCTATTAACTCTTAAACTAAAGATTAAGGCAAACTCATGGAGGACTTGATTAATTGTCTAGCAATTTTTATAGTTTGCTTTAGAATACAAAACAATGTTATCAATATAAAAAAGATGTGAAATTTGAATATCTTATTTACTAGTTTTAATAGGAGTCCAAAGTTTTTGATGCCACCATTGTTTAATTAGCACATGAATGTACTCTATACAAAGGATGAAAATGTAGGGGGATAAAAAGATCCCCTTGCTTAAGACCTTTACAAGGAAATAAAAGATTCATTTTTTTTGCCATTAAACAATATTTGATATGAAATTTCAAAGATCAAATTCATGATTAACCTAACTAGATTATTAAGAAATTAAAAATAAATCAAACTTCCTTAATAAAATTCCATTCTAATAAATCATAAATTTTTTCCATATCTAACTTCAAAATCATATGACCAACCCTAACTTTAGATTTATCAATAGTGTGAACCAACTCTAGCAAAACAATAATATTATTTCCTAATTTACGAGTGGCCATAAAAGTTGCTTGCAAAGTGGATACGAAAACATGGAGGAAAGATTTAATTCTCTCAACAGTAATTTTTAAGATAATTTTCAAAATTGTATTGTAGAGACTAATGAATCTGAATCCATTGATAGTTTCATGTGAATTACCTTTAAGAATCAAAACAATTAAGGTGACATTAATCCATTTAGGAACAGAAAAGGTTGAGAGCACTTGTTGAATATATTCTATGATGGAAAATTTGGCTTGGGAACAAAATCTTTGAAGAAAACCAAAGTGAAAACCATTAAGGCCAAGGGCACTAGACCTTTCTTATTTGTTTTTTTCTTTTTTATAATTATGAATATGTATATATTTTCTATTTTCCATAAACATCCTTCACAAGATTATTTTCTAAATCTCAATCCAATAATAATGCTAAGATAAATGAGAAAGTTGCCTCAAATCAATTATAGAAGAAATAATTCTCTTGTCTTTTTCCTTTTTTTTTCAAGAATTCACTATTTGAATTTTTGGATATAATTAATGTGGCGTCAAACCTCTGATGTGACTGCCTATAATAATATATACATTTCTTCTCTTAGTTGACAAATCTTTTTTAATGGAATTTAAGGTTAAAGGCTTTAGAATATTTATAATAATATATTAATATATTATTAAATTTAATTATATATTATAGTTATTTATTTATAAGATTGGAATTTTTCATAAAATGAGTTACTATTAATTGTTAGATTTTTAATTTAATAAAACTGATTAAAATTTAACACAATTGTGAGACATGTGTAAATCCTATTTTAAAATTGTAATCTTAAAGATATAAGCTTAGCACATCTATATAGTTTGGTGTAGTTTAGTGGTTGCATAGGCCCAAAAACTCAGTAATCCTTTTATGGGGAGGATTATTAAAGTTTTATAAATAAAAATTATTAGTAGGTCTCCTCTTTACTTCTCATATACACGGTTTCTACCCATTGAGAGTCACCATCAAAGAGGAGTAAAGAAGAAAATTTAGTTTAGGAGAATGCATTAACTTTCACTGCAAGTAAATACAATTTTAATATTTATGGTGTTCTAATTATCATATATGATACCCTAAAAATTGAAAATTCTTACATATGATATCAAAGTTTACATGTGTGATATTAGAACCTCAAATAATTAATTATATTTCGTATTATTTTTATTCATGACTTATGATGAAATTCTATGTGTATGATTCTTATAATAAAATCATACAATTAATTTATAATGTTTGTTTTATAATTCTTTAATATATCATCATGAATTTTTCATTGGAAAAAGATTTTAGATTAATTTTCTGTCTATATATATTAAGATTGTTGAATTAAAAAATCCTAATTTATTAATTTTGTATGAAATTGTGCCGGAAGCCATCAGAATATTAATCTAGCATTTTGGGAAATTGTTTAGTTAATTGTTTTATATATATATATATAAATATATATTTACTGCATTCTGTTTAGAATTCGCTAAAGGATTTTTTACTGGTTTCGATAAGCATATAACTTTCCATTAGTATATGTATATCTAAAACAATTTTTGTGTTTTTTTTAACAATTATATTAAATGGATTTTGTATAAAGGTTGCCGAATCTCGTTTGGCGTGCTGTTTGGTTTTCCTTTTCTTTTACATATAAACAGCCCTCTGACATATTTATATAAAATATATCATATATATGAATTTCATTAGTTTTTCGGTTAGCATGCTTGTCCGTTTATGTAAATGCCATGATGGATGTTTGTTATATATATGAATTATATATACATGCCTTGATGGATGAATTATATATACGTGCCTCACCCATTCTTTATATAATATGAATTATATAAACGCCTTGATGGATATTTATTATTATATTATTTTATTTTCGGTTGATCCATCAAATTCTCACGGGACCAATGGCCACCATGACCAAGTAAAATAAGGTGGCTCCTGCCACAAGTTAACAGGTACTGCATGCACTTATTTATTTATTTATTTATTATTTCTATGTTCCTTTTTTTATTATTTCTTATACAGAAATTACTTATTGAATCTAGACATCATAATGATTAGTGATTATGATGTGTGGATTTCGTTAATTTTATAACATGGAATATTTCATTAAATCCACAGTGTGGATTTTAGTGATTATACAAGTGATTATATTGTGTATTTATTAAATCTACATGTGCTTTGAATAAATTAACAGATATTTTTTAGAATTATAAAATGGTGAAATCTTTTAGAAAAATAAACTAAAATACTTATAATTCATTGATGATGTTCACTTTTTCTAATTTTTTTTGAAGTGAACATAATTAGATATTATCATTATATTAATTTTAAATTTTATTCAGGATTTTGTTATGCAACAATATTTGAAGACTAATTGAGATACATTAAGTTTTAACATCACATTAGGAGTGACCTATTGCATACATATAATTGAGTATGCAAATTGAGATATTGGATAATTTATTTTTTCAATTTAAGAAAAATTTTCATTAGTAATTATAAGTACTTAACTGCTAAAGTGGCTCATTTATAGTTATTAGTAAAATATTTTCTTATCCAGAAATCATAGAATAGTACTAAAATTATCTTATATAATTATCTATCCAAATGGGGCTATTATGTAAGATAATTTTGATATGAGACATAAGGTATCACAATTGGAAATATATCAATTTAGAAAGCTATCTACCCAAAAGGAATATTGGCCTTATGAGGAGAGTACTTACTAGCATATTATATTTTCTACTCAAAGGGGAGAATATGATGATGTACCTAGACTTTCCGGTTATTGTAATACATCAGGAATCATCACTATTTATATATTCTCTTTTAAATTATCCATTAGTTAATTGTTGCATTTTGTCTTAAATAATGATTTTTGCTATAAATAATAATCAAGCTACCATTGAGATCCTACATGGATCCAACTATAAAAGATGGAATGAATACCTAAACTTTGCCTTAATTATGAGCACTATAGACATAGCCTTACATATCGATCCGCCTGTAACCATCACTGCTCAAAGTACTATTGAACAAAAAAAAGCTATTTACTAAGTGGGATAGAGCAAATCATATATATTTACATGCTGTTAAACAATATATCTCTGAGCATCTTCTAAGTGGGTTCAATGAGATTAAAAATGCTAAAGAACTCTATGACACTATTAGTTAAATGTATTAAAAAATCGACAAGTTTAAGGCTGAGAATCTTATGAATGAGTTGATGAGCTGATGAGTATGAGATATAATTTTATTAGAAATGTTAAAAACTTCATCATAAAAATGGTCCACATCAAAAATAAATTAACTTCCCATAAAATCACCTTACCTAACAAATTCATTGTTCACCATGCCATCAATTCTCTTCCTCATGAGTTCATGTAAATTAAACTACCTACAACACCATGAATGAAGTCTTCCAAATATGTTTCTGAAGAAGAAAAAAACTCAAAAGGGAGAAAAATGAAAGTACCTTACTCACTATTAACTCTAAACTTAGCCACCAAAAAAATTACAACAAGCCTATGAAATTTAAGTCAAAAGCTCCTAATAAGTTTCAAAGCAACAAAAGTTAAGGTAATAATTAGACAAAATAAAGTTGTCATTAAGAAAGATAATAAATATTTTTCTACAAAAAGAAAGGTCATAAGAAATTTGAGTGCCACAAATACAAACCTTAGTTAGAGAAAAAGGGTAAGCAAGCAGGTAAACCACTAACTTTTGTTTGTTTTCAATCTCATTTTCTTAGTGCACCGTTAAACTCATGGTGGCTTAATAGTGGTGCAATTGTTCACATTGCTGTTATTTTGCAGGGGTTTAAAACTAAATAGAAACCAAGTGAGAAAGAGGTCAAACTTAAAGTTGGAAATAATATTGAAGTTGAAATCAATTTTATAAGAACAATAAATTTAAATTTAAAGTCTAATTTTAAACTTATTTTGGAAATTATTTTCTATGTAACCTCTTCAAAGAGAAATTTAATTTCAATTTTTATTTTGGATAAATATGGTTATCATTTTATTATTAAAAATCAAAAAGTTAATTTATTTTTAAATTTTAAAATTATTGGTGAATTTAGGCTAGTTGACAATTTATATAGATTATGCTTAACCTAAAATAATAAATACAATAGTATGAATGTTAAAAACATAATGTCTAAGAGAACTTTAGTTAGTGAGAAGTATTTCTTGTTATGACATAAAAGATTGGGTCACATCTCAAATGAGAGAATTAATAGATTGATAAAAGATAATTTGTCATCTTCTCTTAATTTTGAAAACTTGAACACATGTGTTAATTGTATAAGGGGTAAGTTAACTAAAACTAAAGGTGCCACTCGAAGCTTTGACCTTCTAGAAATTATGGATACTGATATTAGTGAGTCACTTACTTACTTTATGTGATAACAAATATTTTGCTACCTTTATTGATGATTTTTCTTATTATGGTTATCTCTACCTAATTAAAGACAAGTTTAATGCTTTTGAAAAATTTTAAATTTGTAAAATTGATATAGAGAAACAATTGGGAAAAATCATTAAAATTGTTAAGTCTAATCGAGGTGGTGAGTATTATGGAAAACATAGTACAATTGGAATAACATATGAAACCACTTGCCAAATACTTACAAGAGAATGGGATAATGCCCACTATATTATGTCTGGTAGCCCTGAACAAAATAATGTAGCCAAAAAGCAAAATTGCACTCTTAAGGATATGATGAGGAGTATGATGAGTGGAACCAATCTTCCTAACTTTCTCTGAGGTGAAAGCTATAAAATGTGCATTATATATATTGAATTGAATACCCAACAAATCTATACCAAAAATATTTTTTGAATTATGGACTGGTAGGAACCTATCTTAAACCACTTTCAAGTTTAAGATATCCTACAAAAGTCATAATTTATAATCTTTTTAAAAAAATTAAACCTCAATCTACTCGTTGGCACTTCATAGGGTATTTAGACTATTCCAAACGGATTTACTCAAAAAAAGAAGAGTAAACTACAATGAGACCTTTTTCACTTATGTCATCTAAAGATTCTTATAGAATTATCACAGTCTTAGTAGCACACTATGACCTAAATCTTCATCAGATGGATGTAAAGATAGTTTTTTTTTTTTATGAATGGGAATTTGAAAGAAGAAATTTATATGGTACAACTAAAAGGTTTTTTAAGAACCTGAAAAAGAACACTTAGTGTGTCGGCTTAAAAAGTCTTTTATAGGTTTAAACAAGCTTCCAGACAATAGCATTTTAAATTTGATAAGGTGATCACTTCCATGAGTTTTAAGGAAAATAAAGTTAATTAATGCATATATCTTAAAATTAGTGTGAGTAAATACATTTTTCTTGTTCTATATATGGATGATATTCTATTAGCTAGTAATGATAATGGATTGCTATATAAGACTAAACGATCATTATTCAAGATTTTTAACATGAAAGATCTTGAAAATGTTTCATTTATTCTTGGAGTAGAGATCTACAGAGATCGATATAGAGGTTTGTTGGGACTTTCACAAAGGTCTTATATTAATCACATACTTACTAGATTTAATATGCAAAATTGTAAGGATGAGGATGTACTTATTATAAAAAGTGATAAACTCAACCTTAGTTAATGTCCTAATAATGATTCAGAAAGAGAATCAATGAAGAACATACCTTATTCCAGTACAGTAGGGAGTTTTATGTATGCACAAATTTGTACTAGGCCAAACATTGCATTTAAAGTAAGAGTTCTTGGTAGGTACCTTTTTAACCCTAGTATACATCATTAGGTTGCTGTTAAGAAAATGTTAAAGTACTTAGAAAAGATGAAAGATTACATGTTAGTTTATAGAAAAGTTGACAATCTTGAAATGATTAGATACATAAATTCTGACTTTACTAGTTGTTAGGATGATATGAAATCCACTTTAGGATATATTTTCATATTAACTAGAGGAGCTATGTATTGGAAGAGTGTGAAACAAATACTTTTGGCTTCCTCTACTATGTAGGCTGAGTTTGTTGTATGTTATGGAGCAATTATGCATGCTATTTGGCTGAACAATTTTATCTCTAAACTTACATTATTGACTTCATCTTCAATCCACTAAGGATTTACTGTGATAACAAATCTACTATGTTATTTTCCAAAAAAAAAAATAAAACTGCATATGGGTCTAAGCATTTAGAAATAAAGTATTTTAAGATTAGAGATTTTGGGAAATATGGTAACATTACTGTAAAGCATATTGATACAAACAATATGATTGCTAATCATTTGACTAAAGGACTAAAACCTATAATTTTTAATAAACATATTGAGAGTATAGGTGTCTTAGGGTATTTTGATGTATTTAATTAATGGGAGCATATTACCTGTATTTAATACTCTCATGTTACAATTTGTTATATTAGACCTTCTTTTTTATGAGATATTTAATTTTATTGATGATCATCATAAAGTAGATAATCTATACTATTATATATTCTTACTTGTACATGTACTTATAAGTATTGAAATTTTATTTCTTAAGAATGGTATTTGTCTTATGTATGACTTTAGTATTAAGAAAGTATGTCTCATAGAGTGACACCACTGAATGACCTCGAGAATATGGATGAGACATACATATATTATATGAATTTCTCATTAAATTTAGAGAAATCATGGATGACTAATAATGAAAATAGCAAGTTTGATCACATTTGATGTTATTTTCTTACTACATAGCCACACTAAAATCTATTATCGATAAAGTCACTAGCATTTGTAATCATAAATCAATCTTATGTCAATAAAGCACATAAAGGCCATTATGATTTAGTATTAGTTGCTATATTAGATAGAATTGTTATGATGTTATCTCGAAGGACTAAATTATTTTTTAATTGTAATCACATAAAAATTTTTAATCAATCAAATTGGAATCTTATTTTCAAAAATGTATTTTATTAAAACTCTTATAAAACTCAATTAATATTACTCAAGTAAGAGAATGTTAGAATTTTTCATAAATTGAGTTACTATTAATTGGTAGTTTTTTAATTTAATAAAATTCACTGATTAAAATTTAGCCCAATTGTGAGATATACATGAAACCCATTTTAAAATTGTAATCTTAAAAATATGGGTTTAGCACATTTACATAGTTTAGCGTGGTATAGTAGTTGCGTAGGCTCAAAGACTCAATAATCTTTTTATGGAGAGGATTACTAAAGTTTTATAAATAAAAATTATGGCTAGGTCCTCTCTTCATTTCTTATATACACAATTTCTATCTATTGAAAGCCACATTCAAAGAGAATAGCAAAGAAAAAGATCTAGTTGAAGAGAATTCATTAACTTCTGCTAAATTCAATCATGGCTACAGATCTATTAGGTAAGTAAATATAATTTTCATATTTATGGTATTCTAATTATCATATATGAGACACTAAAAATTAAAAATTCTTACATATTTATAATAATATATTGATATGTTATTAAATTTAATTATGTATTATAGTTATTTATTTATAAGATTAGATCTTATACATAGATACAAATATATTAGCAATTAAATTTAATATTATATTAATACACAATTTATAAGTGATATACAATAATTTTTTTTCATATATGTGTTTTATGTATCAACACACGATGTACAAATAATATAGAATCTTTGTTATCATCCTCTGTCAATCATATATAACACTTTATTAATAATTTTATTATTTATTAACTTTTTAAAATTATTATTTTTTAATTTTTAAAATAATAATTACAAAAAATTAATAATCAACATTTATTTATTAGATGAATTAATAATATTTATTATGTTTTATAACTTCTCATATTATCCACGGAGAAAAAATTATTAGATCAGTGACTGCTTTCACAATTTCATTTATTTTTTGCAGTAAGATTAATAACCCCTTCTTTAACTCTTAATCGTAAGAGTTAACATACAAGAATTATTTAGCGAATAGGTAAAATTTTATAACCTTATTTATTGTACTATGCTAGTAATGTAAATCTAATACTTTTAGTTATTTAAAAATAAAGTAAGAGTTGTAAGACAATAAATATGAATGATTTAGTTCGTAGGTTTTAATATGAATAATTTAATTCGTAGGTTTTCGATTTCTCTCTTTTGGCAATCTAGGATTGTATAGATTGGAATATATAAAAATATAAGAATGGTTTGCAGATTAATTTGAGGAAGTTGGTATATTGTGAGTTTCATGCTCGTTTTAATTCAAAATTTAAAATTTAAAAATTAAGTTTTGTTTCTTAAGATGGAAAATATTTTACTTAAAATATAATTATAAAAATATTAAAATGAGAGAAAATATTTTATTTATTTAATATTAAATTTGAAAAGTATGAAGAAATTAACTTTTTTATTTCAAAAATAAATTTCCTGTCCTAAATTAATATATATTTTTAGGATATCTTTTTTCTAATATGTATATATATAATATTTTCTGCTGAAAAATACTTTTTAATGAAATAAACAAAACCTTAAATTTTTAAGAAATTCAATGTTTTCATTAAAAAAATAATACTATTTTCACTCTATATACTTCGCTCCTTCTCTCTTGTCTATGTAGAGTGAAAAAAAAAACTCGATTAACTCATCTTTTTTACAAATATAAAAGATGTTCTCTTTCTAATATAAAAACAAGAGTGAAAGAGTGAATATTAAAAGGCATAGATAACCTTATTCTTTTATAATCATATTCTTTATTTTTAAATCTTAACATAATTAAAAAAATAGAGAAATCATATAAAAATGAGAGAAATTATAATACACCATCAAATTTGATTACATATTATATTTATTCTTTTTGAGGCATATCACACTATAACATATTAACCATCATAATTGTGTTACAAAATAAAATGAATTATTAGAAAATAAAAATATTATCTTTTAAAAATAACTATGATACATTACTAATATAATGATATATTAGCACATCACAAAATCTAATTATTAATATATTATTATATGATATATTAGATTTGACTCTGAAAAAAATAAATTTGATATATATTCAAATTTACTAATATATTAATGTATTATTACATTAGTAGTATATCATAATTTCTCTCTTATTCTTCATGTAAAATATAAAACTATAAAATTATCCGGTCCAAGAAAGAAAATGATGCCTTCATCTATCAACATCATCGGTTTGTTCTTGCTAAGCAAGAAAGATACACAAATCATTACGGGGTCAGCCATAAATCAGAGCAGTATATGTTAAACAAAACATACTATACCAGAATTCTAATTCTAACTTTATCTAATGCAAGCCTTTGGCATTAATGGCATTATGCCAAGGATAGGACTTGCTTCTAAGGATTAATGCTTGTGTAGCTTTTAACTTATCATCTTACATGTTTTGCTAACTTAAGTGCCGGTTTTCAATGTAGCATCTGCATTATAGTAATAAAGGCTTAAAGTAGGATTCTGAGAGCAATTCCGTAACATGGAACAACTCACTATGAATGGTAGACTTAATGATTATAGCTTAAATTACAAAGAAAGCCTAACTCACAGATCTCTTCATATCCTTTCATTACACTGAAAGAGATATAGAGTCAGAGTTGCATTCATACATATTGATTGCATTCCCTCAGGTTATATCTTCCATTACTTTAAAATGCTTCCTACACGACAATCTTCCATCTCCTACCACCATCCAATACAAAGTGACAAACTCTCTGAGCTTAATTTTCCGTAGAGGCGGTCATCCTCCATCTCCAGCCAGTCCTTCTAATAACTTGCAATTTTGTTGTATCCACCAAGTTGCTAAGCCGTAGAATGGCCCCCTACGGAGCATCTGACGGTGGCAGGGTAATTTTTAGAATAATTTATAGTTGCATTTACGTCCCATTACAATTTGAGGTAAACTTCTTTGGTTTTCTTACATGAATTTATACAAGTGTCACATAATATAAGTATTGCCCTGTTTTATTGGATTCTGTGTCTTGCTATAACATTTATCTTTTGATAGTCATGCTACGATCAAACTAAATCGAGTTTATTAAGTTATTTTTTTTACTTTTTTTTCTTTGTAAGTTTACATATTTCATTTTTATTTTTCTTACAATTTGAACTGAAACCTGTACAAAACCTAATGATATTAATTCTTTCTTTTTTTTGAAACATTTTTAAATGTTCTTCTTTCTACTTTCATTGTTATTATATTTTGACCTTAAAAGTAACTATGATAAAAAAAAGTGTGAATTAGTAATTCGAGTGTAAATAGACAAATTATATGATAAACTTGACTTGTAACTTAAATAATTATTTGACTATTTTAGAAAAATATAGAGAGTATGTTTGGTTTGATTAACTGTGAGAGTTTCGTCTCTGACCCCCTCAGCAATTCATAAATTGATCCATTTTTTCCATTACCTATAAAGTTAACCATCTATGTTTCAAGAACCCTACATTTGAGGAAGAAGAACAAAAAGATTAGTACACTACAAAATTATTGGCATGAAAATGAGAAAGACCAATTTTAAGGTATGTTGCTCTTGAATGGTTTAAGAACAGGCCAATTACAGTCAAGGTGGATGTTTATAGCTATGGAGTTGTGCTGCTAGAACTTATTTGTTGCAAGAGGAGCTTTGAAATGAAAGCTGAGGATAAGAATCAAATAGTTTTGATCTATTAGGTTTATGATCACTTTTGTGAGAGGACACTTAGTTTGTTGGTGGAGGATGATGAGGAGGCTTTGGATGACATGAAGAGTGTGGAGAAGTATGTAATGGTTGCTATATGGTGCATTCAGGAGGATTCATCACTGAGACTGACTATGAAGAAAGTTCTACAGATGCTTAAAGGATCTGCGGATGTGCCAATGCTACCAAATCCTTACTCTTTTTCTTGTTCCATGTAAAGCTTGAGATAAGCATATTGCTGTGTGATTATTGTGAGCTGTGAGTGGTAATGGCTTCTCATTCCACTGGAGTCATGCTCTCTAGTCTCTAGCAGTATTACCGAATCATAAAACGTACTGCGAATCGATTAATCAAAATTTTGAATCGGTAAGATTCACGAAACATGTAAAACTAGTATATATTATCTTATGTATAATAAAATATAGTTTATAAGAAACCTGCAAATGATTCAACATTGTGTATATCAATTATACTAGTTTCTCTATTTCTATCAGCAAATTACAAGAATTTTCTAGGGAGAGAAACAAAGGGAAGGGGTTGGTCTTTCTAATTTCCATACTAATAATTTTGTAGTATACTAGTATTTCTGTTCTTCTTCCTAAAATGCAGGATTCTTAAAACACAAATGGTTGACTTGAAAGGTAATGGAAAAAATAGGTCAATTTGTGAATTGCTGAAGGGATCAGAGACGAAATTCTCATAATTAATCAAATCAAACATACTCTCTACATTTTTCTAAAATAGTCAAATAATTCTTTAAGTTACAAGTCAAGTTTATCATATGATTTATCTATTTCCACTCGAATTACTAATTCACACTTTTTTTATCATAGTTACTTTTTAGATCAAAATATAACAATAATAAAAGTAGAAAGAAGAACATTTAGAAAACATTTCCAAAAAAAAAAGAATTAATATTATCAAGTTTTGTACAGGTTTCAGTTCAAATTGCAAGAAAAATAAAAATGAAATATGTAAACTTACAAAAAAAAGTGAAAAAAAATAACTTAATAAACTCGATTTAGTTTAATTACAACATGACTATCAAAAGACAAATGTCACAACAAAATGCAAAATCCACTAAAACAAGGCAATAGTTATGTTATATGACACTTGTACGAATTCATGCAAGTAAACCAAAGAGGTCTACCTCAAATTGGAATGGAACGTGAACGCAACTATAAATTATTCTAAAAGTTACCCTGCCGCCGTCAGATGCTCCGTGGGGAGTCATTCTGTCGCTCAGCAACTTGGTAGATGCAATAAAATTGCAAGTCATCGAAAGGACTGGCCAGAAATGGAGGATGACCACCTTTGCGAAAAATTAGGCTCAGAGAATTCGTCACTTTGTAGTGGATGGTGGCAAGAGATGGAAGATTGTTGTGTAGGAAGCGTTTTAAAATAATTGAAAGTAATGAAAGATATAGCCCGTGGGAACACAATTAATGTGTATGAATGCAATTCTGATTTTATATCTCTTTCAATAGAATGAAAGGATATAAAGAGAACCGTGAGTTAGGCTTAAGCTTTCTTTGTAATTTAAGCTATAACCACTAAATCTGTCATTCATAGTGAGTTATTGCATTGCATGATATGGAATTGCTCTCAAAACCCTATTTAAGCCTTTGACATTCATTACGAAAATGCAAATATTATATTGAAAACCGACACTAAATGTAGCAACACGCGTAAGTTGACAAGTTAAAAACTACACAAACATTAACCATTGGAAGCAAGTTCCGTCCTTGGCATAACGCCATTTATGCCAAAAGCTTGCATGAGATAAAGCCAAAATTGAAATTCTGACATAGTACGTTTTCTCTAACATATAATGCTCTGCTTTATGGTCGATTCCATAAAGATTCGTGTATCTTTCACGCTTAGCAGAAACAAACCAATGATGTTGATAGATGAAGGCACCATTTTCTTCCTTGGATCAGATAATTTTATAGTTATATTTTAAATGAAGAATAAGAAAAAGATTATGATACACTACTAATGCAATAATACATTAGTACATTAGTAAATTTGAATATATATATACATATCAAGTTTTTATCAGAGTCAAATCTAATATATCATTCAATAATATATCGATAATTAAATTTTATGGTGTACTAATACACCATTATATTAGTGATATGTAATAGTTATTTCTAAAAAATAATATCTTTATTTTCTAATCATTCATTTTATTTTGTGACATGATTATGATTGTTAATATGTTATAGTATGACATACCTCAAAAATAATAAATATAATATATAATCAAATTTGATTGTATATTGTAATTTCTCTTATTTTTTATATGATTTATCTATTTTTTAATTATTCTAAGATTTAAAAATAAAAAATATGATTATAAAGGAATAAAGTTATTTATACTCTCTAATACCCACTCCTTCTTAACTCTTGTTTTTATATTAGAAAGAGAACATCTTTTAAATTTATTAAAAAAATAAGTTAATTGAATTTTTTTTTCATTCTACATAGACAAGAGAGAAGGAGTGAAACAGAGAGCACAAGTAGTATTTTTTTTTATAAAAATTTGAATTTCCTAAAAATTTAAAGAAGTATTTTTCAAAAGAAAATATTTTATATATATATATATATTAGAAAAAAGATATATACTAATTGAGGAAAGGAATTTTATTTTTGAAACAAAAAAATTAATTTCTTCACACTTTTTAAATTTAATATTAAATAAATAAAATATCTTCTCTCATTTTAATATTTTTATAATTATATTTTAAGTAAAATATTTTTCATCCTAAAAAACAGAACTTAACTTTCAATTTTTAAATTTTGAATGAAAACAAGCATGAAACTTACAATATATTAACTTCCTCAAATTAATCTACAAATTATTCTTATATTTTTATACATTCCAAGTTACACAACCCTAAATTATCAAAAGACAGAAATCGAAAACCTACGAACTTAATTATTCATATTTATTGTCTTACGTCTCTTCCCTTATTTTTAAATAACTAAAAGTACCATGTCTACATTACTAGTATAGTACAATAAATAAAGTTATAAAATTCTACTTATTCCCTAAATACTTTTTGTATGTTAACTCTTATAATTAAGAGTCAAAGAATGGGTTATTAATTTTATTGTAAAAAATAAACGAAATTATGAAAGTGATCACTAATCTGGTAATTTTCCTCCATGGATAACATGAGAAGTTACAAAAACATAATAAATATTATTAATTCATCTAATAAATAAATATTAATTATTATTTTTTTGTAATTATTATTTTAAAAATTAAAAAATAATAATTTTAAAAAGTCAATGAACAATAAATCATTAATAAAGTGTTATATATGATTGATAATAGATGATAACGAAGATTGTATATTACTTATAAATCGTGTGCTAATACATAGAACATATATATGAAAAAATTTATTGTATATCACTTATAAATTGTGTAATAATATAATATTAAATTTAATTACTAATATATTTATAAGATCTAATCTTATAAATAAATATAATATATAATTAAATTTAATAATATATTAATATATTATTATAAATATTCCAAAGCCTTTGACCTTAAATTCCATTAAAAAAAAGTTTGTCAACTGAGAGAAGCAATGTATATCTTATTATAGGTAGTCACATCAGAGGTTTGGTGCCACATTAATTATACCCAAAAATCCAAACAGTGAATTGTTGAAAAAAAAAGAGAATTATTTCTTCCATACTTGATTTAGGGAAAATTTCTCACTTATCTTAACATTATTATTGGATTGATATTCAGAAAATAATCTTATAAAGGATGTTTGTGAAAAATTGAAAATATATACATATTCATAATGAAAAAAAATAAGAAAAATTCAATACCCTCGGCCCTATTGGTTTTCACTCTGATTTTTTTCAATGATTTTGGCCCCAAGTCAAATTTTCCATCATAGAATGTGTCCAACAAGTGTTCCCAATCTTTTCTGTTCCTAAATGGATTAATGTCACCTTAATTGTTTTGATCCTTGAAAGTAATTCACATAAAACTATCAATGGATTTAGACTAATTAATCTCTATAATACAATTTTAAAAATTATCTCAAAAATTATTCCAAGCCTTTCCTCCATGGTTTGGTATCCCCTTTTCAAGCAACTTTTATGGCCACCCATAAACCAGCAAACAATATTATTGTTTTACAAGAGTTGGTTAACATTATTGATAAATCTAAAGCGAAGGTTAGCCATATGATTTTGAAGCTAGATATGAAAAAAACTTATGATTCATTAGAATAGAGTTTTATTAGGGAAGTATGATTTATTTTCAATTTCTTGATAATCTAGTTAGGTTAATCATGAATTTGATCTTTGAAATTTCATATCAAAATTGTTTAATGGAGAAAAAATGAATCCCTTATTTCCTTGCAAAAGCCTTAGGCAATGGGATCTTTTTATCTTCGTATATTTTCATCCTTTGCATGGAGTACATTCATGTGCTAATTAAACAATAATGCCATCAAAAACTTTGGACTCCTATTAAAACTAATAAATATGGTATTCAAATTTCATTTTTTTTTTTATACTGATAACATTGTTTTATGTGCTAAAGCAAATTATAAGAATTGTCAAACGATTAATCAAGTCCTCCATGAGTTTGCCTTAGTCTCTAGTTTGAGAGTCAATAAAATCAAATTAGGAGTGTATTTCTCTAAAAATATTGATTTGTTTATGAGAGATCATCTAAGTAAAGTTTTAAGGATTCAACATAATGGCAACCTGGAAAAATACTTAGGTATGGAAATAAAAGGGAACTATCAAGCTTCAAATTTCTCCTTTTCGATAGATAAGCTTAGAGAAAGAATTAATTGTTAGAGAACAAAATATTAGTCCACTACTGGAAGAATTATCTTAATTAACTCCACTCTTTCAACCCTTCTTATTTATCATGAATTGTTTAAGAATTCCTATTTTAGTTCACTCTCAGTTAGTTAGAATTATTAAAAAAAAATTTGTGGGGTAGCTCTCATGATTCTAGGAAAATGGCTTTAATCGGTTGGAATAAAACTACTTTACCAAAGTTTGTTGGAGGCCTAAGCATAAAAGATCCTTCCACAATGAACTTAGCTTGTTAGATTAGATTGGCTTAATGCTTTATACATGATGATAATCAATTATGGGTCCAACTCCTTAGAGTCAAATATTTAACTGTTAATGTTCATGGTCAACTTATTATCCAAAGAAATAGTTCTCACAATTAGAACGCTTTAAAAGTTACAAAGGATCTCATATATCATAAGCTAAAATGGATTATAGGAAATGATGAGAAAATTAACTTTTAGACTGATAGGTGGTTAGATAAAAGGATTTTAAGAACTTTAATTACCAGTCCTCTTCCTAACTCCTCTGAACAAAACTCTATTACACATTATATTAGTAATGGATTCTAGAATCTTCAAAATTTGACCATGGAGTTACCATCTGAATTGAAGGATGTTATATTAGTAATGGGAATTCTGCATATGTCAATTCCTTTTCCTTAGGCTATTTCTTGTTAGCTAGTATCCATGCAAGAAACACAGATTCTCTAATTGTAAGGCTATGTAGAAGTTCATTAAGTCTAATGTGACCTTGGCATGTCACATAATTTTCATTGGGATGATGAAAAATTTATCTTTTAACAAAAAGATATTCATAGTAAATGTTAAATGTATAAATACACCAAGCTACTTCATATGGTGAGATATAGTGACAGTCATAATAATTTTTATTTCATCAACTTCTTTTTCAATAAATTCATCCAAAGCAAAAATATACAAAGCAACAGTGTTACGATTATAGCCTTTATTAATATAGTTGAATAAGTATTTGATAGATGATACTTGTTGCACCATTCAATATTAATATGTGCTTGAAACATCATCAAAAGTCTTAAATTATAAAGTACAAGAAGTCGATTATTTAATAAGATTTTATTTCTCTCTATAACTCTTCCATTATCCCTCATCCTATACAATGAAAATCCTTCTTTAGTAAAAGTTGTAAATGGCTGAAAGTTTGTTGGGAAGTATTTGTTATATTTGCCATCTTTCATGCAAGATAATTTTAAATTTGAATAGATATTAAATGTGTTTTAACATTTTTATAAGACTTGAGAAGGACATAATTTATGAAATTTAGCAAGTTAATCTCTAGATACATTACTTATTTATATGTTCTTTTGATTTTTATTTCTTAGTTTAGTTTTGAATCCTAAACTAGCAATGCATGAATATCTTATAAATATCATTATGACAGTGTACCATGCAAAAGGGCAAAAACTCATCATCAAAGTATACAATTTTATAGTGAAATCTAGAAGACATACATGCAGCAAAAATGTAAGCATACTAACCATGAGGAAATTGGCTTGACTTAGGCACCTAAGTGTTTTTTTTTAGGTTAATTGAGTCGTGAGCATTGTCTTGCAACTCATTTTGACAATTCCTTCCAACACGGTTTCTTCTATATCGCCTCCAACGATGATCCCTAAAGCTTGAGAACATAATAAATACATAGCATTGAGGACTAATGCGTAAAGGCAATGTTAAGTTGTGTGATTCATAAGTATCTATGCCCTACATTCATTTATAATAGGCACTCTATAAACATTGTGAGAAAAATTAAAGGTTTTATAATCATAAGGAGCATATACTATAACATATAACTATAGACATATAAGTTGAGACCAACTTCAAAGCACTGTCAATGATTGGTAGGCAAACATACAAATTCCCAAATCTACGTTACTAATAGGAATAATATTAATGTTCCTTTAGATTGCAACATCCAGTATTAGATTACCTAAATCATATACAATGACAAATTCAAACCATATTCAATAAATACATAATTAAAAAGAAAATAGCATAAACCATTAAAAATTAGTATCACCTTCATTCTAATTATTCAGTGAGGGTGAACTTTCCAAGCCACATGCAAAATTAACACCCATATAGTTTTCACTTAAACCAACAATGAATGTACTAAATGTTAACTTGCGGATGGAAGCAAAATAGTTGTCAACATTACTGCTTGAACATTGATTATTAATACACAGTGTATTCTATTATGTCTCAGATGGATCACCAATCTTGGATTTTTTGCTAATATAGTCTGTTATGAGGCAGAAATTGCTTAAAAGTAATAGAGAAATTTTAAGATATAAAAACACTTTATAATTCAAAGCAAACCACTCATAAATGAAAAAATAAATAAATAAAATGATTTCTACAAGTCAAACACACCGACAATACAAAACTCCTTGTCTAAATTAGTCACCAAATTTAATATATCACCAAACACTCTTGTGCCAACCCGCTTTCTATTCAAACTGGTAGACACATCTGGAAAGTGAAACTTTACATTTGGCTTACGTGCATAGTCATTAGAAGATTTTCTACCAAGCCAAGGAGCATGATTATCAATACCATATGTACGCACTGTCTTAACCAATGAATGTCATTCTCTATTGCTACAGTAGAATGCACAGATGTAAATAAAAAGTAGAATATAATAAAAGTATGAAAGATACAAATTGATGATGGTAACCAAGAAATAAAGAAATCATACCTCTACATACCAGAACCCTGCTTGAAGATTGCCTTACCCTTATAAATCATCGTCTTAATCGAGATTATTTATAATTTAAATTTTGCAACCTAACTAACTCATCTATGTTTTGAGAAGCATTTTAGTTGACACTCATGGTTTTTTTTTTTTTTTCTAATAACTAAAGTCTAGTAGATTTATTGTTGTATAAGATAATTCTAAAGGTCCAATCTTAAAAGGCTCAAACTGTGTAACTTCAAACTTTATTAAAGCAAAATACAAACCAGTAAGCGAAATTAGAGAAATAAATAAACAATAGAAGCACATTCATTAAAAAGATGGCAAAATGGAGAATGCAATATGTTGAGACATACAACATCATGATCCAAAATTGCAACTAAGATATACGATTAAAAAGTTGAAATAAAGCCAAATCTTGCTTTCCAAAATAGTGGCAAATGACACTCAAAATACAAAATTAAAAAAGTGAAAAGGAAATGTCAATCATGTTTTATTCTATTTAATGTGTGCTTGAGTGCTAACAACTATATAATAGAAAATAAAGCTTAAGTTGGCAATACAATCCACAGTATGTACTAGAATCAAAATAAAACAGCGTGTGATATTAACAATGGAATTAAAATAAGAACAACACATTTTAATAAAGTAAAAATGGTCAAATTTAAGGAATTTAAGAAAGCTGACATGTCCATAGCATTTTTGTATTTTTAATAAAGAAACCATTCTATTTTTTAGTAATAGTTTATTTGCCTAGAGGAGGATGTTAGAGATATTATATGTGTTATCCACAAACTCCACAAATTACAGTTTACATCGAAAGATATATGTGTATGTTCCTGGGTAAAAGGTCCAGTTATAGGTAGGAAAGAAATAAAGAAATGATCTTTAGGTTCATTGAAAAACAAATGAAGTAACGAAGAAATAATTTTAAGGTTCACCGAGCAACACTAAAATAAAAGCAATAAATGAATTAGGTAGTATCAAGAACAACAAAGAGGTAGTCAACACTAAATAAAACAATAGAATGCATTAGCTAAAAAAGAAATAAAGAGATCAATTTATAGGTTTTCTGAAAAGGAATGAAACAAGTGCAATAACCTGTAGCAGAAACAATCAAAAAGTAGTGAATATCAAATGAGAGGTGCAGATAGTCAAGCAATGGAATCCAATGAACTTAAGTACCTTAAGCTTGCAACATCCACCCAACAACTTCATTAGAGCTAGGGATAAGAGAAAGAGAAAGAAAGTAAGTGAGAACTCAGTCAGACAATGCTTTAACTCAAACAAACACACAATAAAGTAAAAGCTATAATAAGTAAGTCTAACATCTATTTGACATATTTGACATCCATTTAAGAAGCACTTAGTATACTATACCATTTATTAAAGCACTAAAACGTTAGTACTATTTCCTCTGGTAGCCTAATAAAATTGAAGCAATTACCTTGGCTTAAACAAAAGTTAAATAAAATAAAGCAACACTAATCACATAAATATCAACAAATAGGCATTACTCCAAAAAATGAATAGTGAAACTTTAATCACTAAAAATTAAAGATTAACTTTTGTAATTGAAAATCATATATTCATGGTTAGAAATTAACTTGGCTTAAATAAGCCTTAAAATAAATAAAATAAAATAACACAACACTCGCCTCATAAATGTCAACAGTGAAACATTACCCCAAAGCACCAGCAGCAAAATACTAATCACTAAAAATTTAAAATCAACATTTTGGAGGTCAAAACCACAAATTCATGGTGAGAAAAAATTTACACAAACAAACCAGCAAAGAATTATATTTAAAAGAGTTAAAATTACAATAATGAACATATAACAATAAAAAACTAAACAGTGACAAATTTTGCATAATAAATACAACCCAAGAGAAATTAAGCACAATAAATGAATAAAATAGTGGGGAATATTTCTCAGTTAAAGCAAGCAAGGATGACACACCGTTGTAACTCGAAACCATTCCCGGTGACGGAAAAATATTTCACAGTCCATTGATTTCCCGTCGCAACAATAACCTGCCGCAGGCACAACATTCATTTAACAGTCCATTAATTTCCTGCCGTAGCAATAAGCCACCACAACCACAACACTCAGCACGGTGAATGGAAGAAATTCGCAGACAAAATCCAGGAAGCATGGCAGCACTGGGATGGAAACTACAACTCATGTATGTAAAATATTAGTATTGTTTCCTTCGGTAGCCTAATAAAACTGAAGCAATTACCTTGGCTTAAACAAAAGTTAAATAAAATAAGGCAACACTCATCACATAAATATCAACAGATAGGCATTACTCCAAAAAATGAATAGTGAAACATTAATAACTAAAATTAAAAATCAACTTTTGTAATTGAAAACCATAAATTCATGGTTACAAATTAACTTGGCTTGAATAAACCTTAAAATTAAAAAACACAACACTCACCTCATAAATGCCAACAGTGAAACATGACTCCAAAGCACCAACAGCAAACACTATTACTAAAAATCTAAAATCAACATTTTGTAGGTCAAAACCACAAATTCATGGTGAAAAAAAAAATTTACACGAACAAACCAACAAAGAATTATATTTAATAGAGTTAATGTTATAATAATGAATATATAACAATAGAAAACTAAACGGCGACAAATTTCTCACAGGAGATACAACCCAAGAGAAATTAAAAACAATAGATAAATAAAATAGTGCGGAATATTTCTTAGTTAAAGCAAGCAAGGATGACCCACCATTGTAACTCGAAACCATTCCTAGCGATAGAAAAATATTTCACAATCTATTGATTTCCCATCGCAGCAATAACCCACTGCAGCCATAACACTCGTTTGACAATCCATTGATTTCCTGTCGTAGCAATAAGCCACCACAGCCATAACACTCAGCACGGTGAACGAAAGAAATTCGCAGACGAAACCGAGGAAGCACAGCGGCACTGGGATGGCAACTACATGTGACGACTTGCAAGATTTAATGCAAAGAACAAGGATCTGGCAAGAAATATGAATGAAGTTTTGGAAGTTTCCAGAACCTTCCAGAACAATCTAGAATATAAAAGAAACTTCTAGAAGCTTCCAGAGAGTTCCAGAAGCTTCTAGACAGTTCCAAAAAGTTCCAAGGGATTCCAGATGATTCTAGAAGGTTTCAAAGAATTCCAGGAGTTTCCAGAGAATTCCAGAATCTTCCAGATGGTCATAGGAAATCTTGGGACTATGTAGAAATCTCTAGAGAATACTAGAGAATTATAGAATATTCTAGAATAACTTGTAAGAAGAATTATCTAGAAATATCCTTGTAAATATCTAGGAAAACTTTCTAGAGAACAAATCTAGGCCGTTAGATGTATTCAATCTCCACCATCCATTAAGGAGGTGGGAAAATTCTAAAACCTAGAACTAGCCTATATATATGCATGTAACCTTCATTTGTAAACATGAATTGGAATTGAATCCATTCAAGCATTCAAAAAGCAATACAAGTTCTCTCAAGCATTCTCTTAAGTGTCTTCTACCAAGCTTTCTAGCTTACTTCAAATAAGGAGTTAAGGTGTTTTCGAGGGACAATTAGGCTTACTTGGCTACCAAAGGGGTTTTGATTAACTAAGTGCCGCACGACTACACTTGGGGAAGTGTTCGCGTCGTGACAGTTGGTATCAGAGCCAGGTTCGCTAGCACACCTTACAACACTCCTTCTTCTAGTAGCTGTCTTGTGTGGGAAATAAGAAGGCACCATGGCAGAGAGAGAGAACCCTAGTTTGGAATCACGAGTAGTAAAAATGGAACTTGCTGTTGGGGGCATCCTTGAATGACTTGACATCTTGAAGCAAGGGTGCGACTAAATGGACGATGACGTCCAAACCATTAAGGGAACCATGTTCACCATGGACATGGCAAATGAAAGGCAAGCAGAACAAGTAGCCTTCGAAGAAAAGGTGATGGGGATGCTTGCTGAATTTGAGGCCCGCCTAGAAGAAATGAGACAAGATTGGGTGATGTGCAGGGAGGCACTTGCCCGTGGCACTATGGAAGCTAGGGTTACTCCTCGCATTGAGGTACCCAAGCCAAAGTCCTTCAATGGGAAGAGGGATGCTAAGGAAATCGATAACTTTCTATGGGGCATGGAGCAATACTTTGATGCTGCAAGAGTTGGCGATGAAGATAAGGTGTGTGTTGCTTCCTTATATTTACTCGATGATGCTATGTTATGGTATAGAATGAAACAAAGCGAGAGGGAGCAAGGTAATACTATAACAACATGGGATGAACTCAAAAGGGAGCTCAAGAGGCAATTCTATCCTGAAGATGAAGGATACTTGGCAAGGAAGAAGTTGAAAGCCTTGAAGCAGACAGGCACTATTCGAGAATACATAAGGGAGTTTTCATCCTTGCGGCTTAGACTCCCTGACATGCCTACAACAGAGCTTCTCTTCAACTTTATGGATGGATTGCAACCTTGGGCGCAACAGGAGTTGAGACGACAAAGAGTACAAGACCTTGCTACTGCCATTGCTACGCGGAATCCTTGGTTGACTATTCCCGACCTCGAGACTCCAAGCCAAAGCAAAAGGAGTTCAAGGGGAAGGGTGGGGAAGACCTTAGATATAAGCATAAAGGAGGAAGTGAACGTGCCAGTTCTAGTAAAGATAGGCAACATGGCAAGAAGGATAGACGAGATAGTCTTAAACCTAAAAATAAGTGCTTCCTTTGTGGTGGTGACCATTGGATGCGCGATTGCCCTAAGAAGAATGCCCTAAGTGCCATGATCGAGGAACGTGAGAAGCAAGATGCACAATCACAAATGGGTACACTGCAGATGTTGAATGCTGCTTGTGCCCAACAACCACAAGAGCCACTTAAGAAAGGGCTCATGTATGTGGATGTGATGATCGAAGGAAAGCTCACAAAGGCCATGCTTGACATTGGAGCTACACATAACTTCGTGTCAATTGAGGAAGCTAGGAGACTCGGTCTCAAGGTCTCCAAGGAAGGTGGTTGGTTGAAAGCTGTAAATTCCACCGCCAAGCCTGTGGAAGGTATTGCCCATGGAGTACAAGTTCGTGTTGGCTCATGGGAGGGGAAGGTGGACTTCTCCGTCGTGGCCATGGATGACTTCAAGCTAGTATTGGGCTTGGAGTTCTTTGACCGAGTAAAAGCGGTTCCTATTCCTTTCCTTCGATCGATGGCCATTCTGCAAGATAAGTCTCCTTGCATGGTTCCCACTACAACTAAGGTAGGGCCACAAATGCTCTCCGCTATGCAACTAAGCAAAGGAGTAAAGAAAGGAGAGCTAACTTACCTTGTAGCTTTGAAGAAGCAGACTCCTGCCCAACTAAAGGAGGATTTCCCTATAGAAATCACTCAAGTATTGGAAGAGTTTAAGGAGGTGATGCCACCAGAGTTGCCTAAGCATCTACCACCAAGAAAGGAGGTGGACCACAAGATTGAGCTCGAGCCTAGAGCCAAGCCACCTGCCATGGCACCTTATAGAATGGCACCTCCTGAATTAGAAGAATTGAGAAAGCAATTAAAGGAGTTACTTGATGCAGGGTACATCCGACCCTCTAAAGCTCTTTATGGTGCGCCCGTACTATTCCAAAGGAAGCATGATGGGTCCTTGTGCATGTACATCGACTATAGGGCGCTCAATAAGATTACCATCAAGAATAAGTATCCCATTCCTTTGATTGCTGATCTGTTTGATCAACTTGGGGAAGCAAGGTATTTCTCCAAGCTTGACCTAAGGTCGGGATATTATCAAGTAAGGATTGCTCCTGGGGATGAACCTAAAATCGCTTGTGTAATAAGGTATGGCTCCTATGAATTTCTTGTCATGCCTTTTGGTCTCACAAATGCACCTGCCACATTCTGCACATTGATGAATAAGATCTTTCAACCATACTTGGATAAATTTGTGGTAGTGTATTTAGATGATATTGTCATCTATAGTAACACCTTGAAGGAGCATGTAGAGCACCTTCGCCTCGTCTTCAAGGTGTTGAAGGAAAATGAGCTCTATGTCAAGAAAGAGAAGTGCTCATTTGCTCAACCGGAGGTTCTCTTTCTTGGCCATAAGATAAGGGATGGCAAGTTATTAATGGATGAAAGCAAGATACGAGCCATTAAAGAATGGGAGCCACCAACCAAGGTGACGGAGTTGAGATCTTTCCTTAGGTTGGTAAACTATTATCAACGATTTATTAAGGGCTATTCTTCTAAGGCAGCCCTCTTACTGATCTCCTTAGGAAGAACCGACCTTGGAAATGGGATACAAAATGTCAAGAAGTTTTTGAGGAACTTAAACAAGCAGTGATGGAGGAGCCAGTCTTGTGCTTGGCCGATGTGACCAAGCCTTTTGAGTTACACACAGATGCATCAGATTTCGCCATAGGTGGAGTGTTGATGCAAGAGGGCCACCCCATTGCTTATGAAAGCAAAAAGCTAAATGACACAGAAAGAAAATATACGATGCAAGAGAAGGAGATGACAGCCATTGTGCATTGCCTTAAGGTATGGCGACATTACTTGTTGGGGGCCAAATTCACTATCTTGATGGACAATGTTGCCACTAGCTATTTCCAAACACAAAAGAAACTTTCTCCTAAACAAGCTAGATGGCAGGACTTCCTGGCAGAGTTTGACTACACTATGGAGTACAAGCCTGGAAGAACAAACTTAGTTGCAGATGCACTAAATCGAAAAGCTGAATTGGCTCATATGAGTAAACCTGAAGGAGGTCTACTTGACAAAATCAAACAAGGGTTACAACAAGATATAGTGGCCAAGAATCTTATAGCCCTTGCACGAGAAGGAAAAACAAGACAATTTTAGGTCGAGGATGGCTTACTCTATACAAAAGGAAGACACCTATATGTGCCTAAATGGGAAAACCTTAGGCGTGAGCTAATACGAGAATGCCATGATACAAAATGGGCTGGCCATCCTGGCCAAAGGAGAACAAAAGCACTGCTAGAAAGTGCCTACTATTGGCCCCAACTCAGGGATGATGTGGAGACTTATGTGCGCACGTGCTTGGTGTGCCAACAAGATAAGAATGAACAACAAGTCCTTACAGGATTATTGGAACCACTACCCATTCCCAAGGGACCTTGGGAGAGTGTCACATTAGACTTTATTTCCGCCTTGCCCACATCTGAAAGGTTTGGCTCTATACTTGTGGTAGTGGATAGATTCTCAAAGTACAGGACTTTCATCCCTGCTCCTAAGGATTGCACAGCTGACCTGGCTGCCAAGTTATTCTTCAAGAATGTAGTAAAGTATTGGGGTGTGCCTCGCACAATCATATCCGATAGAGATCCTCGCTTCACTGCCAAATTTTAGGCAGAATTATTTCGACTATTGGGGATGGATCTCCACTACTCTACAAGCTTTCACCCTCAAACTGATGGGCAAACGGAAAGGGTGAATGCCTTGTTAGAAATGTATCTTAGGCACTTTGTGAGTGCCAATCAAAAGGATTGGGATAAGTTGATGGATGTGGCTCAATTCTCCTATAATCTCCAAAGGAGTGAAGCCACGGGAAAAAGCCCATTTGAGATCGTCACTGGCCAACAACCTATCACTCCCCTCACTTTGGAATCCAAGTACACAGGGAGCAGCCCTAATGCCTTCAAGGTTGCCAAGGATTAGAAAGAGCAAGCTGATGTTGCTCGCTCATACCTTGATAAGGCAGCCCGAAAGATGAAAAAGTGGGCAAACAAGAGGCGAAGGCCACAAGAGTTCCAAGTAGGTGACTTGGTGATGATAAGACTTCTTCCGCAACAATTCAAGAGTTTTAGATCCTTGCATAAGGGCCTGTTACGGAAGTATGAGGGACCTTTTCCCATTGTCAAAAAGGTGGGGAAAGTGTCATATCATGTGGAGCTCCCTCTGAAACTTAAGATCCATCATGTCTTCCATGTGAGTTTGCTAAAGCCATATCATGGAGACAAGGAAGACCCTACAAGAGGTGAGTCATCACGCGCACCACCAACCATTGTTGCATCACATAAGAAAATGGCTGAAGCAATACTCAATCATAGAGTAAAGAGAAAGCATGGCATACCACCAAAAATTGAATACTTGGTGAAGTGGAAGGGGACTCCTATGGAAGAAGCAAGCTGGGAAGAAGAAGACTCCTTGTGGCAATTCAAGACTCTTATCCAAAAGTACGAAAAGGAGGAAGCAACGAGGACGTCGTGAGAATAGGTGGGGGAGAGTGTGACGACTTGCTAGATTTAATGCAAAGAACAAGGATCTGGCAAGAAATATGAATGAAGTTTTGGAAGTTTCCAGAACCTTCCAGAACAATCTAAAATATGAAAGAAACTTCTAGAAGCTTCCAGAGAGTCCAGAAGCTTCTAGACAATTCCAAAAAGTTCCAAGGGATTCCAGATGATTCTAGAAGGTTCCAAAGAATTCCAGGAGTTTCCATAGAATTCCAGAATCTTCCAGATGGTCATAGGAAACCTTGGGACTATGTAGAAATCTCTAGAGAATACTAGAGAATTATAGAATATTCTAGAATAACTTGTAAGAAGAATTATCTAGAAATATCTTTGTAAATATCTAGGAGAACTTTCTAGAGAACAAATCTAGGCCGTTAGATATATTCAATCTCCACCGTCCATTAAGGAGGTGGGAAAATTCTAGAACCTAGAACTAGCCTATATATATGCATGTAACCTTCATTTGTAAACATGAATTGGAATTGAATCCATTCAAGCATTCAAAAAGCAATACAAGTTCTCTCAAACATTCTCTTAAGTGTCTTCTACCAAGCTTTCTAGCTTACTTCAAGTAAGGAGTTAAGGTGTTTTCGAGGGACAACTAGATTTACTTGGCTACCAAAGGGGTTTGGATTAGCTAAGTGTCGCACGACTACACTTGGGGAAGTGTTTGCGTCGTGACATACAGCTCATATATGTAAAGCAAGGAGAACCGACAAAAGTAAAGGTTTGGAAAATGAGAAAGAGAAGTGTTAGCCACCCCTTCTAAACTGAGTAAAAATCAAAGCTTTAAAACAAATTAAATAAATCACTGACTTAAATAATTAATGTGAATTACGAATTATTAGTGATTAATAATATGTAAATTAAATAAAATTAACTTCATCAGCGAGCCCACAAAAGAAGAAACCCAACACAACTCCTCTAAATAGTTGGGCCGAGACAATACATCAAGCCATTAAATCCAAACCCACAAAAGGAGCACAAATTTAAAAAATTAGCCGGACAGGAGGCAAATATTGGCAGGAAAATGGACCACCAGAAGCTGAGGCATGGCCAAAAAACCGTACATATTGACAAACAACGTTGAGATCGTAAGAGGATAAAGATAACCCCGTCTTTACCTCGTAATCGCAAGAATTAATATACAATTATTTAGGGAATAGGTAAAATTTTATAACTTTATTTATTGTACTATATTAATACGACAGACATGGTACTTTTAATTTTTTTTTTTGGTCATGTACTTTTAATCATTTAAGAGTCGTAAGACAATAAATATAACTAATTAATAATTTTTTTATTACCCAAAAAAATATGAATAATTAAGTTCGTAAATTTCCGATTTCTTTCTTTTAGTAATCTAGGATTGTGTAGCTTGGAATATATTAAAATATTAGAATAGTTTGCAGATTAATTTAAGGAAGTTGATATATTGTGAGTTTCATGCTAATTTTGATTCAAAATTTAAATTTTGAAAGTTAAGTTTTGTTTCTCACAATGAAAAATATTTTGCTTAATATAATTATAAAATATTAAAGTGAGAGAAAATATTTAATTTATTTAATATTAAATATGAAAAGTTTGAAGAAATTAATTTTTTTGTTTCAAAAATAAATTTCCTTTCCTCAACTAATATATATCTTTAGGATATCTTTTTTCTAATATACATATATAATATATTTTCTTCCAAAAAATATTTTTTGATAAATAAAGCCTTAAATTTTTAAGAAATTCAATGTCTCCATAAAAAAAATTATACTACTTTCAATCTCTATGCCTCACTTCCTCTAACTCTCTTATCTATATAGAGTGAAAAATCAAAATAGATTCAGTCAACTTCTCTTTACAAGTTTAAAAGACCTCATCTTTCTAATATAAAAAGGAAAGTGAAAAAGAGTGAGTATTAAAATGTATAAATGACCTTATTTTTTTATAATCATATTATTTATTTTTAAATCTTACAATAATTAAAAATAGACAAATCATATAAAAAAATGAAAAAAATTATAATACAACATTAATGTAGTGACATATCAATATACTACTAAAGTTAATCGTATATTAAGTGTACTTTTTCTTAAAATAATTTAATCATTGATATGTTATTATAATAAATTTGGTTTACACCTATACATCATTTTTATTAAAAAAAAATGAGTATCAAAATAAAAGGAAAGAGATTATGGAACTTTACTAGCATAATGATAAGCTTGTCAAATAGGTTAGGAAATAAATCTAATTTTAAGGAGTTCAAACTCATCATAATATGCAATGATATAGATTGGTCTACGTACTGAGCTTGCAAATTGAACAGGTATGGATTATTCTATATTACATACATCCAAAACAAGTTCAATTTTTTAAGATTTAAACCTACAAAAACCCATGATAACTATAAACTTGTCCATAAGTTGTAACCCATTTGACACACCCTACATAGTCATCCATTTATGCACCAACAAATTTGATTGTATATTATATATATATGTTAAGGCACATCATACTATAGCATATTAACAATCATAATCATGTCATAAAATAAAATGAATTATTATAAAATAAAAATATTATCCTTCAAAAATAATTCTCATACATTATTGATATAATGGCCCATTAATATACCACAAGATCTAATTATTGATATATTATTGTATGATGTATTAGATTTAATTTTAAAAAAAACAAACTTGATATATATTCAAATTTACTAATATCCTACTATATTATTGCATTAATAATATACTATAATTTCTCTATTATTCTTCATGTAAAAGATATAACTCTAAAATTATTTGGTCTAGGGAAGAAAATGGTGCCTTCATCTATCAACACCATCGGTTTATTCCTGCAAAGCGAGAGACATACACGAATCTTTGTGGGTCGGCCACAAATCAGAGCACTACATGTTAGACAAAATGTACGACGCCAGAATTCCAATTCTGGCTTTATCTTCTGCAAGCCTTTGGCATAAATGGCATTATGTCAAGGGCAAGACTCGCTTCCAATATTATACAATCGTCAAACCATAGGTTCATAACATACGCCTTCATTTTTATTCAATATATAAAAACTAATTATTGAATCTATTATTCATTTGTTGACTTTTTTGAATATGCACTAAAATTTAAAATTAATAATTAACCTTTATACATAATTATGTATTAGATGAAATTAATTAATGATTAAATTTATTTAAACAATATATATTAAAAATTTTACTATTCATTTGTTTAATTTCTTTCCCAACAAATAAGCCTTCTTCAACTCCAAATAATAAGGAGCAAATTCTTAAAAATTGAAAAATGCTTAATGCTTTTGTCGCTTTTTTTTTTTGGTATACAAAAATTTAGAAATAGAATAAATTATTTTAATTCAAAGTATGTCACCAATCTATTTAATGACTTACACTAATACTTATATGTTGTGTAACATTTGATATCACTGATAAAAATCAAATCTAAAATATAGATAGCGGAACACAGTCAACCTTTCAAGCTAAATGAACCAAAGGTTAATGCTTGTGTAGCTTCTAACTTGTCAACTTATGCGTTTTGTTAACTTTAGTACAAGTTTTCAATGTAGCATTTGTATTATCATAATGAGCGTCAAAGACTAAAAGTAGGGTTCTAAGAGCAATTCCATAATATGCAACAACTCACTAAGAAGAACAAACTTAGTGGTTATAGCTTAAATTATCAAGAAAGCCTAAGCCTAATTAACTCAGATCTCTTCATATCCTTTCATTCTACTAGAAGAGATATAGAATCAGAGTTGTATTCGCATATTGATTGCGTTCCCATGAGCTGCTCTTTTTGTTTGGCCTTCTCACGAAATCTGTAAGAATATCCTCGAGTTCTAGTTTAAAACACTTCCAACATGGAGGCAGGGGTATCTTCCATCTCCGGTCATCATCCAATGCAAAGTGACGAACTCTCTAAACTTTAATTTTTCACAGAGGTTATCATCCTCCATCTCCGGCCAATCCTTCCGATGACCAATTGCAATTTTACTGCATGCACTAACTTGCTGAGCGGCAGAATGGCCTCCCATGCAGCATCTGACAGTGGCAAGGTAACTTTTAAAATAAATAGTTGTGTTCGTGTCCTATTCCAGTTTGAGATTGGCCTCTTTAGGTTACTTGCATGAATTTGTACAGGTGTCACATAATATAACTATTGCCCTGTTCCATTGGATTCAGTGTTATGCTGTAACATTTTTCTTTTGATAATCATGCTATGATCAAAGTCTATATATTTCATTTTTGTTTTCTAGCAATTTGGACTAAAACTTATACAAGACCTGATGATCTTAAAGCTTTTTTTTTTTTTTTTTTGAAATACTTGCTAAATGTTCTTCTTTCTACTTTCGTTGTTGTTATATTTCTTTGAATTAATGGAAATTGTATTGAAAATTCGTAATTGACATCTCAATTGGTAAAATCAGATTTATAAACTGATGCATTGATAATAAACCCTGTCCTTCATGATTATTCTCGGCGTTTATTTGTTTATGCTTGCAACTCTATGTGGAAGTACGTAATTTGACCTAAAATTGTGAAATTGGGTTTATGAGTTTTCCAGAAACAAGTGATATCAAAGCTCAATTTGATCCTTTATTTTGAATAATTTACCTTACGCAACAAAATTTAGATTTGATTATCAATTCAATGTACAGGGATTGGTTCTAACTGTAAGATTAATATAAAAAAAATTTAAAATATTTTGATTTAAAAAATAATTATGATAGTGCAAATAGAATAATCATATGACAAACCTCACTTGTAACTAAAAAAATTATTTGACAATTTTAGAAAATGTAAAGAGTATGCTTGATTTAATTAATTATAAGAGTTTCTTGCCTAATCCCCTTAGCAATTCACAAATTGACATATTCTTTCCATTATCCCTAAAATCAACATTCTGTGCTTCAAGAACCCCACATTTTAGGAAGAAAAACACAGAGACCAATACACCACAAAATTATTGGCATGGAAATCAGAAAGACCAACCCCTTCTCTCTCTATCCCTCCCTTTCTTTCTCTATCTAGAAAATTCCTGTAGTTTGCTTTGCAGGCTGTTTATAAACTTCATTCATGTCGTGCTGTTACGTTTTACTTCTTCTTCTCCGTGGTTTGCTTTGCTCTACGAAGCCCTTATGTTAGACTCATTCACGAGCAGAACAAGACAACAACATTTTCAATATCGTCAATAATTGTGAATTCTTCTGAGTCATCTGAAAGGAAGATGCCTGAAATTTTTATGGGAGTTTTCCTTGAGGTGAGGCTTCTTTTGCAGCTACAAACTCAGAAAAAAAATATTCAAAAACTGCTACGTTTTAACGAAATCTTACCATTTTCTTAATTTCAGGAGATTAATCATCCAGTTTCTGGAGGATAGTGAGCAGAGCTCGTGGTCAACAGAGGTCATATCTCCATTCCTTAATTTTTATTAGCTTATTACCCGGTTTGTGTAACAGGTTTTGAAGCTGGGGGACAAAACAGTGGTCCGATCAGAATCTTCCATACGTGTGGAAACTGATCTTACCTCTTTATTTCAACGTAACAAGGTGGCTCTGAGGCTGGATGTGCTTTGTTTCGTAATCGTAATTATATGCAATTTTATATTGTAACAAGAGAATTATCTAAATTTTTCACAATTTTAACTTTTGCACTGCAATCATAATATAAAATTTCTTTCTTGTTCTCCTCGCTATATATCTATATTATTTAAATATCTGAATTTGTTTCAGAATATTGAAAAAGCACCAAAGAAATACAAGTTGGTTTTCTATGCTCGCTCAGCAGAAAATATCAGTCTAAGGATCGCAATCAAGGGATCAAATGGTGCAGAACTGGCTTCAGCCTCCCTCTCGTGAGCTTCCTATATTATTTTTGTATGTGTCAGTACGTAATGAATCAGTAATTAGTAATAATACTAAGTGAAATTGCAAATCTGATGATGTCTCAAACTGGACAAGAATGGAGACAGTATTACTATTGGAAGCCAACGGAGCAGATTCAAAAGCAAGCCCTCACTTAACAACAAAGACAAAAGGGACCATTTGATTAGCCCAACTGTCTCTCATGCCTCTCCACACATACAAGGTCTCTCCTTCCTTGATTATTACTTTTAATTACTTAATTTTTCAACATCACATATGAATCGTTTTCAATTTTTTTTAACTATATATAATATTGAGCACAATATTATTTCTGCAATTACAATTGTTCCCAATTTTACGTTACAATTGATAGTCTTTATAATTTTATTAATTGTCAATGGCAGAGCTTCTAAAGGGCAGAAAATGCCATTGTCCCTTTAAAATTTTTAATAATATGCACCAATAATGAGTAATTATATAAATAAATTTTGAATTTTTTCAGGAAATATTTGACTCTTCAAAAAGTTTCTAGCTCCCTCAAAATTTTAGGTCAAAAAATCCCTTGTTTCTAATTCTAGCATAGTCAAAAATATGGCTAAAATTCTGATTTAAAATTATATTATTTTTATACAATTTCTTTAATCTTGTCATGATACGAGCAGGGATCTGGTTTCCGAAGTGATCTTGTTGATATGATGAGGGAGTTGAAACCAAAATTTCTCAGATTCCCTGGTGAGTACACATGCTCAAACTGTACTTATGAGAGTTGGAAATTACTTTTGATTGTAGCTTTTTTTTTTCTTTTCTTTTTCATAAGTTTAATTAGGGAGATTATGCCATTTATAATTTATTAACCTATTGCTTCATTGGCTTGTTTGAAACAAATATATTTTGTTGCTTCTTGTGCATATCTTGAATAATGTTTTTCAAGTTCCATCTTTTGTCAGGTGTATGTACCAGAAAATAATTTCATATTCTGACAAACAATAAACCCAAGTTTAAATCTGAATGCACTTGAGCATGTTCACATGATAGATTTCACCATATATTATCATTATATTTGTTTTAGAAACATGAACGAATTTTTATTGTGGCACACATAATGACAATTAGACGGGGGACATAGATTTAGTCTTTTTGCGACAAAGTTATGTTATGTTATTTATTTTCTTTTATATTTGATTGTATTTTGCATATATTATCAATCAGGTGGTTGTCACGTGGGAGGAATTTATTTAAAAAATGCCTTGAAATGGAAGGATACTATTAGAGCGTGGAAGGAGAGACCAGGACACTTCAATGATTTATGGAATTATTGGAGTGATGATGGTTTCGGTTATTACGAATATTATTTAGTAAGTAGTTTCTTTCAATTGTGGGATAATTTATGAAATTTTTGTTCTAATTTTCATTATTTGTTAGAATAATATTGTATTTATTCTTTTTTTACAAAAAAACCATTCTCTATTCTCTATTATTTCTTTGTTTTCTTTATTCCCAAACAAAATTCATATAAGAAACCATATTAAATGACGTGGTCTTGATTCTTGATCTTTGTCAATATGGACATGATTTCTCCTATTGATTACATATTCTTATTCACATGTATAATAATTTAAAACAACCTTGGATATGATTCTGATCTTGAATTATCTTCTGCAACTTTCTAAATTTATAACTAATTACTGTGCCTTAGGTTATACATTGAACTTTGATAATTCAAAACTAAAGTTGGGTTGACAGAACTGAAAGTTTTGATGCAAAATAAAACTAAAAATTTAATCCCTTATTCTAAACTAGAAAAGGGATCACAGTTGTGATTAATAAAATGATAAAAAATTATAATTATGAAATCTAATGTATCAACAATATGATAACTGTCAATCAGAATTTAAAATGATCTTACATTCGCTTTATTTTCATGCTATAAAAATAAAATTTGTGCAAGAATTTTTTTAGTCACAAAGTTGAGCATATTTGTGAATAAGGTCAAGAAAGTGATGTGTTCTATTTATTTATTTATTTTGTAGATTTCTAGTATTTTTTGCAACTTCATTTTTTAATAAATCATTATACTTTTTTTTTTTTTTGAGCAGCTAGCAGAGGAACTGCATGCAATGGTATTTTTGTGTTACTTACTATTCAAGCTAAGTTTCTTCAAGCAAAAACCACCATTTAATTCTTTTTTTCTATTGAATCTGTCGTTTCAGATATAAGCCTTTACCAAGAAGTTGAAGCTGCCCCCATCCAACCTTATTTGCAAGTATATCTTACCAAAAATTCTTTCCAATTTTACTTTTCTTCCCATTTAATTAATTTCCAAAAAAAATAATCAATATTATCTTTTGGAATATGATTGTTAATTGAAGGATGCCACGATATTGAATTTGCTAGAGGCCCAACCCCTTCAACTTGGGGATCTCTTAGGGGAAATGGGACATCCCGAACCTTTTGACCTTGAATTTGTTACCGTTGGAAATGAAGATTGCGTTAAAAAAAATTACAAAGGCATGTAATTACTCTTTTTTTTCTCACATCTCTTTAAATGTTTTGTTATTTGTTTTCTTTTTTTTCCCTAAATATTATTCAGATAAATAAAAGGAACCTTTGATTTTTTCAGCAAACTATCTTCTGTTTTATTCCAGATATCAAGATTATTTCAAATTGTGAAGGAAGAGAAGATCAACCAGCGGATAAAGTCCCAGCTGATTTTCTTGAATATCAGATAAAAATCTAAATAATTTCTTCTTTTTTTTTTCATTTTAGTTCACGGTGTGTTTTCATTCAATTCCGTTTATGACTTTTGGATTCATGCGATCATCTTTCCTAATTTGTGAATTAAAATCCCTCACAATAGCCCAATTTTTGTTAGGATAGTTAAACTTCAACGTTTTTTGTTTCTGCATGTCTTTGATATGAATTTTAAAAATTAACAAAAAAGGTTAAGTGTGTAAATTTTAGAGAGATATACACACAAATTAGAATCTTCAATATCGATGCAAAAAAGACGTGTGTTTATATATTTTTCTTAAATTTACATTTCTCAATTTTTCTAACAAATTTGATTGAATCCAAATTCAGATATCTGTGAGTAAAGTACGGTCGAGAAATTTTATACCCTTACTTTCCTCCTTAGTTTCTTCTTCATCACACTTATCCACAAAATGCTGAACAAATGTTTGTGGAAGGACATCAAACAATTGATACAGAACCACGAACTTTACCAAAGGTTTTATGATCATTTTTCTCTTCCTATTTGTATATGAATTTGATAGATGTTGCTTCAAGATATATGAATAATCTGCATACGCATAAGTATTTGTTAGGGAGTACGCCTTGGTAAAAAAAGACGTTGTTGGATTTGGAAATCTTTTGGAAGCCTTGACTGAAGCTGGGTTCATTATGGGACTTGAAAAGAACAGGTTCACTTTCATCGGCTCTTATTTTTAACTAATTTTCATAAGTACTTCTTCAATTATTTACTAAAAACAAAAAAAAATGTCATTTTACTGTAATGGGGGGATCATCACCCCAAACTACAAGAAATTAAGGGGAAAAAAATCTTAGTTTTGTGCAATAGATAATATTTGCTTTCCTAAAAAGTTTCAGAATTTTCAAAGAAATCCTCAATTATCTATGATTTGACTCTTTTGTCAGCTTTTATTTAACTCCACATGTGCTCCTAGAATAAGAAAAATTAACTATTTGATTTAACTACAGTTTTGGGATTAAGACTTATGCATGTGTTTAGTTCTTGTTTTTCCTCTGAAAAGTAAGAATGTCTAATTCCCAACAAACATAAATAAACTATGAATTTACTTCACTTGTTTAGTCCTCACCCTTTTCATTTTCTCCCTCTTATGCAGTGATCATGCTCCAATGGCTTCATATGCGCCACTTTTTACTTATGCGGACAATAGGAGGTATGTTTCTTTTCCTTTTCCTAAGAAATGTCTTCTTCTTTTTTCGTTTTTTTCTTTTCTCTTTTTTCACTTTTATGTTTTAATGCAGCAGGTGTAATCTTCACTGATGATATTAAAAGGCTGGAACAAAACAACGATATTGACCAAGTTTTCTAAGATTTCCAATGTCTTCACAAAACTTGTACATTGAGGCTGCCTAATTAAGGAGGGAATCAACAAATGGTCCATTAATTTCCAATTTAACGAATACTAAGTTCGTAGATAAATTATGTCAAGTTATTGTTGCTTCATGATGGACACTACAGACTTTGATTTTGTTGTGTGTAATTTCTGGCATTAGGTGGAACCCAGATGCCATTGTCTTCGACACGTATCGGGTGTACGGAACTCCTAGTTACTGGATGCAGTATATGTTGAGAGAATCCAGTAACTCAACACTGCTGAGTAATAACCTGACAACTACTAAGAATCTTGCTGATTCTGCAATTTCGTACACAAGTGATATAGATTCCAAGGACCGCTTGCAATTAAGGGTAATAACTGAGATTCATTTTGCCTTCTTATATATGTTCTTCATTCATCTTATACACTTAATTTTGATGCTAGTTATAAGAAATTGAGTCTTAAGAACAGAATCATTTCACACATATACATTATCCAGACCATGCATCTCCTGGGTCTAAACCAATTTAATCATGTGTATCTATCTATGCAAGATTTATTTTTATTCATAGGAATCATAATCTTCTCTACAATCTCTCATCAAATTTAAACTCATAATCAGATAGCTTGTTATGATGGTGCCCACTTTCGTAGTGAGTAAATCTTTACGATCGATGAGAAGTTAATAAAAAAAGAATCAACTCACTAAAAAGGACATGATTCTTTTTCAAAATGTCTCATTTCTGAGTTGACCTATAGGTGTTTATTTTTTGAGTTTTGGATCAACATTTTATAGACTTTGAATTTTAATATAGAAGCTTTCACTAGCATTACAGTAAGTTTGGAACAAACCAATTTTGCAGGTTGTGAACTGTGGAGGCAACACAGTAACCCTCAACGTGTCTTTGAAGGAATGGACGAATGCCGATATGTCAACAGCAACAAAGACTGTGTTGACATCTGCCAATGCAAAGGATGAGAACACCTTTGAAGAGCCTAGAAAGGTGGTTCCAATTGAAACTCCACTTGCAGATGCCAGCCCAGAAATGACCGTTGTACTCCCCCCATTTTCATTGTCTCTTTTTCAATTTTTAAAGTGATTATGGATCTCAGTAGCTGCATGAGAAATAATGTAAAAATGGAAGCACAGTGGCATTTTCACTTTTAGTTACTAGTGGTCTCAGCCATTTGATTGTAAAACTTGACAGATTTAAACGATCAATCAATTTAATCAGAGTAAAAACAGAAACTAGGAAGGGAAATAACTTCCTGTTGGAAAAACCAGAAAAAACATAGTGAAAAACAGAGCTAAAACACAGGAACAGGAACAGAAACAGAAACAAAGAAACAAACAGCAGAAAGGTTCATCTTTAAATCTGTCAAGTGTTGCTACACTTTAGGAGTTCTCTCTCTTCTTTGAGAGTTCTATTTACACAAGGTTGCAGGAATATCTATTTATAGACAACCAATATTAATTACAACATAAAATATTGCATTTCATATTCTACAAGTTAATCAAACCTAACACACTTTCTTTTCTTTTACAACACATCTTCACCAACTCTTTCATTTTATTTGATAGAATGTATATGACATATTTCTTAATGTTTTTTTTAGATTAGCATTTTCCAACAATCTCCCTTAATATAGAAAAAACACATAGCCGTTCCTCATGGTTTTTTGCTGCTGGACTCACTAGAGTTTCAGCTACAATATTGGCATCAACATCTTTATCATCTTCTGTAGATCCTTCCTGTTGAAAGATCTCTTCTCTGCATTTTTCTTCTGATTTTACAATATCATATCTTTCTTTTCCTTTTTCTTGTGGTGCTGTTGCTTCTCCCTCATCTTCATATATTATCTCTTCCAATTTCAACGATTTCCCACATATCATAAGCCTTTACATAGACTTTCATCTTAACTCCCATATAAGAAAGTTACTTCATCTTCATATATTATCTCTTCCAATTTTAACTATTTCCCACGTATTATAAGCCTCTACATAGACTTTCATCTTAACTCCCATATAAGAAAGTTAACTCCAATGGAAGTAGGAGGGAATGGAGTAGAAAAGCTATGTGAAGCCATGAACAAATACTATTTTTTTAAGGTTTTCATGAAGAGGAAGCCTTATTGATTTTCTCTCTTTTTCTCATAACCCACTAAGATCATTTAAACTCTGATACCATTTTGGAAAAACCAAAAGAAACATACACTACAAAAAAATTTGCTTTTAATGACAACAAAAATTGTCACAAAATGTTAGTATATCATCACAAAAGAATTTCAGTAACAATAAAATTTTTGTACCAAAAAATCCTGTTGCTAAAAGTTTTTGCAACAATAAATCATACTTATCACGAAAATGTTTCATTTTATGATAAGGATTATTGTCACTATAAGTTAGCACTTTTTTTTATAATTAAATCATATTGTCACTAATAAAAATATTAGTGACAAATTTTGTTGTCACTATAAGAATAATATTCAATGACAAAAAAATATTATTATCGCTAATTGATAACTTTAGTGACAATTATTTTTGTCACAAAAAAATTATGACAATATCTTTTTATTATCACTAAAAATATAATATTTATAACAACTAATTATGCCACAGAACTTATTTCTATGTTAATATATCTATATTATTACTGAATACATACTATTTGTGACTAACATTGTTTTCACCAAAACTTTTTTTAACGACAATATATTTATGTCATTACTAAAAACTTATTCTCACTAAAAGTCATTTTTTTTTATTTTATAAATATGCATTGTTCATGAGATTTTTTTGCATACCCCTATATATTGAATGCTAATAACATAATGAGAACATAATTAACAAAAGTTAGATATAATATTTAAAATAAACTTGTGTCAAAGTTACAACACCAATCATATATATCCAATTCACATTGACAAAGTCATAAAATTCTAACATATCACTGTATATTTCCACCTAAAAAAAATATCATTATATATTGTTGATGTTTGAGACAAATATGACAAGTGGTTTAACTTGAGAGATAGGATGCGGTGTTACTTATACTTTGTTGACCCATCTGCAATTAACAAAGATAAAAGTTTCATTATAAAACTACAAGAAGAAAGCAACCTTTAATTTAAAGCTTCATCATAAAAATTTCATTATACGATTTCATTATAACATCTTTGTCAAGCAGCATGACTTCCATCGGTGCATTTGTAAACCTTAATTGACAGTGTAAAGAGTGCTATGGAAGTGGAATTTTCCTACCAGGGTAACTGTTCCTTTAGAGTCTATGTGACTACTTTTTACCCTTCAAAACCACTCAAGCACCATCACATTAATTTTGAAATCTTATGTCTAACATGCATATAGAGGACTATGAACACTTGTTCCTTAATTGCCAAGACTGTTGGAGATATCTTGTTTGGGCTATCTATAGGCCTTAGAACCAGTTTCTTTGAAGGTGTAACGCATCAAGTTGGACTTTCTAGTGGTTAGATGCAGATCAGCATGTAGATGCTTAGCATCACAAGGTTTTCAGGCTATGTTCCTTTGCCTTCTGGACAATTTGGCATCGTAGGAAGTTAGGAATTGTTGTGTTTTCTAAGGGAGAAAGTCTATACCCTAAGATTTCATTTCTACTATCAGTTTAAATTCCAAGAATATAACAAAATGTCTGCCTCAAATTTTCCTCCTCCTTTCAAAAGAAAACATAGCAATCCTTATCCTAATCTGGCCTTAACATGATCATCTCTCTGAACCCAGAATTACCAAAATTATGGTTCTGCATACCACATGGGTCTCAACCAGGTGACATGGCATTGTGTTTACCTAGTCTTATCAACATTCAAGAAAATTTCCTAGCTACGGAGCATTATCTTTCATCCTAGCAAAATTCCATTTTCACAGAAATACATCAAGCAACTTATACTAATGTCTATAATCCAGTTCCTTCTTACAATTGCACACAAATTTCTATTTTCACAAAAATAACTAACCTCTGTACCAAAATTAAATTGTCAAAATACTTTCCATTACCTGTGACAAAGAGGCCAACATGGATGCCATCCGTGCTTGAAATATATATTCAAATTGTGCTTCCATTTTACTATTGATTTCCTCTTGCACTTCTTTTCTAATTTGTATTTTAATACTCTCTTCCATTGAAACTCTAGCATCTGCCAATGCTTGCTGGACTCTTGCACTAACTTCTTCATCTACCTTTCTCCTCTTTGATGGTGTTTTCTTCCCATATTATTTTCCATGAAAATATCCAGATTTTTCACCAAGTACATATAATAGCATTTCATCACCAATCATTTGAGATTGATCCTCATGTTTGTTGTATAACAATTTCGTGAAGTTTTTCCTACAATGAAAAAAACTATTAATGAATAGAGAATACAAAAAGATAAAAAGAAACATGCATTGGAGACTAATATTACATGGACTTTTTGAGATTTAGGATCAGACCACACTAGTTCTCCTTCTTTAGTTCTCTTAGTATGTTGCAATAGCCAAACTTGGTCAGGTGGTACTTTCTCTCCAGTAACAGGATTTCTCTAATTAAATAGAAAATATCAAGTGAACTGTCAAAATCCCTTGCAAAAAAATTAATTTTGATTGACTTTGTTCAGTTTCATGTTTTAGTTTTATTATTATGATTAAATGTCATCCTCAACATACTAATCATAATTAATTCATTTTCTAAACAAAGCATAACAGAACAAAATAGAATGTAACAGAGTAATATCTTAAGAGCAAGGCAAGCAAACTTAGACAACATTAAGTCCTTGTCCCTTGAAGATTTTACCATTGATTCCTTAACTATTGCAAAAGACTTAGTTCCAGATGTATGTTTGATAGTTAGTTTTGCTCTATTTTCAACATTTCTCTTACTCATAATCTATACATTTAATTATTCAAGTTAGTTAACTTTTTCAACTTTGAAAGATTGTATATGAATAGTTATGTCAATGAGAATGTATGCCTAAAATTTCTCATCACCAAAGTAATTTATTACGTGCTGTCAATCATCAATATTCACTTCCTCTGACAAATTTTCTAACCTTTCCTCATCAATTTCAAATCTTTTGTAGACATTATGGAGTTGACTTCTCCAAATTCTATAAAGTCTTTGCATTGTGGCCATTGCAAATGCTTCTAAGTGCTATTCGTTTGGACCTTCTATCTTGAACTTTTCCTAAAACAAAGAAATCCTCAAATTAATATGAACTATAACATCTTGTAAAAACATTACATGAATTTATATATATGACTAGGATTCAAGCATGAATATAGGTATGTATGAAAAACATTACATCCTGTAAAAAAACATTAAATGATTACAAGAGTTTTCATGAAAGAAAAAGAAACTTATGATATGAATATATGTATGTATTTATGTTCCTGCTGTGATGCATATCTTATGTTTGTATGACCAAAAGGCTGTGAGTATCTAAGAGTACTATAAGTTGCAAGTATGATAGAAGCTCCCTAATAAAAATACATTAATATAGTATAATAAATAAATTTATCAATGTGAAATCTATGGTCAAAATGGGAAATATCAATGTGCTCACCGGTGATGAAGGAGAAGTCAAGAGTCAATGTAGTTTTGTCAATGATGCTTAGTAATGACAGGTGAATGGGAATTCTAGTTTGGATCTAATTTCAGAAATTAAAAGGGAAAAGTGTTTTTCCTAAAACTATTTTTGAAACTGTATAATTTAGAGGTACCAGATACCAAAATATGAATGAGCCGCTTGACAAATAGAGTCAGTTACTGTTTGTTTAAATTTTGTTTGTTAATTTTTTCTGCATTAATCTTTTCTAATCCAACATACCCAAAGAAACTTTTAAGCTCGTAGAAAATTTATATAATTGTTTAAAAAATAAATCGTGTACAAGAACCAGAGACTACAATAAGCATTTATCACCCAACTAATTAGTTTACATATTTGAACCATGACATACATAATGACAGTTCACACATTAATATAAAATAACTGGAGAATTAGAAACATGACATACATAATGACAGTTCAAACATGATTGGACAAAAGCAAAATTAAAATAAAAATTTACATATTCCACAAGCAAATGTTTAAAATAGACTTTATGTATGTCATGTTTCTAATAATATTGGATGTCCACTAACAGTACTTCAGAGCAAATCAAGCCAATCAGAGGTTTTATCACCAGTGGATATGCGAGAAGAGTGCAAGTCAATTGATTTAGTTACTCAGGTTTGATAAACCCTCATATTTTGTTGCTATTCTTTCCCCGTCGTCTTGAAACAGAAAATGTTAGTGATCTTGTCAATGGGATCACATTGGATACAGTAATAATCCAGATTTTGTTCTTCCTAGATTTTTTTTTTCTTATAACCATTATTTTTCCTTAATTTTCACAATGCTTGATCTCTGCTATTGTATTTGATAATTGACACCATGCATAGCATATATAGTATGCAAAGAGTTGTAAAACGTGATATTTTGATTAACACTTCTGATGGTTAATGAATATTGGTCAGCTAAGCTTAAATGTAATAATTCCATAAGCCGAGATTGTATTTTGTTGAAACAGTTTTTGGCTTATTTCTAAGTTCCTAAGTCTCTAATTGCATCTCAAATTTTTAGGGTTCAAAGGATTTCAGCCCCTCAAACTAAATACGACAACACCTATATCAAACTATATTATGCATGTATCTTCTGCCAAGAATGCAAGTTAATCCAGGGCACTATCCTCTTTTGAAACAAAACTCTCACTCAGGTTGGCAAAATTCAAAACAAAATGAAACTGAAACAAATTGAGAACAGAGAACACATAGAATTTACGACCAAAATAGTAGCCAATATTATAAAACAGTCATGAATGCTATAGACAGACTAATTAACACTAGCTGTTAAAGTACATATCTATTATCAAGTGAGTCTCATAAAAACACCAAACCACAACAAACATGAACACACTGAAAACAGAACATAATTCGTCCTCATCCTAGTAATCCAAACAGTCCTTCACAATCTTCTTCATCGTATTGCTAGAAAACTCATTTGTTTTCATCCTAGCCATTTCATCGTTAATGACAATTCTATAATTTGATAGGATAACTATCCAATAAATTCTATTAAAATAAATTCATTAGAGATCCCCCAACCAGGCCGTAAAGCTGACAGAAATACCCTGAAACCAGATTCTTTAAAAATATAAATTCATTAGAGAGAATGCTTTGGCACTAACTCAGAACAACCATCATTGAATTTAAAAATGTAAATTCATTAGATAACATAAACACACAATTTTTAAAAGCCACATCCATTGTGAGCCATGCGCAGAAAAAAGTGTATATATTTAAAAAAAAGCAATAAAAACATGCCCCTCCAAATCCCTTTTTATCTCTGTTTTACTTTCCAGCTTCTATCGGTTTCTTTTTTTCTCTTTGTGATTTTCTTGGTACAGATCCAGCTCAGCTTTGCCTCACACCAGTACAGATCATGATCTAGCTTAATCTTAGCTAACATGTATTTTTCTTCTAAATTAAATATTAATTGTGGATTGTAAGTTTGTACCGTTTTGAAACAGTGTTTAACCAAATCTAGAAATTAATGAGAACTGTCATAACATGAATATACCTTTGTCCGTTTTTAGAGTGAACATATATTCAAACTTATAGCAGAAAGCATATAAGGCAGTGAACTTTCCAGGGCAATTGCTTAATCCAAAACCCTTGTACATATAAGAGGATCAGAGTTCCCAATATTAATTAATTACCATGCATCGTAAAGAAAGATAACAACACAGACTACTCAAACCGCAAACAGCAAAGCCCAAAAAATAAGTTTCCGAGTGGATTACATCAATTCCATGCAATCCGTTCATAATAAGATATATAAGAAACATATGGACTTAAAAACATTTGCAGATAGTGGACTTATTAGATCTTAAACCCAGAGCACCATAACAAATTATGGCTTCAGAACTTCAACTATCACAGGCAAAAACACGAATGATGCCATGAATACATAGAGATAGAGTAGAGTTAAACGATGCCATGTATATTTGTTTGGACTTTGAACCACATGTCAGACTTCCTATCTTCGTTCGTGTATCTAAACCTATGGCCTTTAAAATGAACTAAATATATGACTCTGTGCTGATAATGAAATTACGAACATGGAAAATTAAAATTCATAGTGAAGGAATGTACCTTTGGTGAAATCCTCTATGTGTCCCCTTGAAATTTGATTTCCGCAATCACGATTTCAATCAGTTGCCTCTGCTTCAGTGGAGATTGAAAAAAGCTAGCAAACCATAACAACAAAAGTGAATCGTATTTTTCAAACGAGGAAAAACGAAATCGAATTGAAAAATCAAAGCGAATTGAAAAAGAAAATGAAAGCTAATTACACGTGAATTGATGATCGACGAGCGAACCGAATGTGAATTGAAAGAAGAAAACCTAAGATTGATGATCGACGAGCAAAAGGTTTGTTCAGTGTTTGCCTCCGTCTCGGGTTAAGAGTAAGTAGCCTTTTTTCAGTTCTAATTTTAGTGACGCTAAAAGAAAAGCGAGAATACCATTTGATTTTATGTGACTATATAACCTTGTCACTGAAAGTTTGCTGTGATAATATTTATTTGTTGTAATTATATTTTAATATTTTATTTTTTTGAAATTTAAAATTATGATTATATACAGAAATTAATTAGATATAGTGATGAAAAAATAAAACTTGTCACAAAAAATTATTGTTTTTGTGTCAAAAATTTCTTCTTGTCACTAACAATTATGATTTAGTGATAATTACGAAACATTGTTACTAAAATATTATTTTGAGTGACAATGATATTTCTTGTCACTCAATTATTGTCACTACACATTTATTTTCTTGTTGTGATAGGAAAAAATATAGCCAAAATGCAGGAACAGAAATGCAGAAATAGATAAAGAGAAACAAACAGCAGAAAGGTTCATCAATATTGTATTTTTTTACCAAGCATTACTGCACTTTAGGGGTTTTCTCTCTTTTTTTAAAGCTCTATTTACAAAGTTACAAGTATTTATAAACAATCAATATTAACTATAATGTAAAATATTATATTTCATATTTTACAAGTTAACCAAACCTAATATATTTTCTTCTCTTTTACAATACATCTTCGCCAACTCTTTCATTTTATTTGACAGAATATATATAACATATTTCTTAATATTTTTTCTACATTAGCATTTTTCCACACTTCCCCACGAGAAACCTTACAAGTTGGGATATGGAGGACTTTGTACCTTCTTTTTTCTGCCATACCTTCTGCATTGGAACATCAAGATGGACAATCATACTGAATGCAAACACAGAATAAGGAATTGTAGTTAAAAATTGGGCTCTGAACATCAAATTGTATCAACCACTTCATCTATGAAGATGATAGTGACAAGAATTCCGTATCAAGTAGATAAAGCCTCTGTTAATATTAGAACCAATTTCAGAGTTCTATAGTTCATTCAAAATCAAGAAAATAAACAGGTCATTGTTAAACTGCCAACAGGACATTGAAACGAGAATGATCGGACTAAACCTGCAAACCTATGCTTTAAGTTCGAAGTTCGAACATTTCAGAACTTGCTCGTTTTAGGAGGTGGTCATCTACCTTTCTTCCGCAGTCTCCGCTTGCTACGATCCTCTTTCCGTGCATTCTGATCTGCTTGCCCATTTCATCCTCACCTTCTGCTGTTGCCTCTCTTCCAGCTTTGGATCGAAGGGAAGCTTACCAAACTGCTGTCTCTTTGTTGCTTTCCAGAATATTTACCAACATCTGCTGAAGCTGCTCCATCATCAGCATCAGAACTGCTACAGATGACTAATGTGATTTGTTTAACTCTGCGATTGTAATGTGGGACATGTCAGAACCGTGTTGTGTCCTATAATTTTTGTAACTTTGTCGTGTCATTCTTGTGTGTCCATACTTCCTAATTGGAGTCATGTTACAGCAGACTAATGTGATTTACAGAAACTGCTATAAATTTTACACTTTAAAAGAAGAATATCTGACTCATAGTTTAAGATGATTATAGGGACTGAGGAAAGATCGATATGCTGCACATTAGGGTAAATAAGTCCTGGTTCCTCCCCAGTAAATAATAAAATGTTATGGGATATAATGGTAATTAATGAATTAACTGCCTAACTACCTATGATCATTCTATCTAGAGAAAACCTATATATAAGGTATATTTTTGCACTCTCTAAAAAGATTTTTCTTTTTATTTCAATCATACTGACTGAACCGTGAGAGTTTTCCTAGAAGCTCCCGAGTTTCCCTCGAAGCTCCCCCCCGATCTCCTTATTCCTGTTAGGTACTGTAAAAGAGAAAATCTTCACTCCCCAAAGCACCACCATCCTTCATCATCTGAAGCTGGGTAAATTTGATTCCAAGGAAAGTGGCACCGCCTCTTTGTTGCTCTCCAGGATATTTACCAACGTCCGCCGAAGCTGTGCATCATCATCAGAAGCAGCTCTAACAATGCAACATCAGAAAAATGTGCATTTAATTCTATCATACTGCACTTAATTCAATCATATTGATGAGCTGCAACTGAGTTATTCTCATAAGCTAATGGAGGAACATGGCAAAAAGAGGTGCAAACTCAATTAAACTGTCAAACAACGTTTACTTGATCTAGTACTCTTTGGTAAAAGTAAAAATTTCAACACAAATAAATTAGAAAATTAATCAAGTAATGAATTAAAATGTATTTCTTTGGAGTTATTCTGATATCAAGTAATTATTACTTTTTCTTAAAAATCTTCCACCAGCATAAAATTTTTGAAAAAATATAATATACCCCCTTCAATTTTGAAATAGTTAAATTTTGCCCTCTTGAAATTTATAAGTTTGGAAATTATCCTCTTAAACTATACAAAACTTAAAACTAACCCACCGTCAACTTAATTTATCATTTTATTAAATTACATATTTTTAATGATCTTTTTAAACAAAAAACATAATTTTCAATTTTAATATTATTATATAATTAATAGGAATTAAATTAAATAGAGTCTTAATTTAATGATAAAAAATATTACAAAATTATATATGAAAAAAATGATGAAATAAAATAATTAATATACTATAATATTATAATTCTTATTTAAAAAATTCATAAAAAAAATCATGTAATTTGATAAATTGTTAATCAAGTTTAGAATGGGTATTAATTAATTTCAAATTTCGTAAAATTTAAGGAGGTAATTTTCAAGTTTCTAAAGTATAATGAGGCACAATTCAACCACCCAAAATCAAAGCAAATATTAAATTTTTTGAACAAGTGTCGAACTATGGTACTTCCATTTCTCAACAAAATCCAAAAGATTACTAGGTTATTTGTCCAAAGTAAAAAAAAGTTTTACAATTTACACTATCTTATGTAAAAATCAACCATGTATTAAATTCATTCTTATTTGATACTTTGAAGGACCCTGAAATTTATATATTATATATGATTTTTGAATTATAAATATGTTACAAATTGTTATTGTATTCATGCAATTTTGTATTAATTATTATAATTTTTCAATAGTTATAGTTTAAGGTTATATTTAGTAAAACAACTAACTTAACTTATAATTTATTGCCTTGATTAATAAGTTATAAATTAACTTTTAAAATTATTTATTGCAATATTAGAAAAAAATAAGTTTTGAATTAAAAAATTCCATTAATGAGTCACTTATAATTTATCAATTTTTTAAAATTTATAATTTTTTAATTAATTGACATTTTCATGCTCTTATAATTAATTAAAATTCAAATAATTATATCCTTATTTTGAATTACATATAAATAAAAAATAATATTTAATATTATAAAACATAATTAATTATATTTTTATTTTGAATAATAAATATGAAATGTCATAAAATATAGCAAATTAAATTTTGAATAACCTTTTAGAAGAAATTAAATAGGAAAGAACTTGTACCATCAAATATGAAAATACTAAATATTTGTAAGACAACTTCTCCTAATAATAGATAAAGAGTGAGAAGAATAACAGTCAATAAATTGAAAAAAAAACTAAATAAAAATAATGTCTTATCTTAGGAAATTAAATTTGGTAATATACAATAAAGTCATTTATAGAAACTAAATAAAAGATAGAATTCGAAATTCACAATGGCAGATAGTTCAAAATCAATCATGACAAACCAAAGTTCCAAGAATAATTATTTTTTTAGCCTAAATGGACGTGGAAATTAAGATAAAGAAAGGAATATAATCACATAGTAGAATTCATAAGCTATCATGTTCATGAAAACCCGTAACAATACTCCATCATTAATTTCCATCACTAAATGTAGATTTTGTTATAGTGAGAGCAAGTTGCATTTCACAACTTAATTAGAGTTTTTGTATTTCATAAGACAAAGCTTTACATTGGAAGAATCTTAATGCAAATGGTGCCATAATGTTTTAATCTTATATTTCATTCTATTGTTAGTCTCTTGTATTTTTTTATAGAGGTATTACAAAGCAATATCATTTTACTTTTCACATTAGTTATGAAAAAATATGAACATATATTGTCCATATCAAAATGACATCATTTTGATAAATATAATTTAAAGTTGGTTATGCATTTGAAATTAGCATCATAATTAGTTTAGATGTAGATTATTTGTAAATAACTAGTATCCTTTATTTAGTAAATATTTTATCGTAAAATTTTTACTATAACTTAAAATTGCATCAAGTATTAGTACAGTAACATCTTTCATTAAATATATTATTTTTTTAAATACACTTGGAAGCTATAATTTTTCAAATTTATTTCAAATTTGTTAATTATTGATACTATTTTTTGAACTAATAAAATTTGTTTTAATTCAAGTTCAAATTAAATTTGAATTATGATATCGATTAGTTGCAAGAATCTCAATGTTATTTTTTGTGCATATTTTTCTTATTATGCAAATGAATACAAATGTCAATAAACTAAGCTAAATTTACAAAAATATGAGAAAGGGGATATGAATACAACTAGTCGATATCATAATTAAATTTGAATTATGATATTGATTAGTTGCAAGAACCTCAATGTTATTTTTTATGCATATTTTTCTTATTATACAAATGAATACAAACATTAATAAACTAAGCTAAATTTACAAAAATATGAGAAAGGGGATATGAAGAATGAAAATATATTTTGTTATTTTACTTATTTCTATATATCATTACATCAATAAATATAAAAAAAATTAACTTGTTATGTACAATAAACAACGTATATACTAATACTGCATAAACAATAAAAAAATATTGTTTTCTTCCATCCTCATTGTTATCCTCACTATTAATTCTCTTTTGTTTAATATTGTATGTTTATCTAGGAAATACATTTGCCTTTATTACTAACTCTAGAGTTTGGGTGAAGTATCAAGAAAGCTCTCCCTTTATTTCATTTAACACATCTTGATATGATAAAATGTAATGTAGAAGAGGCCTAATCTAATATGTTTACTTTCACATATTAGTAAGTCTTACATTTAAAAAGATTCTTGTTGAAAGACTTGCTAATATGTAAAAGTAGAACAACTAAAAGTAAGTAATTCCTTCAATAAGATTCTTCATTAACTTTAAAGGTGCTAATTGAAATGAAAGAGGAACAATCTTGATATTAAACCTAAATGCTATAGTTCAATAATGAAGGTCAAGGATCACTAAAATGTTTGAAATAAAGCATGGTAGTAAAATTTACAGGTAAAAGTGGAAACCTTCACTACTATAGAAATGACATTTAATATCAATTGTTTAATATATTCAATACTAGTTACCACTTGGCATATATATAGGCCATTGACATTAGCCCTATTCTAAAATGTTATAAATAAATTCTATGTTTTGATTATGACACAATTCATTTTGAAAATATTACATCTAATGAAATGCTACATGATTTGAAATGATGAAGATAGATGAAGGTTTAAAGATTTCAAGAATTTTTGAAGATATTGAAGTCTAATTTAGGAATTTAAGAAAATATGTATATAGTTCATCTTAATTTGATATGGCTCAAATTATTTGTAAAAACAAAACATAAGGCCTTGTGCTTATGTTAAAATAATTTTTTTTATGAGTAAGCACTTTTGAAAACTAAAAAATTTAGCAGTACTTGATTAGATTACTCAAATTCTTTAGTCTAATGACTAATCTTAAGACTAGTATTCAAGTATAATACTTGAATACTATGATCAAGTGGCTAACCTCTAGACCAAGTAGTTAGGTACTATACTCAAGTACCTAATCTAAAGACAAGCCATTTAAACTATAGTAGTTAAGCATAGTACTCGACTACTTTAAGGCAAAAGCAAAATATTACCTTGTATTCAAGTATGGTACATAATTACCATTTGAAAATTTTGGCTAAGTACTCGATTATAGTACTCAATTACCTGACTATAAAATTTGAATTTTAGCTAGCTATCAAGAATAATTACTATGTTTTTAATTCTTATTCATATATAAAGAATTCTTATCATTTTGCAAAGAATAGAAAGGCACAAAAGCCCTAGATCTTTAAAGTTTTCTTATGATTATCATTGCTATTTGTTTTCTTTGATGATTTGAACCAATCATTCTTAAGATTAAACCATTCTAGTTCTTTAACTTGTATTTATGCAAAAAGGTTAGAAAGAATTTAACTAAACTAAAAAAGAAAAAGCTTGCATTTACTTGTAAAGTTAAATGGATTATAACTAATACTTTTTGCCATAATGAATATGAAAAGGTCTTTAATGATACAACAGCTAAATAAGCTTGGGATTCTTTTAAAGTTACATATGTTGGGACCTTACAAGTCATATCTTCAAAGGCTTACACACTTGTGTCATAATATGAGTTATTTAAAATACAAGAAGGTGAATCCGTGAAAGATATGGTTTAAAGGTTCACCTCTCTTGTAAATTAACTAACAAATCTTGGAAGAACTCTTTGATGACACTAAGTAAGTTAACAAGATTTTATGATCATTAACCATAGAGTGGTAATCTAAAATTATGGTTATAAAAGAGACGATCAAGATTAAGATGCTATCTCTCCAAGAATTATTTGGAATCTTAAAGAATATAAGATGGAGCTAAAGAGATGCACAAAATTAACTAGAGATGTCAAAAGAAGAAAAAAATTGGCTCTTAAGGCCACTTTCTCTAATAAGAATAAAGAAAAAGAAGAAGAAAGCTAAGAAAAGGATGACAAAAGCTTCTTAAAAGATGATCTTGCTCTTTTTTTCAAAAAATATAAGAGGTTATTGAAATATGCTAGGCTTGGAAGAAAGAAACAATGAGGACAAAATGTGAAAAGGTTTTCTAAAATAAAGCATGCTAGTTCTAGCTCTCCTATGTATTATGAATGCAAGAAGCTAAGTCACATCAAGCATGATTATCCAATATATTTGAAAAAGCAACTTGAATTAAAAAAGAAAAAAGAAAAATAAGAGTTTATCAAAGAAAGCACTAGTTGCTTGGGGCGAGAATGATGATAAATTAAGCTATATAAAGGAAAAGGATGAAAAAGCATTACTTTGCTTAATAGCCATTAGTGACAATGACAATAATGAGATAAAATTAATTAATTATAATGATAATAAGGAGGAATCAAATGTAATATTGACAAATTTATGTAAGGAATTATTGAAATTATTGATAGCTAACGAAAAATTCATCTTTCAAAGAAGATTATACACTTTGGAAAATGAAGTTGAATCTTTAAAGCTTGAAAATAATAAACTTTTGAAACAAATTGAAAATCTTAAACAAATTTCTCAAGTTTGCATCTTTTATGAAGCTCTTAAGGAGAAATTAAATGATTTAAACAAAACTCTTAAGAGATTCACAATAGGTAAAAATACCTTGATATTTTACTAGGAAATCAAAGATATTCCACTAGCAAAGAAGGTCTTAGTTATTCACTTCATGAAAAATTTGATCTTTACCGACCAAAATAATTAAAATTTTATTTTTACCACTAAGATGATTGAAATTTAATTTATGTCCACCTAGAAACTTCTTTGTTAAAGGAACCACAAGATATAGGTTAAATGTTACTTGCCATTATTGTATTAAAAGAGGACATGCAATTCATGAATGTGAAATTAGAAGAAATAGTTGTGATGCCATGAGACTTAAATAGGTTCCAAAGAAGATAAAAACTATTAAAACTAATCCTCTAAGACCCAACGCCATTAGGTACCTTAAATAAAAAAATAAATTCTATTTTTATAGGTGCACTTAAGGTCCTAAAGCAATATATAGTATTTAGATAGTGGATGCTCAAGACACATAACTGATGATCGATCAAAGTTAGTGTTTCTCACATTTAAATATGGTGGCAATGTAATTTTTAGGGACAATTCTAAAGGTAAGGTAATTAACTTAGGTAAGGTTAGTAAGTATCCTAACTCATACATTGAAAATGTAAACTTGTTAGTGATTTAAAACATAATCCCTTAAGTATTAGTCAACTATATGATAAAAGCAATGAAGTTACTTTTGATAATGAAATATGCATTATTAAGAACAAGTTAAATAATCAAATTAAGTTAATAAGTAAAAGATTTGGAAACATTTACATGATTAACATCAATTTTATGCCTCAATTAGATTCTAAATACTTAGTTAATGTTAATGAAGAGTACATTTAGCACATGTAAACATGGACTTTATTGGAAAACTTCCTAAAAATGACTTAGTAATAGATCTTCCTAAGATAAAATATGAAAAAAATAGGCTATATGATGCTTGTCGAAAAGGAAGACAAATAAAGTCTTCCTTTAATCTTAAAAACATTGTTTCTACATTTAGACTATTTGAACTCAACCATATATACTTGATTGGTCTATTAAGAACCAAAAGCTTATTGGTGTATGCTTTAGTAATTAATCATAAGATGATTATATTTGCATACATTATGTTATGTTTTCTTTATAAAAGGATTCCAATTATTATGTTTAATATTATATCTGTATAATATAAGTAAATATAATAATTATGTCTAGAATAATTTATATTATTCCTGAAATATTCTTAGTTAAATATTATTATAAACTAGGATAATAATAATGCATCAAGACTAGTATATATATTAATTGATAACAATGGTCATAGATATGAGATATCAAGTCAACTCATGGGTACATATTAGAAAACAAATGTATTGGAATGATCCACAATGAGAATGCTACATTAATTACTGTATGAATATCATATGTAATTCTAATGATAATGATATATGTAGTCATTTGACTAAAAATCATTATGATTCCTTATATAAGGAGTCATGTATTTTGAAACCATCAAATGTCACTTGTAATAAGATTAGCCTATATATATATATATATATATATATATCATGAATCATACAGAGAGATATGAGTAATTCAAATAAGACTTTGTCCTTCTTATATAAGAGGAGTAATATCCGTAAACCCTTTGATTGAGTAAGATTATAAAATGCCTAGCCATGCTTAAATGAATTAACATGTGATATTGATTCATTTGTTTTTATTAGTTTACTTAAGAATCAAAACAAATAGATTGAATTATAAAGAGAGTGATACATTTGATGCCTCAAGTTCAATATGAATATCCAAGATAAAAGGGACTAGATTATATAGAACTTTAATCATAGAAAGGTTATATCAAATCACTAATATTCTCACTACTTGGTTAGTAGTGATGTATTGCTAGATACCACTTGCTATCTATAATAATAAAATAGAATTTTAGGATCATTACTAATATAATAAGAACCCATAGGATTATACATAAAAATCATATCAAATATTGAAGTTATAATATAATTAGGAATTTTTAGTAAAACTAAGGTTTCTAATTAGGGCATGAGTAATAAGATTAAGTTTCACTAAGTAATAGCATAATATAATTAAGCTATACTTAACGACACTAGATATGAGCTTATTATTAACTAGAGTCATGGTTGGGCTTAGTTAATAATCAAAGTCCAGTTATCTTTTTTTTAAGGAATCTAATTAGAGATTAAAAAGTGATTTTATCTATAAGATAAAATAACTTAAGCAAATAATAATATCTGACTAGTATAAGTCAAATCCTTTTAAGAGGAAATATCTTGATGAGATATTTATCTTTTAAAAAGAAAAATATTTAGTTGAGATATTTGTTATATAATTTGATAAATATGTGGTCATGACTAGAAAACTTGGTGGTCATTATCTATAAGATAGAAAAAATGTTGAAGGTTATTAAAAGGAGATTGATCCATAACTAGAAAAATTTCATAACTAGCATTATGATGAAAGAAAGAGTGATTCCATCCAATTAGATTGGAATATTCAACTGCTTGTATAGATACCATAGAGATTTTTGCCCTTCTAGATGATATTTGTGATTCATGATAATCTTATTCATGTATTCGTGACAAGATTTGATCATGGTTGATTATTATTCAAGAATAACCATTCGTGCATTCATGATTAGATTATTCAAATGGTGGTGATCGAAACTAGGTAAAACACTATCATTGGTTTATACTTCTTTCACTTATATCCTTTTTTCGAAGTAATTTCCAAATTTTCTACTACGCTTTTTTATCCAAAACCTCATTTCTTTCAATTTGATTTGATTCATTTATAAGCCGTGGTGGAGCCAATAAATTAGTGCTTTATGGAGAAAATTTGCCATTAATGGGAAGTGTATAGAATAACTTAGGGTTTAGGAGTAGCGATTTTTATTTATAGATTATAACAATTAGTGGATTGACACATCGTCAAAAATCACATGTTACCATATTAGAGGGTTACATTGCCATTTAGATTCAAATTAGATAGTTACCTTAATATTAAGCTAAACTTTTTACACCTTATTTATTATTGAATTAATAGGTCTAAAACAAAAAATTTAATGAAAATGTTTACTTATTAAACCTTAGACTTACTCCTCCAAGTTTTTAATTTCAAATATGTAGGTTAAACTTCCTCCACTACCACCACAAAGTTAAGCTTACAAAAATTTTTTCAATATGGTTTGAGCAACATCGAATCTTTTGGGCTTCATCTTGTATAGAACAAGGATAAAAAGGTAGAAATTTACTCTTTTTAGGACTAGTTGGGTCAACTTATTGATGTGTAAGTATATTTAACTTCTTTTATTATTACGTAGTGTTTATTTGAATAAAAATTATGTAATTTCTTCCTTGTACTTGATTCCTAGTCTACATCTATGCTTTAGATATTATTGAAGATTATAGATTACGTTAGTAAAAATTAAATAATGGGTTCCCCGCCACTCACAACTAGAAATGGGTCATGATAGTTTTTTATTAATTAATTTTTGGGTGCCCATTTTTTAATAAAATACATCATGGCAATTCTTTTTAATATATGTATTTATTTATGATATGCTCCCCTTACTAGCATTTCTTTTATATGCAAGTCATTAACTTATATTGATATTGTATAAATAACTTTACTCTTTCGGTAATGTATATAGTTCATTAATTGTTCTTTTAGTATTATTATGTCTTCTAAATTATTATAAATAAATTGAAATATCATCGCTCAATGATATAGATAAATTGCAACGATATATAATAACTCCCAAAAATTGAATTTACCTAATTGTATTGCATTTATTATTTTGAATTTTTCATAATTAACCTACTTGCTTATATTTTCACTGTCAAGTATAGGTTTTAATATCAATTTTTATATTAATGTTTTCTAATGACATAAATTAAGCACTCCAAATAATGGTGTTAGTATATTAAATCTACTGTAAAAATAATAAAATATTAAAAATATAATATTTTTATGTGTAATACATGGCTAAATGTATCTTTAACTATTAGATATAAGTTTTAAAATTAATTTTTCATTTTCTAATGAAATAAATCAACCACACCGAATAATAATATTAAGTTTGGTTTAGGGTAAAAAGAAAAAGGAAGTGAATTAAGGATTTTCATTCATTTTGTATATATTTGATTCAAACAAAAAATTGTTCTCTTTTTCCATTGGTTAAAAAAATCTTATTCCTTTTTTCCTTGCTGACTTGCTATCTAGGATAAAAAGTGGGTGAAACTTTTGTAAACACTTTGTAATTAGGTTGCTAGGAATAAAATTCTCGAGTGTACACCATTATTTGATGTGCTTATGTCATTAGAAAATATAAATATAAAAATTGATATTAAAACCTATACTTGACAGTAAAAATATAAGCAATTAGGCTAATTATGAAAATAGTAAAATATGAAAATATATATATATATATATATATATATATATATATATAATATTTTCATGTGTGACACATGGCCAAATGTATCCTTTACTATCATATATAAGTTTCCAAATTAATTTTTCATTTTCTAACGACATAAATCAATCACACTAAATAATATTAATATTAAGGATCATTTGCTTCGGGGTAAAAAGAAAGGGGAAGGGAATTAAGAATTTTCATTTTTTTTGTATGTATTTTATTAAAAAAATTATTCTCTTTTTCAGTTGGTTCACAAAATCTTATTCCCTTTTCCCTTGTGGCTTACTATTTAGGGTAAAAGGCGGATGAAACTCTTATAGACATCTTGTAACTAAATTAATGAAAAGAAAATTCTTAAATATTTGAGTTGGGATTATTTGAATTTTTAAAAGATTATGTAAGAAAGTATAAAAGGGCTTTATAAAAGAGAAAGTAGTAGTGAATAGTCACTAAGGTTGGATTTAATTTTAGAAGAGTAAAGTGTTATTTATATCTAGGATACTCAGATAGTTAAAGCATAAAATTAAGTCAGATATGCGGAAGCCTACCTCCAGCCATAGCTTTAACAAATTTTACAGAGAAGTTGCTCCAAAAACTGTGCCGAATAGTTATTGCAAGTTCTTGAACTCAGGTGCTTCCAGGTTCTGATTTGTGCTGTGTTGATGGTGTATTTTTGTTCAAAAATATAATTAAGTATTAACCAAACCCGGGGACCCTTGTTCCGTTTATATATATTCACGTTGCCAACTTCTCCCATCAAGAAGCCGTGCAATCCGGTGGACGTTGAGCAGAAAAACTGCTCTCCTATTTTTACGGAGCATTTTCATCCACACGTTGATCTATTGCCAACATTCAAGAAGAAGAGAAAAAACTGCTACATTCTCCCACTTGCTCCGTAAAAATCAAAAGTATTCAAAAGTAGAGAAAACCCAATGTATGGATCATAGTGATAGGTCCTCTATCTATGAGTATTACCTCCCATGTATCACGATACATTTTGCTTTCTCAATCCACCATAACTTAATGAATAAGTCTTATACTTATTCTGGGTCCTCTTAATGCTATTTTTCTCTAAACATAAATGTATACTCAAAAATGAGAAAAATAACTTAAATTGAATGAGAGATTTATTATAAAAATATGTATATATACATCAAAGACTTAATATGGTACCAAGTCCCATCCTTAATACATGATCCTTAAACACTGATGGTGGCATGCCTTTTGTCAAAGGATCTGTTATCATCAACTCAGTGCTAATGTGTACAATGGTAACTTTGTTTTCCTTGACACGTTCCTGAATGGCTAAGTACTTGATGTCGATGTGTTTACTTCGAATTCCACTTTTGTCATTCTTAGCCAGAAAAACTGCAGTTGAGTTGTCACAATAAATTCTTAATGGCCTAGAAATTGAATCCACAACTCTAAGCCCAGAAATAAAGCTCTTCAGCCATACACCATGTGAAGTTGCCTCAAAACAAGATACGAACTCAGCTTCTGTGGTAGAAGTAGCAACTAAGGTTTGCTTTGCACTCCTCCAAGACAAGGCTCCACTAGTAAACAAAAAAATGTATCCTGATGTTGACTTTCGTGAATCAACGCATCCGGCAAAATTCGAGTCTGAGTAGCCAACTACTTCAAGATTCTCAGTTCGTTTGTACATCAGCATGTAATGTTTGGTACCTTTGAGATACCTCATCACTTTCTTTGCAGCTCTCCAATGATCCATTCCTGGATTACTTTGATATCTCCCTAACATTCCAACTACGAATGTAATGTCAGGTCTTGTACAAACCTGAGCATACATAAGGCTTCCAACAGCTGAAGCATATGGAATGTTTCGCATTTGTTCCCTTTCTAGATCGTTCTTCGGGCACTGATTCAAATTGAACCTGTCACCCTTCACAATAGGTGCTACACTTAGTGAACAGTCTTTCATCCGAAATCTCTCTAAGACCTTATTGATATAGGTTTCTTGTGATAGACCTAAAATACCTTGAGTTCTATCCCTATGGATCTTAATGCCAATTACATAAGATGCCTCACCCATATCCTTCATATCAAAATTCTTAGAGAGAAACTGTTTCACCTCATACAGCAATCCCTTATCATTGATTGCAAGCAGTATATCATCCACATACAGCACAAGGAAACAGATTTTACTCCCACTGACCTTGTGGTATATACACTGATCCATGACGTTTTCCACAAATCCAAATGAGGAAATAACATCATGAAACTTAAGATACCATTGGCGAGAGGCCTGTTTCAATCCACATATGGATTTCTTAAGCTTACATACTAAATGCTCACCAGCACTAGAGGAGAATCCTTCAGGTTATTTCATATATACCTCTTCCTCTAGATCCCCATTGAGAAATGCCGTCTTCACATCCATCTGATGCAGTTCCAGGTCAAATTGGGCAACCAATGCCATTATTACACGGAGGGAATCTTTCTTAGACACAGGAGAAAATGTCTCTGTGTAATTGATTCCTTCTTTCTGAATGAATCCCTTAGCCACGAGTCTTGCCTTATATCTTTCGATATTGCCTAATGAGTCCTTTTTCATCTTATAAACCCATTTACACCCTATGGCCTTTGAACCACTAGGCAACTCGATAAGATCCCAAACTCTATTAAACACCATGGAATCCATCTCTTCCTTCATAGTATTGTACCATAATCCAGATTCTCTGCAGTTAATAGCTTATGAAAACGTCTCAGGGTCATTTTCAGCTCCTATATTGTAGTCAGACTCTTGTATATACACAGCATAGTCACTAGGAATTGCTGACCTCCTTTCCCTAGTTGATCTTCTTAATGTTGGGTTAGCATCCTCTTGAAAAGCATGCTCCTCAATTGGTTGTCCAATAGTTTCTGGTAATTGTTTAACAACTGGATCAACTTGGTTATGGCCAAGTGGTTGTGGATCTTCAATGATTGGTTGTTCAATACCCAATGGTACTTGAGGCGCATGGATTACAACCAATCTATCACTTGATGTGGAAGCTTGAGAACCAAAATGATCAAGCTCAGTGTTTAGATGTTGAATTTGATCACTCCCACTAATCAAGTCATTTTCAAGAAATTTTGCATTTCTTGATTCCACAATCCTAGTGCTATGAGATGGACAATAGAACCTATATCCTTTGGACTTTTCAGCATACCCAATAAAGTAGCCACTTATAGTCTTAGGATCTAGCTTCTTTTCTTGTGGATTGTAGACCCTAACCTCAGACGGATATCCCCAAACGCGCATATGCCTTAAACTTGGTTTCCAACCTTTAAACAACTCAAATGGTGTCTTTTCAACAGCCTTAGTTGGAACCCGATTAAGGATATACACTGCCGTCTTAAGGCCTTCAATCCATAAGGACTTAGGAAGCTTAGAGCTGCTAAGCATGCTCCTTACCATGTTCAATAGTGTTCGATTTCTTCTTTCAGCTACACCATTTTGGTCCGGAGACCCAGGCATGGTGTATTAGGCAACAATCTCATGTTCTTGAAGAAATCTAGCAAATGGACCTAATGCTTGTCCATCTTCAGTATATCTACCATAATACTCACCACCTCTATCTGATCTCACTATCTTAATTTGTTTATCACATTGTTTCTCCACTTCTGCTTTAAACAATTTAAAGGCATCAAGTGCCTCATTCTTATTATTCAACAGATAGAGATACATATATCGTGAGTAATCATCAATAAAGGTGATAAAGTATTTTGGACTACTAGAGTCCAAATCTGGACTACAAATATCTGTATGTATGATTTCTAAAATGGTAGTACTCCTCTTGGCACCTTTCTTGGTCTTATTAGTCTGCTTTCCCTTTATGCAGTCTATACAAGTCTCAAAGTCAGTAAAATCTAGCGTACTAAGTATTCCATCTTTTACTAACCTTTTAACCATCTCTATTGAGATATGACCTAGTCTACGGTGCCACAACATGGATGAATCTTCATTAGTAACACATATCTTAATACCTATGCTACTAGAAACATGCATTGAATCATTAGGTATACTGTCTTGTAATTGAATTCGAAAAAAATCATCAGAAATTGTACCATTGCCAACAAGATTAGATTTATAAAATAACTTAAACATATTATTTGAAAATTCAAAAGAATATCCAAAAGGCAAAAGTTTCGAAATAGAAATTAAGTTTCTAGAGAAACTCGATACATAAAAAGTCCTTTCCAATATCAAACTAAAGCCAGTATCTAAAACTAGTCTGCAAGTTCCTATAACTTCAACTAGTGAGCCCATCTTGTTGCCTGAATAGATGTACTGTTCACTGCCCACTGGCTTCCTTTGGTTTAGAAAGCCCTGCAAGGTATTAGAGATATGGATTGTAGAACCAGAATCAATCCACCATGTGTTACTACTAACATCTACCATATTAGATTCATAACAAAAGTGTGAGATTGAGATACCTTTCTTTTCAAGCCAGCTCTTAAATTTGTTGCAATTCTTCTTTATGTGTCCTTTCTTCTTGCAGAAGAAACACTTGGATTCTTTCTTTATACTACCTTGAATGGGTGCATTTCCCTTTCCTTTTGAGTTGGCTTGCTTATTGTTCTTCCCTTGTGTTGCCAAATGTGCGCTTTCTCCCATTTCTGCAATAAGCCTCCCTTCTTCTTGTACACACATGGACAAAAGTTCATTGATTGTCCATTTCTCCTTATGTGTGTTATAGGAAATCTTGAAAGGTCCATACTGAGGCGGTAAAGAGTTCAGGATATAGTGCACAAGGAAAGACTCAGACATCTCGACCTCAAGCATTTTTAATTGAGCTGCAATGTCCCTCATCTGCATGATATGCTCTCGCACACCCGTTATGCCGGTAAGCTTCATTGATGATAACCTTGTCATCATGGTGCTTGCCAAAGCCTTGTCTGAAGTTTCAAATTGTTCATCAACGGCCTTGAGCAAACCTCGAAATTCTGATGCTCTCTGATAAACCCACGAACGTTAGCAGATATCTTAGTTTTGATATACATCATACTAAGGCGATTTGATCGCTCCCAACGCTCATAAAATGCTATTTCAGCTGCACTACTACTATCAGTGGGTTTAGGAGGTTCATCATTTCTTATTGCATCATCCACGTCCATCCACCCTAATTGAAGAAGAATTTTCTCCTTTCATATCTTATAATTATCACCATTCAATTCAGGAACTTGGAAATCAGAGATATTCAAAGGTTGAAAAACTGTATAATATTATACGCTATGTTAATAATTTGAGGCAATTAAATAATATTTCATATGACATGTCTTGCCAATGCAAGCATATCTATCAAACATAATCCTAGTAGCAAACAAAACTGCCTGTGGGCTTAATTTTATTTAATTAGGCTTATGTATAAAGTTAGTGAAACTAGCAAATTATATTCTCTATCTTAATTCCTATGGGTAGATTAAGGCAAAGAAAAATTTACTATTTCACCCTAATTAATCATATTAAATATAATAAAATTCCTGTGGGATAATAATTATTATATTGAATATGATTAATTACAATTAATGACAATTTTCTTAATGTGATCCTAAATTTAAATCTAATGTTTTATGTATAATTTTAGAATAATCAAAAGTGTTGTGGCTAAACTTCAACTAAACTAAAATTATACGAATCACTTGTCATTTTAAAATATACTTAAACAAAATGCACAAATAGGCATTTCTCTATGAAAATTTAATTAATCACTTAAATAAATGTGACAAATTAATTTTCTCTCCATAGAAAAATATATTGTATAAGATTAATAAAAATAATCATACAATATTATTATTATATTGAGAAGCAAATAATTAATTAATCAACTAAACCAAATATGATTAATTAATTTAGAATCTCCTAATTAATTTTAATTTAATTGTGGTAAATTAATGCCTAAAATAATTTCTAGATATTAGGCATAAATAAAATAAAAAATAAAAAAAATTTATGATATTAACATTATTGTTATGACTCAATAATATTCGAAAATTAAAAAAAATGTAAATAAACAGAACGCTATTAAAGTCCTTATATATTAGTCTGAGCAAACATAGAGCAAGGAATTTTTGCAGACAAACTGGTTAGGTTGCTTGGTGCAGCCACATGATGGAGGTTCGAATCTCAGCAGATGCACTCCATATATAATTTGTTTTTCTAAATCAGTAAAGGCCCAGAACCAAGGAGAGCCCAAAAGAATGCGTTCAACAGAAAGCCCAAAAGGACTCAAAACCATTTGATGAAATGACGTCGTTTTAGCGCTGCAGAGGTTGTCTTCAACCTTTAACGGGTTTACCTAACCCGATTTCAACCCAATTCAAAACCCGAAAATAGAACACCAGACCCGAGAATTTTATGCAATTTTCAGCATGCTTTTCATCGTTTTTCGAGCCTAAAACTATCAGAATTTCATGGGCTATTAATTCCTAGTCATAAAAACATGAAAAAATAGCATCTAAACAGGATTCAAATTCAAATCTATCATCTGTTTTTCATGTAATCCATAGCAAGGCAGAGGCAATTTTATGCTCTGATACCAAATGTTATCTATATCTAGGATACTCAGATAGTTAAAGCATAAAATTAAGTCAGATATGCGGAAACCTACCTCCAGCCATAGCTTTAACAAATTTCACAGAAAAGTTGCTCCAAAAACTGTGCCGAATAGTTACTGCAAGTTCTTGAACTCAGGTGCTTCCAGGTTCTGGTTTGTGCTGTGTTGATGGTGTATTTTTGTTCAAAAATATAATTAAGCATTAACCAAACCCGGGGACCCTTGTTCCGTTTATATATATTCACGTTGCCAACTTCTCCCATCAAAAAGCCGTGCAATCCGGTGGACGATGAGCAGAAAAACTGCTCTCCTATTTTTACGGAGCATTTTCATCCACACGTTGATATGTTGCCAACGTTCAAGAAGAAGAGAAAAAACTGCTACATAAAGTAGATCAAAGGAATAACTTTTCCTTTAAAGCATCAAACCACTACATTGATGCTATCATTTTTTTCTTTACCCTTTTATTTTATGTAATTTATTACTTATCATTATTTATTATTTACTTAATATTTATATTTATATTCTAATTGCTCTTTGGGAATTATGAAAAAATAAGCTAAAAAAATTATTTTTAAATCTTAAATTTATACTTCTTGGAAACATCAATTCACCCTTCTTGATGTATTTTTTTTCTATCAGTCAGTTCATAATTACAAACTAAAAGCAATAATCTTGTAAAATATATATATTATAAACGAAAGGGAAACAGATATTGATTATTTAAATTAAACAACATTTTTTAAAGCAAAAAGAATATGAACATTTAAGATTATGAAAAAAAATTTCAAAGTCAATTTATTTTAAACAGTTTACTAAACTATTTGAATTTTGAAATGGAATGAAGGGAATAACAGAAGTAGTCAATTGGTACTTCAATTATTTCGTAAACCGATTTTTATTTTAATTAAAAGGAAGGAATAATAGAAAGATAACTGTCATCTTAATGTTTTTTTGGTAAAAAGTCATTTTAAGTTTTTTTAAACAGAAGTAAAACCGTCTACCAATATCTGCGCATAGAAGAGTCAACTGTCTCTCTCTTCTTATTAATGCATTAAACAAGAATAATCAATCAAATTATCATTATACTGCTTACCAAAAAAAATTATCATTATACTAAAAATTCGTTCTAATAAAAGAAATTAACAAGGGAGTATCATCAGATAATATATTACAAATACTTTGATTATTAATTAAATAAAAATACTCATATCATTTGACACTAGAGGATGATGACCAATTTATTTTGAGCAATTCTTTTTATTAAAATATCAAACAAAATGAGTTTTCAAAAAAAAAAATAGAAGATAGAAAAATATTGAAATAAATATGAAATCTCCTTATAATTTTTTTAATTTAATTGGTAATTCTTGTTCATGATTAGGTATATAAAAGCAAGTATCATGTAGAATATAAAATGAAGGAAAATCTACATTGGTTATTTAAAATATATTTTTTTAAATCAAAATAGAAATAATAAAGTTAACAAACAACCCCCATTATGAGGAAGAATTTTAAAGTCATAACCATATTATAATTTGATTTAAGACACGTTGTTAAATTATTAGAAGTTTGAAATTGAAATTGGAATGTCTCACAGTCAGGAGTCAACTGTTGTGATAATGGATTTTAATCGCCTTGTCAACTGACTTTTAATTAAACGGTGGAATTATCGTGATTTTAATTTCTTTAAAATGGTAATCCAATTTGATCATGTTAGCATGTAACATTATATATATAAAAAACTTGAAGAACATATTTTATATTTATTGTAATCTTTTTACTTTAATTCGGTTTTATAGTTGCAGGTAATTTGGTTTGTACACGTTGGTATAATTTCTATGTATTTGTTTTCATAATATCTCTTTAATTTTATTATCTTTAAAATATTCTATTTATAAAGAGCAAAATATTTTTTATTTAATGTGTTTTTAGAAAATATTTTAATGAAAGGACCCACACAACAAAATTTGGGGATCATCCTCGTGTCAAATAATGCGACAATTTTAATTCAATGATAAAAGTATTTTTAGTGTATTATGATCTCACAATAATTGTTTATTAGCTTGTCTTCTCAAAATAGATAATTTGCTCTTTAATGATATGATAATTTTTATCTAATGCATTAATTAAGAGAATAAGTAGGTTACATACAGTTTAGAAGTTGTCTAAAATAAATTGATTGTAAACTTTAAATTAAATTAAACTTACTAATATTAATGGTCTCAATTTGACGTAAGTAATTTAAATTTGTACTCATGGGAACAGAATTCTCTTCCCCCACATGTATATAAATAGACAGCCCACAAACAGGAAGAGAGACAGCAGCAAAGATCGAATTTGTACTGTATAAGTGATATATTTCATTTGGAAACTGGAATGATGGAGGGCTTTTCTTTCTCTTTGATTTTCCTCACGGCTTTTCTGTTGATTTCTGTCAGTTGTAATTTTCTTATCTCTAATTTATTGGAATGTATAATATATAAATATCTATATAAATGAATCATCAATTATCTCATACATTTTGTTTTTCAATTTTGTAGGAATAAATACAAAGTTGGGAATTATTTACTAAAAAATATAATATAAACCATTTGTTATCTGCACATATACTCTTTTTTTAACACAATTAAAAGAAAGATTTCATTTCATTTTTAAATTGATTTTTTCAAAATGGCATTTAATTTTAGATAAAAAATATTTTTTTATTTATAATTTTTATTTTAATTACATTTGTTTCAATTCAGTAAATGTTTAACTAGAATTTATTTTCTTTATCCTAAAACACTATTATATATAAAATTTGCTCTATTTTTAATATTATATTTGCTATGATATAATTAAAATTTATTTTTAATTAAATTTTATATATTTTAAATATATTTTAAATAAAATAATTTATCTATAAATAAATTAAAATCATTATTTTTTATAAAAATTTTAAACAATTAAATTTATTTATAAATAAATTAAAATTATTTTTATTAAAATAAAATAAAATTAATTTTAAAAGAATTGCATTCCAAATTAACTCACAATGATTTGGTACTCTTGGTTGTGTGGATTCAGGAATTTCAGCCACCAATGCTGTCTGCTTTGACAGAAACACTTGTTGTCATACTTGGATTCTCCTTGGTCGAGGCTCATTATATTAAATAAATAAAACACATCAATGGGAAATTTGAACCGTCGCATTTAATTGAATTTTGGTCTACCTATAGTATAAGTTGTTTGACATTATTATTCTCCATTATTGCAACGAATATATAAGAAGCGGAATTAAATTTCATTCATTTTCACTATAATTTAATTTTACATTTTTACGAATTTATATATTATCATATCAATAAAAATTTATTAAAAATTTTTATTATGATTTAAAACTAATAATTATTTTTATTTTTAATAATTATATAAATGATAATTTACTTAATATATATACAAAGTAGAAAATTCAAATACACGATGTAAAGAGAATAAAACTTTAAGGTAATATTGGATAATCTTACCCGACTGAGGATGCTGGCATTTTTTTTTTAATTTTTAATGGCCATTATTCTTCTAAATTATTAATAGTGTAAAATACTCTATGCTAATAATCTATTAAATTTAAACTCATAGGAAATTGAATCTCCATTGACAAATTTTGGATCATCAAGTTTTTTCTCTTAAATATGAAATTCTTTTTTTTTAATAAAAATATTATATGTACCAAAAAAATTAAAATTGAATTATGAATTTTTTATATTTATTAAATTAAAATTTACAAATTTATCATATTATTCTATGTTCAATTGATGATTCCTAATTTATATTTGAAATTCATTTTTACAACTCCGCTTTTTGTTTGTATCTCAGGTTTATAAGCTAAAATTAACAATTAATGCTTATGATGTAAATTTTCAATATATTATGGTTTCCTGGTTTATGCTTGTTAAGATCCATTTGCAATTCCAATCTTCTTTATAATCAAGAAATTTTTTGTGTTGATATGAAATTTAAATGATTAGTTTAGATTCTGGTTTAAGAACGTGAAAAATACTTTTAAATGGACTGAGATCAGTAAGTATATTGAACTTAGATTGATCAGTATATAGTGACCCAAAGACGATAAATAACTTCAAAACTTTGATACCTATTCATTTTTCATTTTCCTTTTTTGGATGGGCCGGATGGCCTTCAAAAAGTTAAAAAGTCATTCCTCCATTTAGCTCATTCCAACAAGCTCTATTTAGGAAATTCAATGTTGTTCTTATTCAGTTAACCTATTGGATCTTGACCATATGATTTGAATATATAGTTAGATGCTTAGGGTTGAGACTAACTATCAATAGCTTCCTATATTTTTTCAATGGAACTTGATATCAAGATGGTTCACACATGTCCATAAGTGCTAATCCATGGAATAAAATTTTTACTAGGTTCAACTCAAATGTGCATGGATGGAAGGAATCATTCTTTAAGGTCCCTGTGCTAGGTTCATCCTAAAGGGGGATTGCTATTTCCCATTGTATGGTCTTGTCCTAATGTTATAAAAATTGTTCCAGAGTTGGATGAATTAGATTAAATGGTCATTGACAAGGGTCTCCAAAGCCCGTCTGCTAAACACCAAAGAAATTATAAATGTGTTTTGTAATTTACTACTCTTTTTAATTTTTTACGCATATGCTGTTTTTATGATATTGATTGGTAATTCATTTTTCTTTTCAAACTACCATATCGCTGAGGTAACCATGACTACTGAAAAGATAAAAAAACTTGCCCTTGAGCAGAGGAAGCCGGGCAGGATCCTAGCCAAGACCAGCAAAGGAAAAGAAAAAGGGAAAGAAGCCCCCCTAGAGCCCATGCCAAACACCAAAGTAAAAAGACTAGAGATTGGTCCATTGCATCTAGGCCCAGTGGTTCCACAGGATCGCTGTCTGGTAGACAACTTGAGCAAGAGTTAAAACACACAGAAATGTCTCCTCCTAGAGACCATTCAATTCATCAAGTTGGTGTGTACTAATGCTCACCGGAGGGGGGAACATAATCCCTGTCCGGACAAGAGATACGTTGAGAAAAACAAAGCGAAAAAGAAGAAAGAAGAAACAGAAAAAAAAAGGCTGATGACTCGGAATGAAAATGAAGCATTGAATCGAAGAGAGCCTGTTCGTTTGACTAAAGGGAGTCTTACTCGAACCACCTTTGTTGGTAGGACCATCAGAACCCATTTGGCTCTTGAGCTCAATGAGGCACTCAGTTAACCGATTTGCCGGCCTAGCACTTCTGTTTTCGGTCCTTTAACTCATAATGTTTCTTCAATTCCTTTGAGGCCAACTGCTCCTACTATCCTTCAGACATCTAGTTCAGGTTCGTCTAATAAGTATGAGAGAGGCAAACTTCCAGATATTGATTACATGGAGAGGTTCGGGATTGCAGAGATGTTTCCGCAAAGACTTCAAGATCCTGCAAATCCAACCTGAACAGTCACGAGTCTTTAGACACAAAGGCTGAATTATGTTCCATTTGGGGTAGACCACTTGCCGTTCCCATCGATGCTGATAGGTTGTTTAAAGAGATCAATGATAATGAATCGATCAATTTTGTTGTTCAACATGTGGCATACAGCCCAAGAACTACTGCGGAGGATCTTATCCTTTGGAAAAGATTGACAGAGCTAGAAAACATTTTTAAAGTTCATAACAGGCAGGACTATCCCAAGGTTGGGGAGCAAGAAAAAGAAGTAAAGAAATTAAATAAAGATTATAACCGCGCAATACAAGCTAATAAATAGCTGAACCAATTGGTTGGAATGAGGGATCAATAGATAAGGACAATTTGCTGAAAGAGTCATCTTGATTCAAGAGTGGGATAATCTCATTAACAGTCTAAATAGTCGATTAATAAACATGAAGAAATTAGCTGAGGCTGCAAAAGCGAAAATGAGTCAGCAGGATAAAGAGGTCGAGAAAAAACAGAAGCAACTTGATTTTTTCAGTACCTCCAGAAATCAAATAAAGGAATAATGTGATTCTCTGGAATGGAAGAATGCAGAGTTAACGGCTGATCAAGAAAGAATGAGGATGTTTTTTGAATAACTGCAAACAGAACATAATATTCTTGATTTTGAATTCAAAAAAAATTAAAAACAGAGCATACTCGTGCAACCGAACTCTTGGTTAGTGCAAGTATGGATGGTTTTGATCTTACAAAGAGACAGGCAAAGGCCTTATACCCAGACCTCAACTTTAAAAGTATGAACTTCTTTAGGTCTGTACTCTGTAGCAGACATACAAAAAGAGAATTGGCTGCCTTATGCACCAAGTTTTTGGGTCTTCTTCTTCAGTTTGGACCGCATTCATAGATAGAATCAATCTTCGGGTGTCAAAGCCAGACCAGAGAAGTCTGCCACCCTTTAACATCCCCATGACCAAAATCTAGTTCTGACGGTCTTCCATGTTTCCTCGCATAATCTACCCCTTTGACGTCTCTTGAGTGAGAAAAAGTTAGTTTGGGAAGATAAGGAACCCTATAATTTTGTGGGGCATAATTAAATTGGATAGGCTTCTGGTTCGTTAATTATTTGACCTTCTTGGTTAACTAGTCTATCAAAAGAAACTATGCTGCCAATCGGTCTGCTTGATGAATCGGAACCACCAAACTATCTTCTTGAGGAATTGGCTTCCCCGATCAGTTTGCTCGGTGACTGGGACTTAAGATCCATCAATCCGGAAAAAGGTAGAAAGGAATGTGGCGTAATTTGTAGGTACTACATAGGGTAAGGCCTTAGCAATCACCTCATCCTTACCCTTACTAGACCTCCTTTGAACCACAAATTTTGATACATCTGAAGAAGGAATAGCTATACGATCTACTTTAGTAACCAAAATAAGTGTTTGAACAGGCAATTCCTCATCCAAATAATCTTCTATGGGAATGCACTTCTTAGGGATTAGGCAATTCTCCCTACTTACGGTCTTAGCCAGATTAATAGTATCCTTATCCCTATTAACAGATTCGATAACTTGAAACCTTGCATTCATCCTACTAGAAGAATTGATGTTTCTGCAACGCCTATTAACCAATGGAAGTCCTGAATTTGTATATTCAACAGAAGACTCACTTATATTCATGATTAAATTTTAAAATCTAAAGAAACAAAATTATTTAGGAGAAAGGGATATACCTGCAAGCAACATAATTTGATTAATACATTTGAACCAAAAAAAAGGGGGGGTTTAACATATATGAGAAAAGTACAGACCTTGAGTGGTGAAAGATGAACAGCACAGGGCACTTCTTAACTTAGAAAGAAATTACTTAGAACTTGTACGAAAATGGCGAAAAGCGGTGGATAGTGGAGAAGTTTCCTATTTATAAAGATAACCAACAATTCAGATTGGTGCTTAATAAATCTAACAGATGGGAATACCTGATGTTCACACCCAGGAAGTACATAATAGCTAGACTAATTATTGAAATTCTAATTCAAATCAATGGTTAAAATGCATTGTGTTTTGAAAAGGAAATTTGAGGATTCTTAACATGCAACCATCTCATTAATAGTGCGAGAACCCAAAAATCATCATAAGAGAGGCCGAAATCCTGGACACAGGGAGGCGCGTAGTACGAGTGCATTTAATATTGTCCATCCTCATATGTTCGAAGTCGCAATGACAACTCATGCCGATTGGTTAACCGTTTGCAAATAGCACGAAGATTAATGAAGCCATATTTATGGTATGACTGCTCAGTGAAGCATCACTGCACTATTTTTTTGGGGCTGAATGATGAATACTGCTAAATGGGTTAAGATTAGTGAGTACACTGGATTTGGAATAATCTATATATAGCAACTTAAAGGGATGTATATTTGATCAATACATAAAATCTCACAATTAACTTCTCTTCATCATATATCCAATTGGACGTAATTTACTAACTGGGCAATCTCAAAAGTGATTATTACAATTGGAACATAATTGTTCAATTGAGTTATTTGTTAAGCCACTTATGACAAACTAAACATCAAATTATCCTTGATATTTTTGTATTACACCCACTTTGCCCCAAGTATTCTAAACACTACGAGTATTTGTTTCCATAATAGATAAGTCTTGTAACTTCATTATCTACACTACTTTAGTTCTTACTTTTCAAAATTTTTCACCAACTTAAGTATTGGAGGACCAAAATAAGACTCAATTTTCCTATTTTTGGCTTGTTTGCAAGTATCTTAACCTGTGCAAAATGCTTTCTATCTCATTCTTGTGGTTCTCACTACTCTGATGAGAAAGGAAACATTAGAATGTAAGAGTTTGCATGAAAAAAAGTCTTGTTTAATTGAAAATTATTGGTTTAGCTATTAAAAAAAACACATTTTCGGGAAAAATAAATGAAATAGAATTATGAGAAATATAAATAGAAATTTGTATAAGTTAATGCAAAATACAATTGTGAGAAATATAAATGATGAAATTTATAATAAAGTGAAGAAGGTGCATGAAAGCATTCCTATAAAGAATGTAGCTTGTACTAAGGTTTTAATGAGACATATTCTTGTTAAAATTCTCAAGCGAAAAATTATAATGTGTGTCAACGTAGAAATTGTTAGAATTTAAGCCAAATTCTAATAATTGCTCATTTATAATTATTTTTTATTTTAAAATATTCTTCAATTCGAGTTATTATTTTTTATTATAAAATTTCCTCCTATTCAATTGAGGTTTTTGTATCAGATTGTGGTTCCTTATTAGATTTTGTCATTATTTTTGCTTATTATTTATAAAATGATGTAGAGAATCTTTTGGGTATATAATTTGGGTGAGATAATTGTTTGAGAAAGAATTGAGTATAATTGAAATTTAAGTTTGCAAGAAAATTAAAGTCTATAATTTTTTACAATTTAATAGTGAAAATTTTATTGATTCCCATATGATTTTTTCTTTGTCCTAATATTTTATAATTAGATTACATTTTGTTGTTGAAATAAATAAAGCTTTACTATTATTACAATTTTCCACCATATTCGGATTCAAGATTGGAGGATAAGGGAAAAATTAAAAAATAAAAAACCTTTTATCAATACCTAAGTTAACTCGTAACTCAGCATTTTTTTTTTAGTTCGCATCTAGTTATTCCTCTTAATCCGCTTTATTTTTCAGTTTGCACTCATAAAAGCATCTTAAAGGATTAAATTCAAAATCTTTTGAATTTGGAATACTTTAGCATTCAATTTATTATTATTAAGTAAATCAATTATTGGTATTTCGCATTTATTTTTAACATGAGAATAAAGTGTATTCTAATTATTTTCTTCAAAAATATAGAAACAAAAGTGAGATAAAATATTAAAATAACAAAACTCAAGTTAATATATTTGGTATTAATTAGCCTCTGATCCCTTAAATTGAATTATCAAAAATTTGTAATTCAATGTAATTGCACCCAAATACAAATGGAAGCCTTCAAGCACATAATAAAATAAAACAAAATAAAATGGAAAAGAATGCAGATTGACATAATATTAAAAATTAAAAATTTAATAGACAATATTTTATAAATTTATATAGGACAAATTTATATTATATCACTGATACAGTGGTACATTTTAACTACACGTTAAATTAATAACTTTTCAAAATATATTATATAATAGTATGTATATCATAAATATTTGAATAAATTTTATTTAGCTCCATGAAGTTTGGGCCAAAATCATTCACTTCTCCTTTATTTTTAAAAAATTTCACAAACCTCGCCTATTAACTAATAAACTTTAACTCCGTTCATGACTTTTTCTTTTTTTTAACCAACGTGCCCTTGTATCCTATCAACTAATTTTGCTTTAAAATATAATTTATTTATGTAAATATTTGTTAATATTTTATAAATTTATTTCACTTGATCAATAAATATCAAATAAAAAATAATTTATTGTTATTAATATTTATTATGTAAATATGTTTTAATTCATTTTAATATTTTTAGGTACATAATGATATCACCTAGTTAAACTAACAGTTTTTAAAAAACTCACTATAATATATAATTTATTTATGTTTTTGACATAATTAAATTTCATTTTTATTTTTTAACCTAAACAAATTTATTATAATTTAAATTCTTTAGACTTGTTAAATCAATAAATTAATATTAATTGTAACTAACTTATAGTAACACCTAATATTGTTTTAGAAGCTTTTCTCCATTACATTTTAAATGTGAATTTAATATCTTGTCTATGTATTAAGTGATTCATCACTTCTCTTGTTACTAAAAAGAGTGTATGTTTAGTGTAAAAAATAAAATAACTTTTAATCTATCGACATGATTAATAAATTATAAGTTAACATTCAGAGATGTTTAATATATTAATTTATTTAAAAAATAATTTTTTATTCAATAAACTTCACAAAAGAACTTATAAGTTATTAGTTTTTCAAGATATTTTTAAATTCATCCTTTTTTAATTAAATAAAATTTTATATTCTAATTATGTAACTAATTATTTGACATATCATCATTAATTTAATATAAAAAATTTTGACCGCAATAAAAAAGTTTAACTGTTTGTAAATGATGTGACAATATATAAATAGGTAATAATGTAAAAATGATTTATAGTGAGAGTAGATTAAATTTAAATCCTAACTTGGTATCTTAATTCAAAAAAAATATAATAACATGAAAATACTATTTAATTTTTATGTATATTTAAAATAAATATTAATATTTCATTATAATTACAAATAAATTATAAATTCATTGCAATTAAATGTAGTTAATATTTTTATAAATATGTTTAAATTATCTAATAATTAAATAGTTAAAGTAAAATAATTTTAAATATGTTGAGATAATTTAAACATATTTATAAAAATATTAATAACTTTTAATTGTAATGAATTTATAATTATAATGAAATATTAATATTTATTTTAAACATAACTAAAAATGAAACAATATATTCATGTTATGAAATTTATTTTGAATTTAGATACAAAGTTGATAGGAAATAGAAAGTTTCAAATATATTATTGTTACCAATATTGAGGTTCCTTGTAATTAATTGTAAAAATAATAATTGACAACAAGGTTTTATTTAGTGTAAATAATTGATAAATTAACTAATAATTAATAAATTTGTTGAATGTCTTAGAAATGTTTGATAAAAACAAGTTGAAAATGTAAAATGATATAAAAGAATAAGTTAATATAAATAGATATATGGATTAAATTTATATTTATTTTAAAATTAAATTATATTAATACAATTTAGAAGCTATTTTTGTAAATTTTATTAAATAAGATTTTATTCATTCAAATAAGCTAATGTGTTAAACATTTTTAAACATTAATTTATAATCTATTAATCAAGTCAATAAATTATAAATTGACTTATTTATTATGTCAAATATATATTAATTCTTTTTTTATAATAAAAGGAGTGATAAGTCTGTTCACATATATATAAAAGCACTGAATTCAAATTTAAGGTATAATGGAGAAAAGTTTCTAAAGCAATGTTAAGTACAACTACATTACTAAAGATGTTAGTTATAAATAATATTAATTTATTGATTTGATTTCACTGAAGAATTTAGATTATAATAAATTTAATTTATTGTATCAAAGAATTAAATAAAATATATATTATGATAAATTTTTAAAAATTATTAATTTCAACTATGTGATATCCTATATGTACATAAAAATATTAAAGTCAACTAAAACATATTTACATAATAAATATTAATTACACTAGGCTATCCCTTTTATCTGATAATTATTGTTTAGGTGAAATAAATTGATAAAATATGAATAAATATTTAAATAAATAAATTGCATCGTAAACATCAACATGAAGGATAAGATTGGCCAAAAAAAAGTTTGTCGCAAACGAAGTTAAAACTTGTTGGTCGCTTGGGGAGGTTTGTGAAGTTTTCAAAAATAGAGAGGAGTTAAACGATTTTGACCCAAACTTTAGGGGAGTAAATGAAATTTATACTAAATATTTTCATTTATTCAATACACAATAACCAATGCAACCTAGCCCCAATGGCGAGTGATTTGCTTCCGGACGGTGCTCCGATTAACGAAGCATTCTGCGCGTGGACCCCTCTTACCTTTCGGTAGTCTCTCCTTCGGGCCCACGAACCATTTCCCACTTTGAAGATTCATTGCCACAATCACAATCGTACGTGAGAATTAAAAAATAAGTTAATTTTATTTATCAAAATTTTAAGTTTTTAAAGATTAAATATTATTAATATTTATCGTTAGTTTTATTTTAAAGTTTACATTCATTGATTCATTTATTTCAAATTTAAGAAATTAAAAATTAAAATTTTTAACTACTGAATGGGTACGTATCACATAGAATTAACCATAAAAAATAATAACAAACCTCGTTAGAATTGTATTTTCCAAAATTTTGGTGCATTTAATTTACATCAAAAAGAAAATTTGCACAGCCCACGTCTTTAATAATATAGTAATATATAATGTTATTTTATAGATTTTATTTTTCATCTTATCCTAAATTTAAATTTAAAAATTTATATATATTAAATAAATTATTACTCTTGTTATTATAAAAAATAAAAAGAAACGAATCTGCCCACTTTGCTATGCGGTAAAGTAGTCATTGTAGCAAAGTCAAGGAAAAGGCTCTTCCTTGAAAGATAAATGATAATGGAGAAAAGGAACCATGATCCGGTTCCAGTGAAATTATATATGACTCGCTCCTAATTTTTTTTCATAATGCGATTAAATCATTAAATATATATAAATTAAAAATTAAATTTTAGATATAGTGAAAATGGTAAAATCTTTAGAAGTGAGATGTTGTTTGACTTAAAAGCTGCTATAAGTCACCATTATTTTTGAAACTTATTCTCACTTCTCTTAAAATATAAAAATACTAAATTTAAGCTTTTCTTTGATAAAATAATAATAAATTCAAATGAAATAATATAAGATAATTTAAGTATTTTATAATTAAAGATATGCTTTGACTCAAATTAAATAGTTTAAAAAATTACATTTATATTAAAATTTAACTTTTTTATTAGTCACATTATAGTTGTTTGATTTTAATCATAACATGTCGTTGATCACAAATTACTTTGAAGATCTCACATTGTTAATTCTTAACTATATGTTCTATATTTTATCATTATTTCTTATTGAAAATTTATATTTGAGTTTAGTGTAGTATTTTTTATATGTAAGTAGAATTTAAAATCAAAATGGAGGAACACATAATTTCATTAAATGATAAATCTCATGAGATATCAATATATTTTTCTCATAATATTAAGGTAAAAAGAAACTTTTGGTATCTTAACTTTATTGAAGTTTCAATCTTGTCCACTAAGATTTATTTGAAATAATTGTGCGTTCTAATTTCTAAATCATGCGTAATATTATTTAGCAGCTTAACTTTGTTAGCTTTTTTAACAAAAATGCTTATATGACATTCAATTTGATATTTTAAATAATCTATATAAATTGCATTTTTCATATTCCCATAGCAAAAGATATTGTTGACTCCTAACTTTTATTGAAGTTTAATCTTATCACATAACTTTTCAAAGACAATGAGATTGCTCATGAAGAACTTAGATGAAGAGAATCTTCAATTAGAAAAGGAAAACAATGCACCTTAAATTCAATTTAATGACATAGAAGAGAAAATGTCAAACAATAATGGTTTTAAATAAGCTAAATCATCATTAGCACAAATATCAACGGAGCCTTTCTAGCAAATCGATACAAAGAACAAGTTACTTATGAGGAAATACTACATAGAATAAATTTAAAAAGTAAATAAAAATTTAATTGATAATAAAGAAAAATATGATAGAATGAAGTTAGAAGTTGAAGCTATTAGAAGGAGTATTTAGATAACTTGAGGAAGAGAGAAGTTAAAAAATAAATTTGTTTCAAATAAAAATTTAAAAGGCAAAATTAAACTTTAGTGTGAGAGTGAGTGAAACAAAAGTGTTTTTTTGTCTTAAAAATACAAAAATATGAATCATACTGTCATGACCTACTAACAGCTATGACCAATGTAGAATTTGGTGCATTGATTTCCATTAACTTTCCTCATTAAAAAGACTAAATACAAGATAAAAAAGGGAATTTCAAGCAATGATTCATGACTAATTATATCAGTAAGTATCAACATTTAACGTAGTATTGTTTAACACCAAAAATGAGAGTTAAACCTACTTATACTTTTTAATACTTTTCAAAACATAAATTGGTTTAACTAACATCTCTAAACAAGATCTTTATAACTTATAATGTTTACCTATACATTCACCTACAAATGACCAAGGTTTGCTGAGGAAATTTTCATAATATACATATCTAAATACAAACAAATACTCCATATGCTCTCCGCTTTCAAAATGGAAGAAATCCTTAAAGGATTCCTTTCACTGTGGTGGTAAAAAAGGTGCATTAGTTTAAGAATCTATAAAATAAAATATGAAAGATAAGTCCTAAATTCACAAAGTAACATTCTAATATAAAATATCATAACTTAAGTTTTTCCGTCTAGCTTACCCTTTCTTAGCACATAAATTAAAAGCAATTTCTTTTATGCAACAAAATCATTTAACCATGCCATAAGCTATATAAAAAAAATCATAGATTCATCTTTATTATATTTGCTAACATGTTTCTAGTTATAGATAAATATTGCAAGAAAACAACAAGTAAATGTTCTTGTGACCTCCTTTATTCTTATATTTCATAAGCACATCTCTATTCTTTTAAGTTACCCTTATCTTTCATAAGCAATCACTCGAATCTTGTGCATAAACCATATATTTATCAATTTGCCCAATTCTTCAACCATGTCATGTTAATAAAGTAGGCATTACTCAATAAATTCAAATCAGAACAATCCTTCACATGTTGAAACATACTTGTAACCTTATCATAACACTTCTAACCTATATTACACATCACTAGGTTATAAACATCTAATTTAAAATGATTCTATAACAAAAATTTGAATTTAATTTCTTGGAATCAATTTAGGACCTATAAGGCATGAATTAATTCTTGAATTAATTTAAGGTGTTAAATTCTATTATATAAGCTATGAATCAATTCAATGTAAATGAGGCTTTCCTATGGCCTTGTTGAATTGATTTAGTCATCATGTTATTAGTTTTGCAAAGGGTGAATCAATTTAATGTAGAGAATTTTTATGCATTGACCTTGTTGAATCAGTTCATATATAAACACTTCATGTTTTTGTAGATTTTTTGCTCTTCATTAATGGTAAATTACCAAAAAAACAAATTTGAAGTAAAATTATGCTATCACATCACCTTAAAATGAAGTCTTATCATCATATTTGTCAAAATCAATATGCAAGTCCTAACAAAACATAGTTTATAACATCCTATTTCAAATTTTCATATTCATATATAAAGAAAAACCTAATTTTAGTGAAACTATAATCAAAATATTTGCAATTTAATTTATAATGTTACTCATTTTTTTAGAGGAGACAAAAGGTGAAGGAAATAATGATTGATCAATCTTTATGCATTAATAAACAAAAATTTCAAGTTAAGAGACCAAATCAATTTTTGAAACCGAAAACCCTTATACTAAATAAATCAAAATTCCTCAATCATTAAGAATCCAAAAGGAAAAAAATAAAAGAGAAGTCTTGTAGGATTAAGGTACAATAATTATTATCTTATTTGGATTGAGGAAGATAAAAGGATGAAGAGGAGGATTGGTTCACTTCTTACTACTGGATGAAATGAAGAAATGTATTGTTTTTAGAGAAAAGTGAGGAAACAAGTTGAATTGAAAATTATTAAAAAGAAAAACTCTACAGGCAAAATGAGGAAAAGATGTTCATCTCTTTTTCACATTTACTTACTCTTGCTAATTAATTTTTTAAAACTTTATACTAACCCATTCATTTAACAATCATTTCACACAAGATTTAATTTATAGCATCCTTAAAACTAATTAAGTATTTTTTATAAAATATTTTAATTCTAACAAGTATAAAAAATACGAACCATGTAAGATACCAAATTGGCATTTAGTAAGAATCTTTGTTAAAAAAGTTAATAGCAATGTTTTCAAACTCAGACTAGACCAAATTGGCCTGGTTAGTTCAAATAGTTGGACCAGTACCCGAGCTTAAAAACAAGCCAAACATACCCACAGGCTTGGTCTGAGTAAATACCTGAATTGAATCGATAAAAAACCAATTCAACCAGCGACCCATTTCACTTATTGACCTGTTCCATTTTCCCTTCCAAATTGGACAAAATCTAACTCGAACCCGATGACCCAGCCTAGCATCCAGCAGTAAAACAACGTAGCAACAGTAAATTCAACTTTGTCTAGAAATGGCCTAAAAGAGAAAACTTAATTCAAAGCCTTGAAGGAGAAAACCTCTGTTTTGCTTGTTCTGTTTGAACTCTGAAGTGTTGTTTGGTGATTTGGTGAAGTGAAGGAGCAAGTTCAATTTCATTTTACTATTTCTGTTCTATCATCTTTATTATTTTGCTGATTTGTTTTATTTTTAGTCTTCTAATTGCTGAAGTTCATCAGCTCCAACACTTCAAAGTTCAAAGGTAAGTTTTTTTTTTTGTACAATCAACACCATTTCTGCTGATGTAAGTCACCTCCATCATTCCAGCACTTCATTTCTACTTTATTGATTTGCTTTATTAAGGCTTTATCTGATCTATCATTTTAACATTAGAAAATTTCAAGGGAAGTAATTTTAGTAAATTTCATTAGTAACAATAAACATTAATACAAAAGAATCCATATTTATGTCTGATTGCGATCCCGTTATAAATTTGTTAGTTGTAAAGTCAGAGCTTTCCCCATTAGAACTTGTTACTAGCGAGATTGGAGGAAATAAAAACTTGCTTAAGACAAGGCAAAAGCACCATATAACTTGACATATAATTTCCATGCAATCTTCTAATTACAACATGACAAGGTGGTAAGAGTTCTTGTACCCCTCTTTTAAAGTCATCAGAAATGCAAATTCAATTTATTTGTAATTGAATTCATATAAATTTACAGTTATCATTCTGAAACTTCACCAATTTGAATATAGAACTCACAATGCAAGGATAGAGTTAAATGATCTTGAACTACAAAGTTGAATGTTCCTCTTTATTTGGACTACAAAATATTTATTATTTGCTTGTTATTTGAATTAAAATGGTGTTAGATGATTATTAATATTGTAATAAAATTAATATTTATTTGTTGTGTTCTAGAAATGCAACAATATAGTGTATATATATGTTGTATATAATTGATTATATATAAAAATAGAATAATCAGTTACAACCATTTGGTTCAACCAGTTGAACTGGTCAAACCTTAACCCGCTTAACTTGTCAAATTAATGGTCAAGCTAGATTTTAAAACATTGGTTAATAAAGTTAGATTATCGAGCAACATTTGCTTGTATTTTAAAAAGTTACAAGATAAATTTACTTTAAATAAATAGTAATGCTATTTGTAATAAAAATTAAATTTAAATTAAATTCTAAATATAAATTAAGGATTGTCATTAAATATAAAATGATAAGACAAATTTATAAGCTCAATTTAATGGATATAATAGATTTGAATTCCATTTTCAATAGTTATAGCATTTTTATTGAATATAATTTTTTTTAGACAAGATTATAATTTAAATAAAAGTTGAGAACCAAAAAGTGCAATTTTGCTATTATTAAAAATATAAAGATTTAAATTTTTTAGACTTCTTACTACACGTAGTTAGTGAAAGTTTTTTGAAAATGATTTTCTGTAAAGGAGAATTTCATATACAGAATTTGTTTAATTCTATTTATAAAAGATTGTAATGGGTAGAAATTTTACGTGCAATAAATTATAACAAAATGGGTAATTTTACTTATTTAAGTTTACAATACAAAATGATTTTTTATTGAAAGTTTACAACACGTGGTTATTAAAAGTTTTTTCAAAATGTATAAAGGAAAATTTTATAAACAAAATTTGTTTAATTCTACATATAAAAGATTGTAACCTTTACAAATTTTATGTGTAATAAATTATAAAAAAAATTGGAACTTTATTTATCCAGTTTACAACACAAAGATACCTCAAAATTTTTTTAAACTCTTTATAGAATGACAATAACAAATTCCAATCACAAAAAATATATTAGTATATATTTTGAGAATACTCATAAAAGCATTGCTCTTAAATTTCATATTTCAATTATAGCACTAAAATGATAGAAATTGAATCAAAATTGCATAATTTGATTTATAAAAGTTAGGTGAATCTAATTTAGAATGTATTATAAAACCAAGTACACAAGATTATCACGTGAGCAACTATGACTAAGCTATGGTCATGATGCAAGAACATGCATTTGGTGTTTCTCTTTTCAAGTACGACGCATCAATTAGTCAACATATCATAGGGATGCTGTTGGGAAGCAATAATTGTACTTGAAATTAGCTATAAGAAAAGTGACAATAAATACATCATCTTTTTTTTTTCCTTCCCAATAAATACATCATCCTTGCATTTATGGGTAAAACTGTCAAATCGACGAACAAAATTGGATGAGGGCTGACGCGGATGGATCCACGATGGACCAATATATATTTATGAAAAAAATGATTTAATTTTGTGAGACTGAATCTATTAGAATTTACGAATTTTGCAGGCTAATTCGCAAGCCTTAATTGTAAATTTGTAAATTGGCATGTATTTGCTTGGTCCACGATAAAACAACAAACCAATCCATACTGTTTGTTAAAGAAAAAAAAGATTCAAATTTGAATAGTCTACATCCATCAAAGTCCACAAATTTTATAGCTCGATCTGCAAACTTAGATCTGTCTTACACCCTTATTTCTAGGCACTTGAATCCATCTCACATCCTTATTTATAGGTTGGTATATGCATAAATGCTTTTATGCTCATAATCTTTTTTGACAAAATCTTTCATAGAATTTTATAAGAAAATAGATTCATTTTTTTTATTAAATAAATGGTTAAGGATTTACATGGTTAAATGTAATTGAATATGTAATTATATTAGTGTATAAAATAATATTTATTATCCCAATCAAGTAATCTTATTGATGAAAATGGGAGAATAAGGAGAATCGAATTATATGCCTTGTTCCTATTGAGAAAGGAATAAGGCATATAATTGTTGGTTCTCATCTAGTTAGTTTTTTTATTTCTTCCTCGAAAACTTTCGATATCCAATAGTTACATTGTATTATGATTAATTTAGAGTCAAATTGGGTTGAACTTAGGAAAAAAATTCTCCTAACATTTATTTTCTTTATTCATATGAGTCGAACTCGAAACTTTATTTAAGGCAAGGCATTAGACTTCAACCATTCGGACCAATAGGCATTGATCTTACATGATTAGTATTAAGGGTGATCATCGGTCGGTTAAGAGCAGTTAAGACTGTTTTTTAAATCGACCGAAATTAATCGAAAAGCTTTTTTTTCAATCGACCGAACTTGATTGCATAGCTTTAACCGAAATTTCAATTTCAGTCGGTTAAATTTGATTTAAAACGATTTTAAATTTTAAATTTTTTTCAAAAATACCTAAATAAATTAATTTAAATGTTAAAATTAATTTATAAATACACATTAATATCATAATTTTATTAATATAACTATAATAAAAAATTATTAAGTATAAAAATAATTAATAAAATTTTAAATATGAATTTTTAAACAAAAAAATTAATATAAATTTTGATTAATGTCGGTTAAGTTCAGTTAATTGCAGTTAACAATTTACACCCGAAATTAACCAACTATTCAAAAATTACAAATTTTTTCTTCCGATTTTAACCGATAATAATACATTAGCCATTCTTAACCGATCAACTTCGGGTTCGGTCGATCGGTTAAAAGCAGTTTGAAAGATTTTGATCACCCCTAATTAGTACAATTTAGAATTTTTTTTAGATTGAATTATATGTTGCAAAAATCAAATGAGACTTTTATAGTGTTAATCCCAAAGGTGAGAAAAGCTAATAACTTTGGAGACTTTCATCCAATAAGAATATGTAATCTTGTTTATAAGATTATATGGAAATTTTTTATCAACAAAACGTGATTAGTGTTAAGGAAGTTTATTTCACCAACTCATCAATATCTGTTCTCAATCGATAGATAGTTAAGAATAATCTTCAAATTCAAGAAATAATTTATCATTTTCCATGGAAAATGGCTTAAGGTTGTTTAATGGAGTTGAAGCTAGACATGAAAGTTTATAATTAGATTGAATGGGATTTTGTAATTAGGATTTCAAAGTTGTTTGGATTTAGTAAAGTATTTCTTCAATGGATTAAATAATGAATAATAACAATCTCACTCCTAATACTACTAAATGGAAATCTTGCCCAAATACAGGAATCCATTCTTTCTTCATTTGTTCATCTAATAGTTTGAGATTTTATCAAGGGTATTATTTCAAATAGAGCTAATAAAAGGTATGATGATATCTTCAAAAAGGCCTAGCTTAAGTCACTTAATGTTTATAGATAATTAGATAATTTTTGCTTAAGTGAGTATGGATAAGGCAAATTAGATATAGGATATAATCCACAAGTATGATTTTTGGTGTCGTGAACATGTATATATTGGAAAGTTTGTTCCCTTATTCTCAAAAATACTACCAAAGCCACGTGAGAAAGAGAGAAAGAGAAAGTTAATTACAATTCATAAGGGTGGCTTACTTAAGAAAGGACTCTAAGTATGTAGAAATTTCATTATTCCTATTTGTTACACCCTTGATAAGCTAGAATTTTATTTTAATTATTTTATTAAAATAATGTATATGTATTGATAATTAAAATTATTATGGATGCATTTAAAGTGAGATATAATTTAACTAAAACCAAATTTGATAATGAGAATTGGTAGAATTAAGTTAAACACGAGTTTATGTGAAATTATAATTAAGTAAAAATGTGTGGAGGAGATTTAAGGAATATTTTTTTGATTTTACCCCTTAAAGCTTATAAAATGACCAAAATGCTCCTAGTGACACAAAAGGTCCCCAAACTTTTCTCCTTCCTTAGTTTTCTTAACATTAAATTCGATTACCTCCCCTTTCTCACTTCTCAACCTTCACCTTATCAAATTTCAGCAACAATTGGTCAAGAAAGGTACATGAATCATCTCCAAACCCTAAATAACATAAGTTTAGGGATCTAGTTTTAATGAGTGATTATGGAGAATTTGAGTGGTTGAATGAAATTAAAGGTTTGGAGCTTCTAGCTAATTTTCTATAATTTCATGTTGAATAGGATAATTTAACTATTTCTTTAATCTTTATCTATCTTTTCTATCAATTAGTAGGTAGATAATCTACTTAACTAGTAAAATAAAAGTTTAATTTGTAGATTTAGTTATAGCTAATTTTTATGAAATTAATGATCAAAGACTAAAGTCTTCTAGTTGTTAAAAGAAGTTATTATTGCCTTGAAATAAAAAATTATTATTGAATGTTGCTTGTATGGTCAATAGTAAGCTGGAAATGATATGTATAAGTTTAGGAAATAAAGCTAGTCTTTGGTGTTGCAATTCATATAAATTTATGGAAATTCTAGAACTATATTCAAACATAGGCTTAACACTCATTATCAAGTGACTATATTTAGATATTATGTTCAAATATCAAAATATGAGTTCACCTTTAAATAATTATATTTGCATACAATATTCAAATATAACCTCAAGATTTGTACTCCTAAAGTCATACTTGAATATCATATTCAAGTATACTTAAATGAGTAGCCTCTGGATGGTTATATTCAAATATAGTATTTAAATATAAGCTTTAGACTTTAGTTTTAGAGTCTCATATTCGAGTGCAGTATTTAAATAACACCTTATTGCCAAGAGTAATTTTGTATATTAATGTAAGCATTTAAGTTATATGTATGATTGAGCTATAAAGATTAATCTTAGTCGCATGAATGGTAATGACATTAAGTTATTGATGGATTGTATGGCATAGTTATGAGTCAAGTGTTGATTTGTGATGAATGTGAATTATGTTAAAAATATTGAGAATAGGGGATATATTATTATAGAAATGGAATATCAATATCAAATTGGATATATGTTTATGAGTGCATAAATTGCCTAAAGGAATAAGGCTTAATTTATGAATAAATAAGAATGATTGGGAGGCACAAGGTAATTTAATTATTACTCTTTGTATTATGAAATTGACTATATTTAATATCATGTGAATGGTGTAAATATAAATGTCACCTACTTGTGATATGATATGACCTTGGAAATGTACAATTATGACATTTTCTAATTAAGTAAATTATTTACTTATTGAGACAGAGTCTTATTGTTTTAAATTTTAAATATTTTATAGATATGCATGTTAAAGTTCCTTAGTCACCAACGATAGCTCATAAGTAAAGGTCGACTTGAATTTCTTTGAATGCAACCATAATTTTGTTAAAAAGTAGCTAAGAAACAATCTAGGACATATAGATAGTTTTGTATATGCTACCATATAACTTTCATTGTAAATATTTGAAATGTATATAAAAAGGAATTGGTTAATTAAATTACTTAACCTAATGGTAATTGTGTAATGATGTTAAAGTAAGATTAAACAGGCTTGTGAAAATTGAGAAATGAATTTCATGTTAGTCACAGGTTAGGTGAATCATGATACTATCTCATTCTAAGAGTAAAGATTTTGACTTTTTGATTAGTAAGGCGGATTCAAGTTTAGCTAGGTGGAGGAAAAATGTGTTGTTATAAACTGGAAGGACGACTATGATCTTATCAAATATTCAACATATAACTTGTAAAATAAAATACGAAAAGGTAAATTCTAAACTTAATAAGCAACATACTAATATAAAATATCAAAACTTAATTTAAGTTTTTCCATCTGACTTACCCTCTCTTAGCACATAAATTAAAAGTAATTTCTTATATGCAACAAAATCACTTAAGCTATGTCGTTGGCTATATAAATGAGTCATATGTTCATCTCTATTATAGTTGTCAACATGTTCCTAGTTATGGATAAATATTGCAAGATAGTTTTTTTTATAACTTCCTTTATATTTATATTTCACAAGCTCATCTTTATTCTTCTAAGTCATATTTATCCTTCATAAGCAATCACTTGAATTTAATGCATAAGCCATATGATTTATCAATTCACTGAATTCTTTAATGCATATCACTTTAATAATAGGCATCTTCAAAATACCTAAGCTATTGCAACAGATTAAGAATTTGATCCAAGAGGTTTAGATATCTGTTAGGTCATCATTGGGTATTTTTAAAATATGTTCTTATTGGGTCCCCCAAATTATGGCTTAATTAAGATAAATATTGATATTACTTAAGTTAGAAAGAAATCCTAAATAATAGCTATAACCCCAAATAATGAAAGGGTGATCTTGGAATTTTGGTATGAAAATTTTAAAAGTGCTTCAATTCTAAATTGGTGGTAATTCGCAAGGGTGTATTGGTAGCAAACAACTTCTATCATCATCAGGTTAAAATGGAAAGTGATGTAAAATTTCTTATAAAGGCCTTATTAGGAATTTCAATCTATTTATGCAAGGGATTAGTTATTTTTCAAGCTATTAAGGAATTTTTAAACAATGTTTCTAATGTTGCTTTAGTATGGTACCCTTGATCTTGTAACGGGGTGGCTAAAGAATTAAGTCAAATAATGTTTCATAGGTACCACCCATAATTAAATATTTTTTCCTCTTTAATGTTGCCCATATTATTAATTAATAAAGTTATCATTTGGTCAACAAAAATTAAGAAAATATTTCACACACTTCTCTACCTTTTTTTTTTACTAAAATAAAATAATACTCCACGAGCTATAGCTTTTTAGGTAAATTACACAAAACCTCTTCAACTATTCATAATGTGCATATAAGCCTCTAAATTATAGAAATGTATATGTGGCCTATCTAAACTTTATAAAGTGTACACTTAATCCTTTATATTAACTTTTTATTCATAAATTTAATGAGGCAATCCATGCGTTAACTATATGATTAAATAACATTAACAAAATAGGAGTTCATTCATTAAAATTTTAGATATAATGAAAAAATTGACATTGATAAGCATCTTTAACTTATATGAAATTTTTAGCATCAATAAATTTTGGAGGTGAAAATGTGTTAGACTGAAGTTTTAAAGTTCGAAAATGTGATGAATTTGAATGATATAAATGTATTTTATAGTATTAATTACGCATGTAATAAGAAAATAAGTTCTTTCATCAGGTTTATCAAATAAAAAAGGGTAAATGCACAACTTACTTAATAATTTAATTTAAATGAGTCATCTAAGAAGAGATGTACATATTGTGAATAATCGAAGGAAATTACTTAAATTTAGATAGTATTTCCATATAGAGTGATTTAATTATTTTGTAATATTATTACACTACTCTGCAATTTAACAAATTAAATTTATGTTTTTACTTGATTTTTTTAATTTCGATTTTATTTATTTTGTCAAAAATTATTTTTCATAAAAATATTATTTACATATATATTAATAAAGGGATGATATATCATTTATATTAATGATAAAAATAATATTTAAAAATTTAAAAATAATTTTTTAAAAAAAAAGAAAAATTATTTTCTTCAAATTTTTTATATTTTAATATTAAATAAATAAAATACTTCCTTTATATTAATATTTTATAAAAATATTTTTAATAAAATAAATAGAGATAAAATGATAAATATTTTATAATCACGTTCTTTCGAAAAATATTTTTTAATAAAATAAACGGAGCTGAAATGGTACTAAAATCTCAATATTAATAGCAACCGCCAAAATTTCCACTTGCCTTCTAGAATCACGGGTAAACGGTAACGGCATAAATAAATAAACGCAAAAGGGCGTAATGGATGGAACCCGTGGCTTGGGGGTCAACCATCAGATTCTCTCGTAGACTGAGATTTTTGCTTTACACTCTACAAGTCTCCGCACTGCACGTGCACACACCCCTTCACCATGATTTCATTTGATAATTTTTTATATAATATTATAATTTGACATAAATATAATATATTTATATAAATATGAATTAATATGTTTATTTATTTTAAAAAAATTATTAATTTTTAAAAATAATATTTAAAGATAATTAATAATTAAATTATAAATATATATAATAAAAATATAAAATTTTATTTTAGAAAAATTATAATAAAAATTTTAAATAATATTTTATTAACAATTAAAATATTTTAATAAATTATAATAAATAATTAAATCTAATAAATAATTTTATAATATAAATTTATTAATAAAATTATTAAATAAATTGAATAAATAATTTATTTTAATATATTTAATAAACAAATTAATTAATTAACCTCACAACAAAAATTGCCACCTAGATTTCATTAAGATAAGCTACATAAATAATAAATATCCACTTACACATTGTTTGGCTGTTTGGCAAAGGAGAACCTAGAGATGAAAGAAATTTTAGAGCAGCAAAAAGGAAAATTGTATTATTTATGTTACATTTGATTCCGAATGCAATAGAATAGAACAAGAAAGGAAAAGTATAAGAAAACACAAATAAAATAAAATAATTATTTAATAGTTATGTGTGAAATGATATAATATGAAATGAGTATTTTATTTTATTTTTATATTTCATACAATAAAATAATATAGGAAGGTGAGAATATAATTAATTAAAATAATATTCCTATAAAAAATAATAAATATCTTCTTAAACTCATAATTTAAATTTTATCATCAAAATTGTAATTAAAAAAATTTACAATAAATAAAAAATTAATTTACTAAAATTTTATATTAAATATTTTTTTTGCAAAGAATAGAAAATATTCTATTTTAAATTTCATTATTAAAAAATAATTATTATATATTAACAAATAATGATACTAAAATATATAAAAAAATATAATACATATAAGTGTAAAAAAGTCATTCTAATAATAATAAAATGACTCATTTTATCAATTTTATTATAAAAATAAAAATTTCATTATTTGATACAATCATCAATTTTTTATGAAATGAACATTCTCATTTCATAAGGTATATCAAATTAAGTTTTTAATTCTTTTTTTCTTTTTTTATTTCATTTTATTCAATTAAATATAATCAAATAAAATATTTCCCATGTTTATCATATAATTAATTAACATTTTAAAATAAAAATTCTTCTTTAAAAAATTATTGTGACAAAAAAATTAACATTAATAAATATTTATAAATTTTAGATTTAAAATTTCAATATCTACTATCTTAAAATTTGATGATGAAAATATAGATAGAATTAAACTAAAATTAGGAAGAATATTTATACATTTTATAATTTAGAGGGTTCGTGGACGTAGCAAAAACAATGGATGGGATTCTCCTTATGTAACGAGAAATTATTGTTAGACATATGTTTTTAATCTCACTTGACAGATAAAACATTATTATATTTATTATCCAGTTATGAGTTCTATAAAATTCACACATATTTAAAATTTTTAAATATTAAAAATTATAAAAATTAACAATTAATATTTATTTATTAAATGTCAGTAATGATAAATGTTATAACACAAATATAGGTGGGATTTGGTTGGTGTGATCGTATAATTTTTAAAATCTTCATATTTTTAAGTATATAATTTCCAGAAATTTACTTTTTCAGAAATATGTTATTATCATATTTGATTTAATTAAAATATTTTTAAAATATTATAATACTATATTTTAAATATTTTGTATATTTTTAAAAATATTATTAAGTTCTAAAAGATAATTTCATTAAAAATTAAATGATCAATTATAATAATTGTGATAATAATGATGGATTTTGACTAATGTTGTTCATTGCTAATAAGTGATGATTCACGTTAATTATTAACAATGATTAATGGTAGGACTATACCATCGATGATAAATGGTGTTAAGCATTAGTTAATAGATAATAGTAAAGTAAGTTGTTAATTAATGATAAAATTTTGATAAAAAAATATAAAAAATAAATTATTTATATTATTAAAAAAATTTCATATAAAAAAATGTTGAATATTCACCTTTTTATAAATATATTTTAAGAGAAATATTGGATTAAAATTATTTTAAAAAATATTTATATTCTCAAAAATATTTTTTAAATTTGAACCAAATATAACCACTTGATTTTTTTTTGGAGACATTTCTAAAAATGCAAGAAACATTCTTCTAACCAGAGGATAAGTTCTCAATTGAACCTAAACCGTTCATCAACGATGAACTCGAGAGTGTAACATATAACAAAGAAAATAAAATGAAATATCATAATTTTTAATAAAAAATTAATAATTTAGAATTAAAATAAATAAATAATAATCAATTAAGAGCAATTGTTTGGTTTTGGATATTGGAAAAGGAGTTGAGGATTTTTATTTCTTTTATATGTGTTTGATTTAAAAAAAATTGATTCTTTTTTCTAATTTTTTTAATAGAATTATTCTAAATGAAATAATGATTATTTTCTCCAATTTCCTAAAAAATTAAATTTTCTTCTTAGAAAATAATGATTATTTTTATAAAATTAATTAAATATAATAAATAATAAGAACGAAGAGAATACTTACGTACCTCACGTTCTAGTGGAATCATTCGTTAACCTTAACTTCAAGCTAACAAAACAGTTTAGCTCAAGCTCACTCGCTTGACGCGTTTATTCACTCCCCCCCGAAACAACGCGGTTTCTTTCCTTCCCTCTTCCTTCCCCAATTACCCCCCACCGCCCTATTTATTTCACCACGTACCCGTCACCTCTTCCTAATTTCCTCCATAGTCCTTCCCATCTTCTTTCCCACTATTTCTCCCTTCTATCAAGTTATCAACTTCTCCTTCTCTTCTTTTCTTCTTCTCTGGTTCTCCCCTGATTTCTGTGTGTGTCTGTTTATTTCCATAATTTCGAACTTTCCAGCTCTTTCACTGTTTACCTGCGTCATAACATACAGTCCATCCAAATCTCAAAATGCTATGACAAGTTATCCTCTTCCTCATTGATATAGTTTTCAATTCTCAGCAAAACCTAACTTCAAAAAATGGCGTCTTCTGACAACCTGGGCAGCATCGAACCCTGGGCCTTCCGTACTCCATTTGCCGATTCCTGGTTCGCGGAAACGATCGCTCGCGATACCGATACTCTCACCAGAGCTCTCCAGATGTCTCTTTCCGCTGCAAATTCTGAAAATCTAACATCCGATTCCATGTCTCCATTTCTTAACCTCAGCGGATTGGATACAATACCCACACCCAGCGTTTCGGGGCTCTCTGTCTCTGGTTCCGACCAGGAAACCGCTACCAAACGTCAGCGAAGCTCGATTCCTCCGGCGACGGGTAAGGTATCGAAGCGGACGTCCAGGGCGTCTAAGAGGTCGCATACTACGTTTATAGCGGCGGACCCGGCGAATTTCCGGCAGATGGTACAACAGATGACCGGAATGAGAGTCGGTAACTCACAGCTCCCAATGGCGGAGATCCTGAAGCCAGAGCCGCAGAGACTCGGCAGCCGCTTACCTGTGGCGGCAGTAGGGTGCTTGCCCACGCTGGACACATCAGCGTTTATGCTGGATCACGACCAGCATGTGGTGGCTTCCACATCGGCCGCTGCTGATGGGGCTGGAACTCCCGGACCCGGTCCATTCCCTTTTTCGCCGCCGGTTGGGGTGGCTGATGGTGTGTCTGGTTTAGGCTCAGGAGGAGGGTTAGAATTTGACACCTTCTTAAGCTTTCCCACTCTAGAATCGGGGAAACTTTGAAATTCGATTTTTTTTTTTCTTGTAAACTCTCTTTTTTGCCCTTTCGAAGAGGGTTGATTTGGTCCAAGTGATCTGCAGTGGAGGTTGACATGGGTTGTGATCTTGTTTGTAAATTGGGGAAGGGAGTAGCCCTATTTTGGTACTTTCAGCATTCTGTTGTATAATTTCTTTTTTTTTTTTTTGCTTTTATGAGATGTAATGGACTGGGAGCTATTAGTTAATTACTTTAGCCTAATTAATGATTTAGATGTTTATGTATTAACGACGTGTTACTTTGGTGCAGTTTGCTCACTCTTTACTCAGTGATAATTTATTTAATATATATATATATTTTAAATTAAATTTAAATACAACAAAAAATAAAATTTAAATAAATCATTAAAATGTCCATCATTTTGCTCGACAGACTTCTGTTCACATACACCTTGCGTAATTAGCCTTATGTATCCAGTGTAGTATTGAATTGTAGACACTCTCCTGACGAAGTCTTGCTCCAAAATGGTAATGGTTTGTGGTATTGGTGACAAAAATAACTGTGATTTAATTAAATTTTTTAACATTTTTACAAAACATTGTAATTTCATTAAATATAGTTGAAACATACATTTACTGTTTTATAAAAAATATAAAATTTTATTGAATTTGAGATTACAAAATATTTTAATGGCAAAAGTATGATTTTGTGAGTACTATTGCAAAATTGTCCATGTATATTACATATTATTTGACTAAAAAGTGGGCTCTTACATACCTGCTATTTGAGTAGCGTGGCTATGAGTCAGGGTCATGTTAATTTTAAGGTTCGTGCTAATTTACAAGAATTTTATAGGTGCACATGTATAAAAAAAATTATCAATATATATTAATATAGTTAGTTATATAATTATAATTTCCAACTTTGAGCGAATTTTATAATGTATTTATTATAATAAATTTATAAATATGTATATATTCTAGACTATTATATTTATAAAATTTTTGTTAATCAACTCTTTATACTTTTTAGTACTCTTGCTGGACACCTTCCTGACTTTTAAGTCGCCGAAACCTCGCTCAACCAAAATGTCAGTGATACGGCAACGGCAGTCATTCTACAACGTTTGAAATCAAATTTAATCATTGGGCCCCTCTTCCCGGTATGAGGTTCTTCATTTTTTAGTTTGACTGGTTTTGTCATTTTTTATGGGGGCAAAAAAGCCAACTTGCTGAACAAGTCTCGTTATAAAACATTTTTTGGTCCACTTCGCTTCTTTTTACGTGTTTTTAAATTTATTTTCTTATGATTTCTTCCTATTTTTACCGTCATTTTTATAGTCATTTATTGTAATATTCACGTCCTTAATTTTTTGTTTTATATAATTTTCAAATTGTGTCGTATTTTTTGGATTTCGCATCCACCGATATATTTGTATATCATCATCATCTATCGAGTCTACATCAACGTTCATGCAAAGGACTTTAAAATATTAGTTAACATGAAGTCATTAAATGTACACTAGTAATAAAAAAATATTAATAATATGCTAAAAATTAAGTCAATACTTTAATAATATAGCGGTATGCCATATTATTTTAAAAGCTTTAATCTCATCATATTTAAAGTTAAAATCTAAGATCTCATATATATATATATATATATACACGTGTGTATATTAAATAGACTATTATTTTTGTTATCATAAAAAAATAATATTGCTAAAAATTAAGTTCAAGTTCTCTTGTTATCAATTTATAAAAAAGGAAGTATTAATTAGTGTAATACAGCAGACGGACTATTGAAGAGTCAAGCATCTGCAAATTATAGATTGCTTGTACTCTTTAATGCAATTTGATGCTGAGGCATCAACTAACCCCCTTAACTAACGTGTGGTTGCGAAATTTTTTTCATATTTTTAAAAAAATTAAAAGAATATAAAATTTTTATATTTAATTTAAATTTTAGAAGAATATTTTTGTAGATATTTATAGTTTAATATGCCTTCTAAATATTTTTACGTGAAGATGAGTATTTTATATTTTTATTACATACAAATATTTTATTAATATAAATAAATTATTTTGTTCATATCACCGCTTACTGTAATTAATTATCATTAATTATCATCAATTGCTAATAATCACAATCAATTATCGTTTATTATTAATAATTATTATCAATTATTACTTATCACTACAGTTAACTATTAGCCATTTTTTATGATCATTAGTTGTTGGCCACCACGCATCACTGTAACTATAGTTCATGATCAACATTTATTATTATTCATAGCTATTGACCATTACACCAATTATTATCAATTATTAGTAATTATCACTAGTCATCATTTACTACTGATAATCATAATCTATTATTATCCATCATCAATGATAATCGTCAATCATTATCTATTATTGATAATTACTATTATCTATTATTAGTAACTACTGGTCATTGCTAATTATCAATTCTTAGTAATCATCATTAGTCATCGCCCAACATTAATAACCATCATCTAAGACTATTACCATCATGACTTATTGTTAATAAGTATTATTGACCACTATTTATCACCAATAATTGCTCAATTTATAATGATGATGTTTTTAATAATTAAATATTATTTTTAAAAATATTTATAATTAAATTAAATATAGCCTTAAAAATCACGTTCTTGATAATATTAAAATTTTCGAAATTGTCTAATTTGGGAAACCAAACAATGCACAAGTGAATAAATCATCTACTCTAGCAAATAGTTAGGTTCAAGAGATTTTTTTTATATATATAATTTGATATTTTATTACAAAAATTAGGATAAGAAACCAGGGATGACCTAGAGATGCATGGTTGCTAATTATTTATTCCAAATGAAATATATTTATTACCATAATATTTTGACTTATGTAGTATGTGATACATTTTTTTGAAGATTTTATTTTATTTTATATGTTGAGTTCAATCTTAAAATTTTTAGTGTATCTAATAATTCAACAACTCTAATTATTAAAAAAAGAAATGTATTTATTTATCTTCAATTACTTCATATCCATTAAACTAAAGGAGCCGAAGGGTTTGCTCGAGTTAAAAGGCATTGCAATAAGAATATACACGTCAGGAGAGTTGTCAGACTTTGGTCATGGGATATCTTTTACTTTTACAATCTCTATATTACATATGATGCGTATTTTATATTTAAACAAAAGGATAGATTTTATTTTCCATCTATATGAAATTTAATTTTTTTACTTTATTCATGTGAAATATTTTTTATTAATTTTATTTTTATAAAATATTAATTTATTAGATTTCATCTTTTTGTTAGCATTTGTATAAAAACTAATTTATTCAATTTCACCTCTCTAAAAATAAAATTGAACAAATTAACATTTGATAGCACAATTTTATCTTTAGAATCTCTCTAAAGATAAAACTAAATAAATTAATATTTTATATAAATAAAATTGATAAAAAATATTTTATAAAAATAAAATTTAAAAAATTTTGAATTTCAAACTAATAAAAAAAGGAATTACTTTAACAGAAAAAATTGCAGATATTCCCTATGTTACTCTGCTATGAATATAAAATATGTTTGAAGAATATATTCAGTAAAATTAGCAGATATGGAACATGAAAGATTTACAAAGAATATGGTATATAATATTTTCTTAAGTATTTTTTTTAATGATCTCAAAGTGTCTCAATATTTGATATACTAGTTAAAGGTATGTAAAATTACATTAATTGATTTAAATCAATCAAACCATTTAAGTTTTGATTGGTTTAAGTTAATTTAAAAACACAAATGGATTAGTTTGAATTTTTTTCAATAATTTCAATTAATTTCAATCAATTATAATTTTATACATTACAATCTGTATTGAACTAAAATCAACTGAAATATATTACATACATATTATATCAAGTATTATATATTCTATGATTTCTAAATATACATAAGTATATTCAATATTAAAATTAATGTTATGGTAATCTTTAGTAAAAAAGGATAAATTATTTTAAAAAGTAGAATTTACATAAATATATTCAATATTATGTGACTTGAATAAGTGGTAATTGCATAAAGGCTTCAGTTTGTTGTAAAGATGGATATATTATTTCTTTTCACTATAATTTATTATTAGTTTACTACCTAGAATATAACACAAAAATAATATAAAACTTGTCTGAAATAATATAAAGAAATTACAAGAAAGATATCTTATTTTATTTTTTGATTTAAAGTCTATTATTCATTGTGTAATATGGTTTCTTATAATTTGTTAGATTATCCAATCTATTATTGTTTGTATCTTTATAATTGTACAAGAAAACCTTTTTAGTTTTTGCATCTATTAGTGTTGTATTGTTATTATTGGTTAAATTGTTCATTTAAAGTCTTTTTATATTTGTTATTGTTGTTATTTTTATCAATATGATTGTATAAAAAATGTGATTATTCAATGCAAAAAAAAAAATTTTAATATTACCAACCTGCAAAATTATAAATAATTTACTTGAAACATAATTTTAAAAAAATATTTTGATTTAAGATGTTAACTATTGTTCAAATTTAACATTTAAACCTTTATAGTTGAACGATGTTATTGTTTTGTACACGTTGGTTTTTATTAGGAATTGACATTTAATATTAAAACATTTCAAATCATATGGTATGAGGTGTAAAAAAGGTAAAGTTATGATATCATTTGTAAAGTTCATTACAAAATTCTTCTAACCTTAAAATGATTATCTCTCTACTAATATATGCTCATATTCTAACCTTAAGATATATTTTTTTAAAATTTTTTAGTTTATATTTACTAATTGTTTCATAATACTGAATATTTGTTAACCTGATGATAAATTTGTGGAGTTATACATTCATTAGAAAAGTGCGACATTAAACATAAGAACTTTCTTAATTTTTATATTTTATTCTTGCCACTTAATCTTTTTTTTAAGTTATGTTTATATATACAATTACTTGATTCTTAGTTTATATAATATATTGAAATATTTGAATAACACATGTCTCATTTGAGAGATGCACATGGATAATGAATTAAACATATTTAGAGAGAATGATATCCAGAATAAATTAAAAAGTAATTTTTCTTTCACCATAATAAAAATTTCTTTTATAGTTGTTGCAATACTTATATTTTTATTTACTTACTTTCTTCCCTTAATATTTGAAAATGCTACGAATATGTTTCATTAACAATGTAAATCACTAAGTATTTCTTGATCTAATATCCAAATTGTATGAAATTAATGTAGAGAAAAATAACAATATTTTATCTATTATGAACTATATATGCTAAATTTAGGATTTGTGTATTGTAATTAAAATAAAGTGTACATTGCTTTCTATTTAATATGGCATTGACATGTATTATAAATTTGTAATATTTTGGAATTGAGGGTTTTGGATATATCTTAGATTAGAATTAGTGCAGTAGTACATTTCATGAGACATTGCACAAAATAGAGAGGATGTAGGGAACTAAATTTTCAATTTTCGATTTGAAGGGAATCTAATATAATGTCAATTTTATGAATCACTAAAGTTGTATATTAAACATTCCATGTCAGTTAATAATATAAACTAACATTAAACTATAACTTTTAGTAATGGTTACTAAGAGAAAATTAATGTCTTTAAATGTCATCAGTTACCATGTGATGTGACTTATAAAAATGATGATAGTTTTATTTTTTAAGGAATCGATATAGTATGATAGTTTTATTTTTTAGGGAATCGATATAGTATTATTTTTATATGACAATTTTGTATTCGACATTCTAAAACATTTACCACAACACTCAATAAAATAATGATATGAAACTAATATCTAATTCTTTAAACAATTAACATCTAATTACAGTTTTATAGTAGTATAGGTCTCAAGACTTTGAAGGAAAAGTATATTGAACTAGATATTTAAAAGTGACCATATAATGAATGAAATGAACAATGATTCAAATTGCTTTATACTATAGTATACTTGAAGCAGTTCCTACTTTCATATTTATTGCAACTAATTTAATTCCTAAAGTCATTATTATCGAATTTGCATTGAACTGTGAATAATATTTTTTCTTATCAATATTTAAGATTTACCCTATTAGATTAACAATAAAAGAATCAAACTAGAAACTATAGATAGATAAGCATAACATACTGAAGTTAATAGGGAATTTGTCACAAGGTTTATCCTAGTGAACTAAATTTATAAATTACAATAAACCTAAATAATGTAGATCTTCCCTAATTTACAAGTTAGAACAAAACAAGCTTTTGTGCTCATGAAGATCATGACAATATTCATAAACTACATGTCGATTTATTCACTGAAGCAAGCAATTTAAAAAATGACACTACATGAGCATCATTAGACAATAATTTTAGATTTTGATTACATTATTATAAATTATTATATAGAAAATCCATCATCATATCATAATTTAAGATTATAAGAACATTAACCTTACAATCATATAAATAAAGTTTTGAAAAGTTCATATTTTACCATAATATCACTCATAAATGTCTCTTATATTCTTAAGACATATTTCATAGACTTAGGCTTTGTTTGGTTAGAAGAAAAAATAGGAGAGAAAGAAAATAAAAGAGAAAGAAATAAGGGAAGAAAGAAAAAAGGAGAAAAATTATTTTCCTTAGATGTGTTTAATTATAGGAGAAAATGGGAGAGAAATTATTTAATTTTATTTGGATAAAGATAAAATTGATAAAAAATAAAATTTATTATAGTAAAATGACCATAATACTCCTATTACATAAAATAAAAAATTAATTATATTATCAATACATTAAACTTATAGTCTAAAAGACAAAAGTTATCTAAAATTTACAAAATACATTTCTTAAAAAATTACCAATTTCTATTTAACATATATATATGTATGTATGTACGGCATTGAGAATATAAAAGGAAATCGAAAGCAATGTTGATGTTTAGAAAGGAAAATAATCATAAAAAATTTAAACACTTGTCCAGTGGTATAAAATTTATAATTATTCTAACTTTTAATATTTTGTATTAATAATTATAATTTTTCCATTTTATTTATTTTAAAATAATAAACTAATTTCTTGATTAATCTTAAAAATTTGATCTTTACAAACTTCATTTGGTAATGTTACTAAAACTAATTTTTCTAAAAAATATCTGCACACATATTATTTAAGTGAAAGAAAAACCTATTAATAATAATCCATTATCAGCATAAATTAGTAATTAAACCTTTCTTATTCCCTTTTTATTAGTTGAACTGTAAAAATTTTTAAAAATAGCTAATTGCTATGCGGAAAAAGATGCAATACAATATAAATTATCTTGAAACATTATTATTATTATTATTATTATTATTATTATTATTATTATTATTATTATTATTATTATTTACCAACCTAGTTTATTACATATACAAAATCAAATACTTAACAAAATCACGTCTAGTCTATTTTATTCGCTTCTTCGTAGATCGCCTTTTTCCTCACTCATTACAATGGTAGATTCGATCTCTAAAACTGTCATCGCTTTTGCTCTCATAACAAAGAGGATTACCACATTTGGCATTTGTTTCCTATAAATCGGCAACTTAGACCAACATAGCAGACAATGGCAACTGACCACTCTCTTTTGCTAGCATCGACAAGTCAAAATAGTGGCGAACTCTAACATTTTGCAATAATCTCTAGCAAACATAGTAGCACTTTAACAAGCAATACAAATCAAAGCATAATGCTAGAATCTACCAGTAATGTAGCATTAGTGGAGATGAAGAAGAATACATTACCTTTGGAAACACCGTCTTGAATGGGATTTGGCGAAGCAATTTTTTTTCTCTAAGCTTTGGGATGGGGATGCAGCAACTCAAAGAGAATGGCTGGCACTTCTCTCATATTTTCTCCTCATATCTAAGGAGAAAATATTTCTATGGAGCTTACTCTACATTTTTAATACAATTTTTTCCATAGCATGTTTTTCAGCTATCTATATAGGGGAAAACCACATTTTCTACCCCTTTTTCTCCTATCACTTTCCTACCCATCTAAATAGCTAATTAATAATGTAGAAATACAACAAAACAATTGATAATGGATATTAACTTAAAGATAACTTATTTCAAATGATTTTTTGCTAAAAGTAGTTTGCAACTTCAAACTTGACCTTAAGTTTAATGGAGAAGAACATGATAAAAGCATGCACAAAGTGAAATAAGAGATCATATTAACTTAAAAATTTGAACTTTACTTATTGAATTTGGAAAGTAAAGTTCAAATGAGTTGAATAAAGCCTCATGGAATTGAAATAAGCCAAGAAAATATGAATGATTATAGCCTAATCTTCATTTGTAAATAACATAAATTATAACACTAATATAAATTACATAATACATTTTATTCAACATCTTATGCTCCTCATGATATGGATAAAACAATAATTCAAAGAAAGTTTTGTCATCATAGTTGTTATCTTAAAGCGATCAATCAAATCAGCTATTATAATGTAATTGCATAGGATTATATACTAAATTTCAATGCCGTACCACTTTCAATATTTAATGTGCTTTTAAGTGCTTTATATTCTATTATGATTTTAACTTTCCATATATCTATTACACATTCAAGGCAATAAAAAAAATTAATACAAATCTATAAAAACCATTTTAAGGTAATTAGTAATGAAATGAAAAAAAATGAATTAATAGATGTTCCAAAGATTGACTACTATTCTAACCATATATGTTAGAACTAAACTATTCCCAATAGACAAATACCAAAAGGTAAATATTAAAAAAAATTCCAATTACAAAAATACTAAAGTAAAAGAGAGACATTTAACAATATCACATTAACCAAATTAATCTTTAAAATGTAATAAACCAAAAAGTAAGAAGCCATATTAATCATCGATTCTTGGAATCCAACTATATAATCAATATGCATAAATAAACACCATAATAAATGGAGACAAAACAAAACATTTAAGCTTTGAGTGGAATAAATAAGAGTGCACAAATTCACTTATGTTTGTTAAGAGAGTTGAAGAAAACACCTAATACATATATGAGAGAGAAAGAGGAATAATTTCAAGTGTAGTATCAATTCAAACTCATATAAAAATGGTCATTGATCAAGTGTAGCAATAAGATGCAAAGCAAATATACGAATGCTTACCAAAATAGTTATACCCAAACCTGATTTGAAATTAAACACAAGCTAACTTAAAATAATAGCTTCTACACAAAATTTAGTGAATATGTTTAAGCATAAAAGCCTTAAAATTAGAGTATTTAGTGACTTTACAATAATTTTAGCATATTAATAAGGTCAAAAAAAAAGGAAAAAAAACTTAAAAATAATAAAAAATAATTAGAAAACTATTCCCTATTTTAAAAATGGCAAATTACAAGCTATTACCATGGAGAAATAGAAGAAAATTCAAGAGGAAAGGTTATGTATTATAAGTAAACATCAACAAATTAATAGATTTATATAATTACTGATTCTCTATGAGGACATTTATTAAACACATGATAAGAATTATAAACAATGAAATAGGAGATTGATTAGAAAAAATTAAGCAAGCATATGTCATATAGCAAAAACAAAAGAAATACCAAATTAAAAACATGATAGAAATTATTTGATTTGGACACAAATTTTCCCTTGAGCCTGCTCTACTTAACTCAATTTTGCTAAAGTACAGTATAATTTGGATATGATAAAAGTATTGTTTTTGTTGAAATAAATATAAGAAGCATAAAACAAATAGTATAAATTTAGTTTTCATAATATATAACAATCCCAAAATATAAATCATAAAAAATAAAATTTATACATAAAAAAACTTAGGATAAAAACATAAAGCATAAAATAGAAAGCATCAATTCACTTTCCAAAATATATATATATATATATATATATATATATATATATAAAGTATAAAAAGAGATAGCATAAATTTACTTTTCATAATATATAAGAAGCCTAGAGTAGAGAACAAAAAACATCACCATTTATATGTAAAAAACTTTAGCAAAAAATATAAAGTATAAAATTAAAGAAGCATAAAATAGAAAGCATAAATTTACTTTTCAAAATATATAAGAAACATATATAAGGAGTATAAATATTACAACAATTTAAAGAAACATAAGTAAAAGAAATTTATTCAAATGGGACTAAACTGGGTCTCTTGAGAACATGAATGAAACTCACCTCAAAGGTAGCGGTAGACAATAGATAAATGCAACACAATAGTGAAAGATGAAGGAGAAGAGGAAGAAACCACTAGTGGTAGAATGGAAAAAGAATGAAAGGGTCTAGTTGTGTGAATTGATATATAAGAGATTTACCAATAATATTAGCAGCGAATTATGAAAAATTATTCTTTTGTTAAAACTCTTAAATGAAACAATGCTTTTAAATTATTGAAAAATTAATGACAAATAAAATGATTTGTATTAATTAATCTATCGTTAATTTAAATTAAAAAGGTATTTCACTACCAAACAAAATATAAATTTTTGTGTAAAAATCCCTTCTTAATTTCTCAATTCTGTTAGTACTTCTACTGGAAATTTGAAATCCTAATTTTTTTGTTTGTCACTAACTCCATCAATAAAGTTATAAACAGAATTAGTACCACTTGAAGCTTCATCCAAGACAAATTTAGAAATCTTTAATTTTAGTGAAGGATTTAGTGATAAGATGAAAAATCTATTGTTAATTCCATTATTGAATTCAGAAAAGAAAGATAACTCTCTAAGTTTCCTTTACTAATGGAAAATCTATCACTAAACGTTCAATGCTAATTTTCGTTTCTAAGTATGAATTTTCTTGTAATGGGATGAATATATCTAACTTAATTTATTATTAAAACTAAATATAACTTACAAATTTTTATACTTTTTTAAATCAAAATCTTATTTATGAAAAATATAATTAATTATGCTGTATAATTTTACTTTAAGTGGATCTTATTAATTAATACAATTTATAAAGGAAGTATAGGGAATAAAAAAAGGAAAATGTATAACTTTTATAAAATAAATCGTGTGAAGTTTAAATTTTTTTAATGCAATAGAAATTTTATACTTAGTAAATAAATGTTTAAATTACTTTTCAAATAATGTTATTTAAATTTAAAAGAGAGAATTACAATTAAGCAACTTCAAATGTTAATGTGATATTAATAGTCCTCCTAATATATCGAGGCGCTAATAGTATGGGTGATTTTGTTACTAAAAGTCATAGTCATTTATAATGAACTTCTTATTTTAAATGCTCCTCCTGATGGAGCTGAAATGTACCTAAATTATGATGTTATAGGATTACCTGCCCCCAGATGTAAAAAGATTAATAATTAATATATTTCTTATATTAGAAAAAAAAATAATAGTCCTCCTAAAACCAAGGTAAAAAATCCATGCACATAACTTATCAGGACGTATCTTGTCACTCTCCCAATTTAATTGCCCAAGGACAATTGTCGATCCAAGCCAGATGACCTAAATGGCAAAATAATTATCTGAATAGTCATAATTTTTGCTCAACAGTCTCTCTGATAGTCTGAGTAATATTCTTGATAGACCTATCAAAATTTTGATTTAAAATTTCCACCAAAATATTTTAATATCGTTTATTATATCTCAAGTTTAACTAGTTAAAAAAATTGTTACATCTGAATTATGCAATCTAAGAATTAGTTGAAATTGCTTAAATCTTCAAACTAAATGTTTTATCTGTCATAATCAACTTTCGCGTTTTGTATACGTTCAAACTTAACCGCATGTAATAGAATTGTTTCAAAATTTTGACCCAACTGCAAGTGAGAGTGACTAACGAAGCGAGCAAAGAAATTCATTCATAGAATTGTTGATCAAAATGAAAATTGAAAAAATTCTAAGGTGCCTTAGGATTTCTAAACCTTAGATGGTGTAATACAATTTCATCTATTAGATAAAGTAATCTCATTAAATAAATAAAATTATGTCACACTATTCAAAATTTGAAACTCCCAAAGTACTATAGTCTTCCTTTATTTCCTTCATTTATTTCCTTCATTGAAGTCAGAAACTTTTGAAAGATGAATATTAATTGAGACGGCCGCAACCAAATTGAGAACGTTTGTTTTGTGAAAGTGATATTGGTGCTTTGTGTCCTATAGCTAACTACACTTTAGTACAAATAATTTAATTTTATTTATGAATTATGAATTATTAGATTAAATATTTTTATTTAAAAATATATAAAATTTAATACGAATTATTAAACATAACTTGTAAAGAAGAACTTAATGCATGGAATAATTAAAGAAAAGGAAAGATATGCACCATTCCATACGTTATTCCCTTCTCTTTCATTCTACAAATCATGGCTTTTTTTTTTTTTCAGTTTAAAAAAACTGAAGGTCAATGCTTAATACATAAAAATAACTGTGGGTTAAGATAGGGCCAGGTGATAAGATAGGAAACTTCTGCCCTTAATCTACGTTATTCCCTTCAGTATTTTTTAAGTTTAAAAATACCGAAGGTCAATGCTTTATACAAAAAAGAAGATTGACTTATTTAATGCAGATATACTGATTTAAGATGCTATATTTGCATTAAATAAGTCAATCTTCTTTTTTATAAAACGACACTGATAGAAAATTATTAAGCAATTTATTGATGTTTATAATTTTTTTAAATTACGTATGTCTTTAGTGTAAAAATAAATTAATTTATAACTTATTGATATAGTGAATAATTATAAGTTAGCTTTTAAAGATGTTAGGGCACTAAATTAATGAAAATAATAAATTCTAATTTAATAAATTTTATATGATAATTTATAACTTATTATATTTTTTCAAATTCATTCTTTCTTTTAATTAATTGGTAACCTATATCTTTAATTAGATAATTATATTCTTTTTTTATACAAATTACATTAGACATTTTTTAATTATTTGTAATATGCACATATTTTTTATATATAATGGACAAAATTGCTAACTCATTTATAGTATCATGATCTTAGAAAAATTAGCGTTGACCAACTAACTTAAACTGGTGTCATATTGGGAGAATTTTTTAGGTGCATAGCATGCATTACATAAAATTATTTAAAATAATTTTTTAACTATTAAATTATTATCTATCAATTTTGATCTAATTCAGCAATAATAATCATAATTAGTGCATTTGGATGTTCAAATGAGTAAAGCTCTACATTTTTATGATTTCCATGTTAATTAATTTGATATTTGATTAGTATAAAATTTATAAAAATTTATAGACCTACTTATTTGAATAGTTAAATACATCAATTATAATTATAAGTGTTATACTAAATTAAAATTTATAAATAATTTAATATTTAAAAAATTATTTTAAATAATTTTATGTACCTAAAATTTTTTCCATAATCTGGGTTGAACGTTTTCATCTTACCCAAATCCCAAATCATATATGCTAAAAAAATCTGATTTGTCTCAGAAAATATAAAGCATGTTTGACCAGATAACTTAAGATTTAAGAAGGCAATCGCAATCAAAGAGCCGATAATAGCATGAGAAAGCTTAGTGTGAACCAAATACTTAATTAATGGAAGTAACTTGTGCTCAATTAGTCAATTCTACCTTCCAATTCGTGGCTTAAGTAACCAAGTACCAAGGCCTCAAAGGCAAGTTTGATGGTAAAAGTCAAATAAAGTAGGCTGACCTCATGGTACAGTTTTGTCTTATAGTACATTCAATCACTCTGACTCGCCTGCTAACAGCCACGTGTCTTTCTTACACCCCACGCCGTTTGTCATGCCCCACGCGAGTCAACGGGTGGTGTTGATTGATGGTGGAAGATGATAAGCTGACTAGTGTTTGGCTCCGTGCTGTGCACGGGGATTTATTATTAATTTTGTTATTATTAATATAAAAATATTAAAAATTATTTTGTAATGTTTTTTCTTAAAATTATATATTTGGGATTATAAATAATAAAATTTTAAAATGTAATATAATAATTAAATTAAATTAAATATTTGACAAATTTAAAATACTTCATTGATAAAAGAAAAACATTCCATATCATATTCATATAAATTATAAATAATATAAATATATTAGAAAATCAGCAAATATATAATGAAATAGAGACAGTGTGCACGTGAGCTATAATATTTTGATAAAATCCTAAGTAATATATATTTAATTTGAAATATAATACTTTAAAAGATTAAAAATAAATAAATATATTTTAATATTAAAATATTTCTATTAAAAACATGTAATTATATAATTTAATTAACATAATTATAATAAAATTTTAATTAATTTAAAATATTCTATAATAAAATTAAATACCATATATTATATTTGTGCTATATAATGACATTAATATTTAAATTATAAATAATAGTAATAGATTAAAAATAAAAAAGGAAAAATTATCCAAAAAAAAATAAAAATAATAGAAATAATAGATAGGTTGCAAAGTAATATAAGAATTAAAAAATAATATATGGTTATTTAATTTAATTCAACTAAATCTTAACCTATTTAAAATAAAAATTTATTAAAAATATCATATATCATATTGTATGTATATTTTTAATAATATTATTATTTAAATTAAAAATAAAATTGATAATAAAAAATGAAGAAATAAAAATATGTAATAAAATAAATGAAAATGGGAGAATATGGCTATAATATTAAGTAATATAAAAATTAAAAATAAAATATATATTTAAATAATTTAATTAAATTAATTTTTGAATAATTATTTAAATTAAATTTCTGATTTATATAAAATATTTTTATGCTAAAAATATATATTGTGTTATATATAAACTATTTAGTGTCATATTGAGGTCTAAGCACTAGACCATAAAATTCAATATGAAAAAATATGTAATAAAGTAAATAAAAAAAGTGAAATAGTGGGTGAATTATAGTATTTTGATAAAATTTTAATTAATATTTATTAATTTAAAATATAATACTTAAAAATTAATAATAAAAATATTGATAAAATTGTAAAAATAAATTTAATTTTAATTGTCAAATGTTATTTATATTAAATAATAGAATATGTGATTAATTATTTCAATCAATGCTTTCTATATTAAGTATTTTACTTATTTATAATATTTTATATTAAAATTAAATATATCATGTTGTATTTATATTACTTTATAATATTAGCATCGAAATTTTAAATAATAGTATGTACTAGATGTAAAAAAAATTGAAAAATATGCAATTAAATAAATAAATAAATAATAATAATGTGTGACTTGTGAAGTAATATAGGAGTTAAAAATATAATATTTATTTATTTAATTTGATTAAATTAAAGCTTTTAAATTATTTAAAATATGTTTAGGACAAAAATAAAATATATCATGTTATACATATAATTTTGTATGAAATAAAATTTCTATTATAATTATATTTATGATTGTATATAAAATTAATATTTATGATATGATATTTAATATTTATTTTATATGATTTTGATAATAGTTATATTATTTGTTATATAACTAACAAAACATTATATTTCATATAATTAGTAATTAGTAATTACATTTAGATAATTATTAAGTATTAGAATCAATCTTATATAATTTTATAATTAATAAATTATCTCTATGATAATGTTTGTACTAATGTGAGTATTATAGGTTAAAGTGTTCATTAATCAAATTGAGTATAGGTAGTCTTATATTTCTATCCATAAATAATATAAAAAAATTGTCATTATCAAAATGTGTATATAAACAACTTTGACTTGTCTATTTTTACAGTTAATGGCCAATAAAATAATTCAAAAATATTTTACTAACTGAGAAGTTACACTTCTCATACTACTTTTATTATTCAAATAACTTTCTAGAAGATAATGTAAAAAAACAAAATGTAGTAATTGAGTAGTGAATATTTACATCATATTAATTTGAATTGATAATTTTAAGAATTTTAAATTTATTGAGAAATATCAAAATAACTTATTCAAATAATTTCAAGGAGTTGAACCAAACAAGGTGAAAATTTTGAAGAAAATAAGAAAAATTTATAAAATTAATGGTGATCAAAGAGTATAACCGAGAATGGAAATACTCCTAATTCATGTGATTAAGGAAATATAAATAAAATATTTTTATGTAATCGGGGAGAAATTTTTGAATGAAATACTCGATGTGATTATAAAGAAAGACCATTTATATAAAAGAAGAATGAAATAGGGCAACCATTACATAAAAATGACACTTAAGTAATGCTGTAATATAAAAGAAGTATGGGACAACAGTGAAAGAAAAGAGAAATAAATAAGTAAAAAAACTGCCAAGAGGTTATTAGAAAATTGACGCATAGAAAAAAAAATGTAAAACCTTACTTTAATAGTGAAAAACAAACTAATATTAATATATGTATTAAAAATAGTAGTGAATAAAAATTACATGAGAAAATATTTAAATTATATGAAATTTAAAAATAAAAATTCAAAATAAAAGAACATAAATATAAATATAAATGAAAGGAGATAATGTTGTCACATGAATTAAATAAAAAAAACAAAAGTAATGGAATTGAGTTTAGGTGGAGGAAAAAATATTGAGAAAGCTATCAAATTGCTATTTGAAAATTTTGGTGATATCAAATTGGTATTAAAATATTTTTTTAAGTCAATTTTGCATTAATATCAAATTTTTTAATATTAATTTAGTATTTTGTAAGATTTTTTATACTAAATTAATGTAGAAAATTTTAATACTAATTTAATATAAAAATTTTAAGATTGATGCTAAATTGATATAAGAAACTTTTTAATATAAATTTAATATTAATCGATTTGATATTTTACTCAAAAATATTTGTAGGAAGAGTCTAACAGTGACACATTGCATTAGAGTGTCTTAATGACACGTTGACAACAGGGCTTGGCTCTGTTATATCTATATTTATATTTATATATATTACGGTGGGAAGCTAGCACTGTTCACCTGATGTGGCAAACAGAAACTCCTTGTGACTCTATCAATTTTTTATGGAAGATTCTGTGGCACAAACATTGAAAATGGTCGTATAACATACGATAAACCAAGTGGCAGAATTTTAACATGCAATTGCCATAAGATATGTTTACAGCCGTTGATGCTTATGAATTGATTACTGAGTCATTCAGTTACCAAAGTAAGTTTACATCCTTTTAATACTATGCCCCATGAATATGGCATTATTGTACATAACTTCAATTAAGATTTACTACTTAAATTAAATATTAATTTAATTATTTTTTTATAAAACAGCCATAAGTTTAAATCTTATAGGGGTGGAATTATTTCTCCAACAACTTTTAGCAAAATAAAAAATTATTAAATATAATAATTTTAGAGCAACAAATTGCATCTTTTTTTAAAATCTAATTTAATTACATTTATATTTTTTATATTTTAAAAGATATACACACACTCCTTTTACTTTTTGAAAAAGGGGGTAAATGCATGTTTAAATTTTAAAATAAAATGAAAGCAAGGTAATTATATTTCTGAAAATAGAAGGAATCAAAATATAATTATACTAAACTTCACAATAAGTAAATATAATTTATTCAAAATTATACATATATTTAACTATCCTTTAATTAAATATATTAGGAATCAAAATTTATAAATAATAGTTTTATGTCATTCTTTTAAAACATAAATTTTCTAAAAATTACTCTATAATATTTAATGAGATTTACTTTATTATAAAAATTATATTAATTAAATAATTAAAAGAACATCAAATTAAATAAGAAAATATTAGTGGAATGATATGAGTCAAAATTCAAAAAATTAACAATAATATTTTAACACATGTTTTAATAAAAATTTATTTTTTGAATTTACTAGAATGATAAGAACTACTTAGAAATTTGTGTACATCTACTTAATTAATATATAAAACAATGATGTATACTGCCTAAATAGTCCCATGAGCTGTATAAATATATATGAATAATTAAGCTTAATATTAAATTAAATATAAATAAATAACAATTTTAGAAATATGGTTTAAATGTTCAAGTGTTTATCTATGTTAAGTAAAAGTTTTGCATGACCTCCAAAAAAATTGAATTTAATACAAATTATTCTATAATGGAGTTATGTCATCTCTTCCTTTATCCACGTATATAATCACATATTTTTTATAATATAACTTAGTTACTCTAGGTGTAAAATACAATTTAGGAGTTAAAGTAAATTATTATGAGGTAAAAAAAATTATAAGTTTTGAATAAGTCATTAAAAATGTAATTAATTTTTAAAATAGTAATTATAACTCTTTTAATTTTTTTTCATTACTTTACTTTTCATAGTATATTTTGCACTCTAAAGTTGGATATATAATTGATTAAAAAAAGGAAATAAAGATTTATTAACCATACTTAATTTTAATATTAAATTACATTGATTACACTAAAAGTTACAGCAAAATTTTAAATATATCCCTTTTTATAAAATAAAATAACAACTATTAATTATGAATATTAAATTTTTACTTATTTAATTTAGCAATAATTTAGGTTATATAAAAAATTTCATGTTAAAATAAGTGATTAAAAAAATACGCTTTATTCACCTATTCCATGATTCCATTTATCACTTGTCCAAATGTGACTTAAGGTATAAAAAAGGCCACTTGTGATTTGTACCATTAACAATTTACTTGTAATTATTTATTATTCAAATGCAATAGAATTTAGCACTTATTTTCAATGTACTCTTCTTTTTCCTCTATTAAATTAAAATGAAACTCAAAAAAACCTAATTTATATCATGTTTGTTTGTTTTTTAATCTCAAATCTTGACATCTTAATTTTAAAAGAATAAATTGAAAGTTATCAATTTATTTATGGATAAACTAGAATAAAATTAAATCAAATTAGAGCTAATAAAAAAATATGTGTCATGCGCATAATTTTCATTATATTTAGATAGAAATATAACCCATGCAAAAAAAATAGTAACAGTATAAATCATAAATTTTTTTAAACCTTAAAATTTCCTTAAAAGAAATGGCCCATAAAAGAAAAAGAAAAAGAAAAAGAGGGCCACATCGAAACTGGACGGGGCATAAAACTTGTTGCTTCTGCATGAAATATGAAAAAGTCAGGGACTGTCCTAACAAGTTTTGATGCAATTGTTTTACCGGTAGTGTTGTCTTTTTAATAATAAAATCTCTGACTTGTCACGAATCTGTCCAAAAAAGGTTCAGTTCTCCTCCGTGCTGTTGAACTATCCGGAAGAAGGCTGTCGTCCCTACCATTTCTATGGTCATTGGAAAGAAACGGGTGAGATGCTACTTTTGTGCTCCTTATTCAAAATGCCAGAAGAGACGAAAGGGCTTCAGATATGAAGATTCCTAACTTCTCATTATCTTTTCTTCTGTGTTTTTTTTCCCCCTTCCTGTTCTCTGCTCAATTTCCCTCCTTTCTATCAGATTACATTGATAAATTTTCGGGTAAGTTAACAATTCGTTGGGTTTGTGAATTTTTATTCTCTCTTTTCTGATTATTTGTCATTTATTTTTTATTTTGTTATAATTATTTATCCATGAATTCTATTATAATATTGAGATAAATAAAAAATATTAAAATAAATTATTAAATCTCTCTTTAATAATGTAAAAAAGATACTAACTTTTTGTTATATTTGTTTACCATTTCTTTTTATCATTTTTTGTTATAAATAAAAGGAAGGATAAGTAATTATAATAAAAAGTAGAATTAAGGACTAATAATGCTATAAAACTTAAAAGGGTATAATAATCATCATTTTTATAAATAAAAAATTGGCATTTGGTTTACATAATGAAATATTTTCGAAAATCCTAATTTTTTTGGAAATGTGATTCCTAGGAATGACATTTTCATATTTGAATCATCTCTCTCTCTTACTTTTCTATTTTACTCTCTTATTTTATAATTGTTTTAGGTAATTAGCTAATTAGGCTTGTTAGTTGATTGTTCTTGATAATTTATAGTAGGTCTGGCCAACAGTTAATTTGGATCAATTTTAAATTATTTGAGCAACTGATTGGAAAAAAAATATATAGCCATATAATTAATTCAAACTTGACCGATCACACATAGAAATCAAAATTAACCATAAAAAATGATTTTCATTAGTTTAATACGATTTTATTCGGTCAACCAAAAATTACAACTAAAAAAAGGAAAGGTGAAAAATTAATTTCACAATAAACTATTCATGCTCTAAATTCTCAATTGTTTTGTTCTAAATAAATCATGATTTTTGATATAGAAGAAACAAGGAAGAATAAAGGGAAACCATTGATAAAAATTTGAATTACTTGCAACTTGGTGATATTTACAACTAGCTTGGTGGATTTATTGACGAAGCAGAGGCTCATCACCAGCACCACCATCAACGAAATCTTCAATCCTAGTGAATCATCAGTGAAGAATCTCAGCATGTTGCTTCTGCTAAGCTAAAGTCAATAGCAATCCGGTTCAAAGCTTATTTAGTTAGGCTAAGCTGCTCCATTAGATGGCAGGTAAAGAAGCAAGCTTAAGCTAAGGCAGTGAGTAACTCGAAGGAAGAAAGGACATGTATAATAGAAAGGAAAGAAACTTTCTCCAACCCTTTCTATCTATCCTTAAAAGTTGGGCGAGATAAAGTCAATATGATATTCACGTTGGTTTTTTCAACAAAACTAAGCACTTTTTTTTCTTTATCATTCGAAAGGCTCAGTCCCACGCTTTGACTTCCATGATGGGAACAACCTCAGCACTCTGGCAGAAGAGGGTACCCAAATTGAGCTCCTCAGCGGGACCTGCAACTCAAAGAAAAGATTTTCTTGCTCTTGATACCAATCCTCCATTAAAGAAGTGTTAGGAATGCATTGCCCTAGTATCAGTGTCCTTAGGTTAGGGAATGTTACCGAAGTTGTTGCCTCCGAGCTCCTGGAGCTTCTTCACTAGAAAGTTGCTTTGCAACTAACCAATTTAAGAGTTGTTCTTCAACCTGCTGCAAACCTAATGATGAAGTCATGAAAGTTGAAAGTGGAGGGTTAAGATAGTATGGGGAAGAGCATTCTGGAAAGCAGCATATGAGCACAGAGCACATGAACACTGCCACTTTGCCAGTGATTAATTTACAACCATGCCATTAAAATGCTTTTTTTTTATTTATTTTACTTGTTATCATTAATTGGTAAGAGAAAGAAAGAAGCAAAATATAAGACAAACAAAGTGGTAGATATTTATTAGGCTCCATAGTTTGGTTAGTTTGGTTTTCAATGGTTTAAGAACTTATCAGTGGCCACTGACCGAAAAATTAATTTTGACTTCAATTCATTTTCACCACTGCCCGCTCTATATAATATATTTGCCAATAACTGTCCATTTTCGGATAATATCGGTTGAATTTTATCGAATTATCAAAACTTGGACACCTCTAATTTGTAGTTATATGATTGATTGTAATTAATTTTCGCGTGTATGATAGTTTTTTTTTATCATAATCAGTAACAATTAGATGTTTAATTTTTGCATATAAATTTATATTCATAAAAGAGAAACGGATAGTAAATTGGCAATTTCTCCCACGTAGGATTGTTGATTTAGTCTTAATAATCTATGAATTGATTGCTTTTGTTTGTTGATTAGAGATTATCGTCGATCTTAAGTTAATTACTATTAAGCAATTAATTTGCAATATTAATTAGAATTACTACAGGGCATTCAAGTAATTTTGTAATTAAGTAGTTGAATAAGAAGTTTGTTAATGTTGATGATAAATTTGTATTTGGAACGTAAAATCCCTTGAATTGAATTTTTATATTCTATTTTACTATATTTTAATCCTACTTTTGTTATGCATTTAATTTATTTTTCAAAACCTCTTATTTATATTTTATTTTTGCTAATTGGCTTCTTTTTCTATAAGTATGATTTGGACTTATCACTTACTATATTTTTTAGTAAGTTTGGTATGAATTTTGGCATAAAATGACACACATTAATCATACGTGTGCTACAAATCCTAATTGAGTAAATTATCTATTTACTTGTATATCGGAGGAGATTAGGGGAATAGAGATTATTGAATGTTTATCCCTAATTAACACAAAACAAGAAGCACCAATTTAAATCCCTAGTTTTCCTTTATTATTAACAAAATTATGAAAATTTGCTAACCAAAGCTTAACATGATGAAAGGGTTACCTTGCCTAAGTTGAAGTTATTAATGATCCTTTATGAAAATTGTTTGGATTTTCTTGTTATTGAGTGAAAAAAAAATATGATGAAGAGGACGAGGTTGAAATTGGTGGAAGCCTTTAGAAAATGAGGAGGAAATGGTGCAGGGGTTTTTATTGGCCTAACGGTGATTTTGTATTTTCATTAGATCACAAGGGTAATATAGAAAAGTAGTTTCCTAAATTTATTTATACACTCTTACACAAGTCTAATTTCAAACTAACTTTAATTTAATTTAGTTATACTTATTTTCATCATAAAAACCATATTTTCCTTAACTTAAATATCACTAACATTTTATTAACTACCACACATGTAAAATTTTGCTGAAATAAATAAATAAAGTAAATTTTAATTTCACACAATTCTATGGTTAATTTAATTCTTTTTATTTCTGTCCTAGAATTCTATTTTCTTTATACAAAATCTCATTTTATCCATATCTATAACCAGTCTAATTATTGACATGTTTATATCTTACAAGTATTAATTAGAATAAAAATTTAAAATATTTAGGGTGTGACATAAAATTACTCAACAAATATGAAAATTTTCTATCTCTATACATTTATATTTATTGTAGAGTAAATTATACTTTATTCATTTATTATTTCACCCATTTTCATTTAAGCTGTTTGTGCTTTTAAAAATTGAAATTTGCTTACATATACTTTCCACTATTCACATTTTACCCATTTAAATTATTTATTTCCAATTTTTAGCTATAATGTATGAGATTTTCATTGTCCCCAATTCCTTAACAATTAAACTTAATTTAAATTTAATTTTCAAAAATAATTTATGTGTAAAATATGAGTAATTGTCTCTAAAATGCTTCAACAAATCTAAAATGAAGTAAGGATTTTTTTAAGTAAATTATTTTTGAAAATAAATTTTAAATTAAGTTTAATTATTAAGCAACTAGAAGCAATGGAGACCGCGTGCATTGCATGTGAGATTATGGTTAAATATTAGATAAAAAATTTTAAGTGAATAAAATATTAGTAATAAAAAGTATTGGTGAACGAATTTTAAAACTTAAATCACGCAAAAATTAAGTAAATTTTGGACAATTATATGCGAATAAAATATAATTTACCTTTTTATAACATAGATGTAGCTGTGAGACAAACTTGAAATGATACGGGCAAATGATTTTTCCACGGAAGAGAAATACCGCTTCCCTGGAAATTTGAATCAAAGGGCAAAAATGTTCTTAAAGGTTGGCATGAATAAATGAAGACGTGGCACCGTAGCAGGAATTTTATGAGTTGCACTTCAAACGGGGAGGTGTATGCGTGATTCTTTGCGAGCGAGATAACACTGAGAAGTTTGACGCCTGTTTGTTTATTATTTTTAAAAATAATTTTTTATTTTTAAAAATAGAAGAACTTGTTTATTAATTTGTTTTCATTTTTAAAAATTATTGTAACATAAAAACCAAAAAAATAGAAATAATTTTTAATTATTTTTTAAGTTTATTTTCTTATTTTAAATTAAATCTGTCAAAACGGAATAACACTACTTTACCCAACTAATTCAATGGACAAAAATTGTACGTCGGGCCAGTCTTAGGTCAAATTATTTTTTCACTAGGTCGGGCTTAGATCAAGTTGCTATAGTCTTAGTCCCAAGTATTATATATAAAAATAATTATATTTAAGAATTTATATTATCAAATATATATAAATAAATAATTTTAAAAAAATATATTAATAAAAATAATTATAACAATAAAAAATAAATAATAATGTATTATATTATATAAATGTGTATAATATATTTAAAATTAATATCAAAATTATTTATTTAAAATTTTTAAATAATTCAAAAATTTATTATTAAAGTAATAATTAAAATTTTAATATAATTATTTATTTTGATAAACTTAGATAATATATATTAATAATATTAGATATATAAATTTATTTATTTTAATATTAAAAATTATTTAATATTACTTATATATATAATTTTAATATTATATATATATATATTAAAGTATAGTTTTAATATACCAAAATTATTATTTTAATATCTATATAAAAATTAAATATATAATAAACTAATTAATTATAGTTTTAATAAAAGAAATATATATTTTTAAATATATATTGATCATATCCAAAGTATTATATATAAAAATAAATATATTTAATAATTTAGATATTATCAAATATATAAATATATAATTTTATAAATAATATATTAATAAAAATAATTATAATAATTTTTATATAATAATAAAAAATAAATAATAATGTATTATATTATATGTATGTATATAATATATTTAAAATTAATATAAAAATTATTTATTTAAAATTTTTAAATAATTTAAAATTTTAATATTAAAGTACTAATTCAAATTTTAATATAATTATTTATTTTGATAAACTTATATAATATATATTGATAATATTAGATATATAAATTTATTAATTTTAATATAAAAAATTATTTAATGTTATTTACCAGTTCCAATCTCTTATTAGATCGAGCCACTATTATCATTTTTCGTACCTGTACCAGTCCCAAGTTAAACAAAATTATACCAGTCTCAAGTTAACTTATTAAACTTAATCCATTTTGACACCTCTACTTTAAATGTTAGTTTTGTAATTAAATAAAAAAATTTTATTTACAATATAAATAACCCTTTAATTTTGATTTTTCTTCAATCAAAAAACTTTTGAGAACAAGAAAATAATTTTTTAAAAACTGTTTTCAATAATTTTTAAAAACAAGTTTTTAAAAACACAAAAATAAAAACATATCCAAACACACTTTTAATTTTTTTTTCCGTCTAGTTTTGTAAAATAAGATTTTATTGGTTTAATTTAAAGCATGTATGAAAAAAAGGTTAAATTCATATTTATAATTTTGCATTTGTAATACATTTTTAATTGGATAATTGTTAAAATTAATTTAAATTAATTATTATTAAATTATTTTATTTATCTATTTTATTAATTATTTTAATAATTTATTTATTTCCATTGATGTCTTATATATGTAAAATATTGATTTCAACTAAAATTTTATTCTTATTTGTTTGATTATGAATAAAAGTTTATGTACAAAATTTTCTTAGATCTAAGAAATGAAATTTGTGCTCTTTTTTATATTGTATTGAATATATTTTGTCACATTATTTTTAATACTAGTTATTTTTAATAATAATTGATACGAGAAATAAAAATCACAGAAAAGAAAATAAAGTACTTAAAAAATGTGATTTTTTTTATCCACCGAAGCTAAAGTTGCATCAAGGTTAAATGAGGCGGGTGACTTCTTAAATAAGATTATTGAAATATAAAGTAAATTATCGAATGGATCTTAAAATTACAATGAGTTAATAATTTTTTTGAAAAATTATTTTACCTTATAAGAATCTATAAAATTTTAATTTCTACAACAAATATATCTTTAAAAAAATGTTCGTCATATTTTTCTAAAAATTATAATTAACTGATGCAAAATAATTTTTTTTTAAAAATTAAATGTAATTTTTATCTTTTAAAAATTAATTTGATAGTTAATTTCATTTCAAAAACTTAGCTATTTTTATTTTGTCGCAAGACATTTTTTATAGAAAAATCAGGTCAACAGTATGTCCAATTTGTAGACGAATTTTATTTTATATATAAGTAAATAAGTGATATTTCATAAATTAGGTCAACAATATGTCCAATGCGCACACAAATTTTATTTTATTTTATATATAAGTAAATGAGTGATATTTCATATATATATATATATATATATATATATATATATATATACACCTTAATTAGAAAATTATTATATATAGTATCATAATAATAAAAGAACATATCCTTTAAAACAAAAGAATTTCTATTTCTTACCACGCTACAAATATTTAATATTGAATAAATGAAATATATTTTCTAAAAATTAGTAATCATAAGATTACAGAGATAAACTCTGTTTATTTATTTCATATATCTTTAATTAAAGTCACCAAATCTTATTGTATCCTATCTAATTTAATAGCGCTAAAAAACTCCACCTGAGGAACGAAAACTAATTTGGAAAAAAAATGCAGTGTTTGCATTTAATTTTTTGAGGACATCTTTGTCTTTTTCAATAAACATCTGGGGAAGCAGTGTTTTGGTTCCGAGGGAAAATCAACTCCCATAATATGTGCATATATCGCTGAAAATCATATAATTTTCCATTTTTTATTTCAAACTCCTATAAATTATATTTTGTAAAAAGTTATAAAGATTATAAAATATCTTTATATAAAAATTCTGAGTTGTAAATTAGGTGTTTATTATAATATTTTTAGAATTTTAAAATTTAGGATAACATGATGAATTTTAAAATTATTAAATTAAAGTTATTTAATCATAATTATTTAATTTTTAATAAATATAATTAAATATTTTTAATTTAATAATTTTTAAAATTATTGAATCATCCAAAATTTTGAAATATTTGGTTATTAGAAAGTTAGCCTATAAATTATAACTTTAATTTTGAGTTGATTTATGCATTTTTAGAAAGTGATTGATTACATGTAATAGGGGTGCAAACGAATCAAATCAAACTGAACATCTAAATACTTAAGTTCTAACTCATCAATATTAAATGAGCTCGAGCTCGAGCTCGAACTCATAAAACTAAAAAAAGTCAAACTCGTATTCGATCTCGATTCGAACACGAGCTTCTTAATCGAACTTATTTGAGTTTAAACGAATTTTAAATTTTTTATTTTAAAATTTTAATCGAACCTAAGTATTTAAGTTCAAACTCGAACTTAAGTTATATTCGAGTTTAAACAATCCTAAATGAACTTATACAAGCCTAAAAGAGTTTAGTAAATTTTTTATATTTACATTATATATAATATACAAGCTTAAATAGGCTTAAAAGAGTTTTATGAGTTTTTTATATTTACATTATATATAATATACAAGCTTAAATGGGCCTAAAAGAATTTAGAAAATTTTTTATATTTATATTATATATAGTATAAAATATAAAAATATATTTTATATTAAACTCATTTACGCTCACGAACAATTTGAGCCAAACAATAAAAAGCTTAAGCTCAGTTCGTTTAATAAACGAGCTAAATGAGCTGAACTTATTTTGGCTTAACTCATTAAAATTCGAACTCGAACCGAACTTTTTATGAATCAATCTCGAACTGTTCACGAGTAGTTTTACTCGTTTGCACCTCTAACATGTAACTTAAAGTTCCGATTGATTAATACCAAAAATAAAACTAGTGACTAATAACATATAGGAGTAATTAGCAAAAAGCATAAAAAATAAAAAAATAATTTTTATTAATAAATTATTTTTAAAATTAAGAAAAATAAAGATTAAAAAATAATTGATGAGATGGAGAAGTAAAAGTTTTATTCAATTATAAAATTATCATAAAAAATTAAAAATTGTATAAAAATTACTTTTTTTCTATTTTTAGTTACATGTATAGAATGACAGTTTTTTAAAAATATTATAAGTTTATTTATCAAATAAAAATATTTTAAAAGATATAAAAATGAAAATATTTTTAAAAAACATAGACAGACGGAGTCTTTATTTATTTTTTGTTGAAAGAAGTTGTTGAATAAATGTTGACTAGACTAATCCATTTCACTCTTTATTTTCATTGAAAGAAACTGGACAATTGACTCAATTTATACAAATTTTTTTAACAGATTATGCTCATTTATACATATTTTTATAAGTTTTCTAAAATAATTAGCATTCTAAAGAAATTTTAATTAAAAGGAAAATTTTTATGTAAAAATAAAATATTTAGTACAATTTTAAATAATAAAATTATAATGTATTATGTATTTATTTTAATAAAATTTATAAAGATTTATAATATTTTATTGTGAATTATAAAAATTTAAATGTAAAAATATATAACTTTTACGATTCATAAATTTTCAAAGGTTATAAGAGTATTATCCATTTTCTTGATATCTTTTTTTTTTAAATGTATACATATAAAATTAGAGATAAAAAATTCTGAACGTAACATAAAGTATATAATCTTAAAAAAATTTAAATATCATTTAAGTTAAAGGAACTCGATTTTATATCATTTATATAAATACGTGGAAGGGTACTTGAGCGTCTTATGAGTTTCAAATAAGTGGAACTTATTTACACGAGTATCACACTTATGTTTTTTTTTTTTCTCCTCACGATGAATTAAGGATTTTTCATTCCCTTATAAATACGTTCGAATTTCTTGCAAAAAAATATGTTGTTTTTGTACTCTAATAGCGGGGACTGCAAGAGATAACGTGTCTTCTGACAATCTTTTTTCTCGCATGCAGCGTTTGTCTGTTTATTTTTTTTTAATTGACAAATACGCCCCATCCGTGACCTCATTCTTACTTAACGGTCTCTTCAGCGAGGCGCCAAGGAAATGGGATGGAAATAAGCCCAGCCGATCCAGCCTTTAATATAAATAAATGGGCTAAATCAGTATTAAAATTTATTACTGCATGTGATATATTTATAGATTAAAATATTTAACTTGATTTATTTATTAAATTTAAATTTTTGACTTAATTTATTAGCCTAGGCTTAATTATTAAAATTTAAATGAGTTATTGATGAATATATGAACTTAATTATATATATTATAAATATATTCATTAGTTAAAAAAGAATAATAATTTTATTAAATAAAATTTTATCTTTACTTTTATAAAATTCTTAATAATTTATATTAATAAATCATAATTATATTTATTTAAAAATAAAAATATTAAATAATACAATAATATAAATTTATTACTAACAAACTTTAATATCTGAATTGAAAAAAGAAAAAAAGTTATAATGATAAAAGAATAATAATTGTAATGCAACTAACTAATTAATTTAAATATATTAAATTAGGATAATATATTATTTAAATAAATATGCTAGTAAACTAATAAATCAAGCTTAATTTTAAATAAATTAGACTATTTAATAAATAGAATAGTGTAATAATATAAATTTAATCTGTTTAGTTAAATAAATAAATCTAATTATTTTCTTGATTTTGGATGGATTACGTAGTAGATCCAAATTGATTTTAATATGAAGAGGTTTTAGCTATTTGATATGGAATTCTTGCCACTATCATTCTTTGTCTTCATAGGGATTAACTTCTCAAGTCTTGTGATACTGAATCCCATTGTCTTGTTTAGTTTCTAACTTAGGGAATTGTCAAACTAATGCATCAGGTCTGAGGATATTAAATTTACAGAAAGGACAGGTTGCTTTTGTATAAAGCCATCTGCTCATGCATCCACAATGAGAATGGTGGGAGTAGGGGAAGTGACTCAACTCTACTCTATCGACTTATGCAGAAAGGCAGGTACAACATTCCTACAACATAACCAGAAGTAATGTAAATTTGGTTCATTAGCTTTATTACCATCATGTATGTTTGAAATTTTTTTTCCTTTTAAAAACTATTTTAAAAAATTAATTTTTTATTTTAAAAAATTGCATAGTTCTAAGATCGAAGGAAAATGTTTAATATTACAAGTAAAAAATATTTCATATGATTATAAAACTAATATAAAAAATAAAACAGCAACTTAAGAAATCATTTAAAAGTTGTATCTATTTTTTATTTTTAACTTATACATTTAAAGAATCATTTTTAAATTCAAATTCTAAAAATAATTTGTCAAACAAGTTTTTTTTAAATGAAAAATTATTTTTAAAAACAGTAAACAAACGGACCCAAAAACTTTAATTCAAAACCAATGGTAGTTACCAATCAATTCATATTCTTCCAATTATTGTTGGTTGATTCGGATGCATTTGAACAAAGAAGTCATGCAATGAAAAGAAGTTACTCTCAACTAACAAGCAGTGTGCTCAAGAACCAATATAACAGAACATAGTGAGAAATGATGTCAAAGGGAAGAAAAGCTTAACAAGTAGTGAGATCAGTTAATTTGTCAAATGAAATTATTACTATAAAATCACTGAGAGGAGATTAAAAAAAAGATGGTAATCACCAAATCATCAGGATGAAGAGAAGTTCATTAACTTGGTTGCTACTACGTGCATCTATTCTCACTTAAACAACTTGTTCAATATAACTATCATCCAATATCAATGAATTCGACTGATTGCAACCCATACCATTTCTAGTGCTTTATGATGGTAAGAGCAAAGAAAGCTACACGTTATCTCCATATCAAAGAAGAAGTGATAATATCACTTGTATTAAAAATTAAAAAAATAGTAGTTAAAAGTATAATAGTAATTTTTTTAAATATATGAAGTTAGTTTTTTCAATTTTTTTTACATTTAAAATTTAATAAATAAAATATTTTTTATAATTTTAATATTTTATAATTATATTTGATGAAAAATATTCATTTGAATAAATGAAATAATAAAATTTAAATTTAAGCATCATAAATGTTTATAAAGTATGCACACATAATGAGAAAATTTTATTATTCTCATCATTTGATGCATTAATATGACATAGAGGGTGGAAGGTAGTAATATCATAAAAGACAACATAAAAATATGATACAAAGTTAAAAATTTTATGGTGATAATTTAAATGAGGATAAGCTTCATCAATAGTTCTTTTCAATAGAGTATCCTAATGAAAGGGTAAGCTTCGTTTTCATCAAATTATACGAATGATGCACTTAAAAGCATCCTAATGCAATGATTTATTACTTAAATTTGGAAGAAAAATTATTATATACTATTAATATAATCAGACTTTAATATATTATAAAATTTAATCATATATTAAATTTAATTTTTCAAGTCAAATTTAATATACTATACTATAATATATTGATAATTAAATTCGATAGAGTATCAATATGTTAAATCTTGAATCCAATGTTCCGATCATCATGATGAGGAGTAGGGTGCTTTGGAGAGGAACACCTCGACTTGTTAACTATAATTTGCAACATATCAAAACTTCCCCTGTCCCTATAACCATCACCAACGGACGCACCTTGAGGGTTAGGGGCCATGTCTTCAAGCCGCAAGGTTTTGTCAAATATTTGCAGTTGTGTTGTATATTCTAATCCTTAAATTTTAATATTAGCTCCCTCAAATAAAAATTTGAATTAAATTTTCTTTGTAAAATTAATGAAGTGTTAATTGTTATTTATATTATGCTATGTATTATTATGTTCATCATTATATTAAAAATTTATCACATTGAATTATAAATAAATTATTTTTAATAATTATTAATGTATAAAAATATATTTAAAATAATATTTAATTATAATTTATTATTAAAAACATGAAAATTATAATTAGAAACCTTGTTATATATGGATCTTGAATTATATATATAAATTATCTTCTTTAATATATTATATGTGTAAGAATTATGTTTGTTCTTATTTTTCTTATATTATACATATATACAAAGTACTCCACATTTTTACTAAAATGTTCACAATAATTTATCTTTCTTATATTTTATTTTTTAGTAAGAAATTTTAACAATAATTATTTTTAAATCATGGAAAAAAATAATTGATTCATTTTAAGTATATAGTTTCGACTTTAAAATTTATCCTTCTAATCATTTAAACTAAAATTATGTAATATAGTGATAATTATTTAATTTAATTCAAAATATTTGATCTATTAATATATAAAAAATTGAAAACAAAAATGTAAATATTATACTTATTATTTTATTTTTTAATTTATTTAATAATATTTTTCAATAATATTTTATGTATATATAAAATCTAACCTCCAAGAAAAAATTCCTGATTCCACCTCTATCATCTTAAACTTTGATACAGATATTCTTCTTTTACAATTTTCAATTTATAGCATTTTCTGTACATAAGCTCTAGTGCTGATGGAGCGGTTTCAGAAGAAGACGTTGGTAAATGTTCTGGAAAGCAACGACGAGGCTGTGCCACTTTGATAGGCTTCTTTTGATCCCAAGCTGCAAGAGAGGCAACCGTAGAAGGTGAGGATGAAATGGCCAAGAAGATCAGTGCCCAAACCCATCGGGTTTTACCCAATCCCTTTGGTACCTAACCAGTGGACTGGTCCAAACTGAGCCCGAACGTCACAGGTTCAAGTTCGGGTTCGGGTTTTGCCTGCTACCTTTCGGGTTTAATTGGACACCCGTTGTTTTGCTTCCTCTACGTCTACGGAGTGACTCAAGTTCTTGTTCTCGTAAGCTTTCTAGTGTTTGCATTCTCAAAGTGGAATGAACCTACTATCGTCGATTTTGGACGATAATACTTGAATTCGACGCTTCTCCCTTGATTTGGGCACCGCTTCATTAATTCTTTATTTCACAAATTCTCTGTAAGCATTAGAACTCATTGGGTTCGCAACCCACATCGCTGATTATATTTGCTTCAACAAAATGTAATGAAAGGTTCAAGTTTCTCTTCAAATTGCTTAGAGATGCTTGTTTGGAGTTTTGAACTGATATTGGGATATTCATATTTTAACTCTGATATTGGGGATTGAATTACTGATGCAGTGTCGGATGCCATAAATTGGAGTTGGGAAGATATTGTTTTGATCTTTAACTGGTCAAAGCAGCACATCTGTTGGGATCTCCCGTTCAATTATCAAACTGGTATGATTTATTTTGTTCGAAAGTAGGGGGTTGTGATATGATTACAGATAATTTTGAGTTTTTAATTGCTTGCTTGCTTACTCTTTTTATTTTATTTTATTTTTGAATGATGCTTTGTGATCTCTATGGTCGGTGTTTTCTGATCGAAGAATAGAGGCAAAGACCACTGGCATCTATCTGCAGACTACAGATCTTTTCCTTCTCATACTAAAATTAAAAAAAAAAAAAGGCACATAACATTATTCCAACTCAAAATTCACATAAATAATGCTTTTTTTATCCTCTGCGTCTGGTCTCTATTCTATTTATTTACATTTGGGTTTATTGTTTCTGGACCACTTGCACATATACCTACACGTCCTATGAATTGAAACCATCGACATGACTTGTAGAAACTTGTTTTTACCTTTGCTCTAATCCAATTTCTCTTGTTCTGGGTTAAAGATGTTTTAAATTTTACTCTTTCTAAGTGTTGAAAGATACTAGTTGACTTATCTTAGCAAGTTCAAACATTATGAATTCACCGGGATTTGTAACATTCTATTAAGAAAAAAAGGCTTAATTCATGCCCAACTCATTGAATGGATCAATTTTGTGTTCGGTCCTGCTCTATACCACTAGCTCACATCATATGTGAACTTGTGCATTTTCTTTCTCTAGTTCTTATTACTTTATCATTATCGGCCAAGACAAAAAGTATCCAAATTCTACCATAACACATGTAATTTCACTAACTGTCATTTTTGGATAGATATAATTGACCACTGGAATTAATACATATGACTTGGAGATGAAGAAAACTATCATGGTATGAAAGTAAGATTTAAATCTAAAATGCAAGTACAGTTGAGTTCAATACTTCAAAAACATAGTTTTTGAATGATTGCAATCTATCGGATGAAAATCTAAGTATACTTATTTGCTTTTTGTACTTTGTATTAGATCTAAAAGGCAAGTTTAGAAAATTGATTGTCATCCAATGAATCATCTACTTTATGATCCAGCATAGTTATACAAGGATTCAAACTTGTGTAGAATAGCAAATTTCAGTCCTTCACTTCATCAATTTCCTTGTCCTTGTACACCCCACAATCGTTTACTGTGCCTTCTGCATTTTTGCTTGCATCTATGATTTCACCTGATACTTCAACATGATTCTGTACATTCAGTAAATATGCATTTAGATCCATCAAATCATTTTGATTATAGAGCCATAAATGATCACCAAACGCACAGAGGAAATGCAGTACTTTGTTGAGAGCTTTATGATCATTAATAGATAGCTAGACTTCACAAGTGAAGAAGCCAGTTAATTTGTTCTCTAACCCAAAGATGAAACACACAGATATTCTAGGGAATTTTTGGCCAACCCAGAATGACAAGGACCATCCTTTGTTGTGATGGTTGAACTTCACTAGTGTTCTTGTTCTTGGTAGCATAACTTCATATTTGGAGTCCTTAATAAGTCCTTGTTACAGGGGAACTATAACTGAAGAAAAGACTAAGCACAAAGAAGGAGACAGATTCCGAGAGATAGAAACAAACCTGGTTCAATAGTGAGCTTGATGACTGGGAATCTAGCAGAATACAGATAGTGGCATCTATATGTTTTACATTTGGTGGGAAAGCAGAAATTTCTTGAAGCTGGCTACAATTGGAAATTTAAAGCTCCTGCAAGCTACTTAGCAGACTCATACATTCGGGTAAAGTTACAATGTTGTATACTGAAATCCTAATGGCCGCAATCTCTAATCTTAATAAAATGAAGTGAAATTGAACAGAGATTGTATATATATGTGATGTCCTTAATTAAATGCTTTATATTCATTTCAATGGCATACATTGTTAAAAATGAAGGCCAATTAGTACATGTTTTAAAATCTGGGGGGTACATGTTATGCCTTTCTGTTAAATTGTTGCTTTTAAAATTTTAATATCCTCACTTTGTTATTATTTTACCATTTAATACATACTCAAGTGGTATTCATTAAGCTTATTATGTGAAACCTTTTCTTGATTGTATCTGTATGGCATTAATATGCAGATAAAACTTGTCAACAACTAACTGCTGAACACTTTACCAATAAATCATGCAATTGTTGAATGTTAGCAGTTTGTACAAGATGTTGATGTATGTTTAAAATGTGTGCGTACAGAGGGTTACTAGTCTTGAGAATTACTTCTGATTTTAATGTATCTGGTTTCTCTCTGCAGGTTGTTGAATATTTTGCATAACTTCTTGATCTAAATTTATACGTTCCTATTCTTTGGTCCCATCATTGGATACTATTGTGCACTTTGTAGTAAAATTCCAGAAAGCTCAACCTGATTTGGTTGTTAGAGCCCATCTTCTAGTGGATTTCAATGATTCTTGATTCTATCTTATTGAGCTGATGAACAGTGCCTTTCTTATGTTATTATAGTTATTTTAATGTCTCTTCTATCTAGACGAGCAATACAAATAGAATATTTGTCAGGTACATTTGCTTTTCTTTTCTTTTTCCCCGTCTCTGTTCCAGTCATTTCTAAAACTCCAGGAAGAAAGGGAATGGGTTGTTTGTTATGTGCATTAGACTTCAGGTCATATTTACTTCATTGTAAATCTGTTTATGAATTGAAAATAAATATAAAAAATACCTTGTTTGTATGTTGGTTGGAAAGAGAAGTTATTGCAAGTTGTAGATAGTGTCTAAAAGTTTCCATGATTGTTCTCATTTTTAAGGGGTGATAAATGAATAAAGAATTTATTAGGAAGTTAACAATATGATCCAACCCCCAAAAAAAGGGGTCAAATCGATTGGATTGGGTCATGGAGTATTGGGTCCTTTTGGGTTTGGATCCATATTGGATCTATGATTTCGGGTATTTGCGGGTTCGGGTTGGGCTGTAATATTAGTTTTCTTCTTTGTTGGATTTAAATGTACAATTATTTTGAATAATTCTCACTGCCAATCATTGATCTACATATTGAGGCACTACTTTAGAATCTCTCCTCCATAGCTTGTCACTGTTGAACCAGTAATCAGAGTGGCCAACAATGTTGCCTACTTGGATGCTCCAAAAGAAGGCCCAAACCCTATGCAGCTACTATCATTGCCTCCTTTCCCTAGTCAGCCCTTGCATGGCAAGAATTTAAGCACCGTTGCTGGACAGCCATCTCATGTCGCTGCTATCAATTGGGTTAAGTATTACTTTAAGGGATGTGGGATTCCGTCATTTAGTCCCATTTTAGGGATGGCCTTGTGAGTATCTTATTTTTTTACTTTCCTCTTCTTCTTCTTTTTTATTTAATTTTTTTATGTTTTAGATTCTTTTACACCATAATTTATTTGTTGGCATTTTGCCTTATATTAGCTGTAATTCTTTCTTTCAGTTAATGTCAAAGGTGAAATCCTTTGCTCGTTGGGGCAATTGGGATGCATGATTATAACTAATTCAAAGCAAGGTTATTGAGTTGTGAATTGATTGGTCAAAATTTTGAATCATGAATCAAAATGAATCATGAATCGGTAAGATTCACAAGAAAAAAGAAATGAAAATAGTATGTTATATCCTATGTATAACAAAATATGAGCATTAATAATGGAAAATCATAAATTCAAGTCAAGAAACATAATACTTGTCTAATATCATTAGCTCAAAATTATAAATATGAAGTTTGAAAAGAGTTAATTCATATAGATTCAAAACAAACTTAATATTTTGAAGTGTTGGAATTTGGGGTTACAGGTACTAGGGTATTGTTGAAGGTGAATATAAGGTTTTATAATGTAGGAGAGGGTTAAACGAACCTCAGATGGTCTTCACGTGCTTGTCTGTTGAGGTTTTAAGAAAAATGTAAAGGATGTAGTTTGGGCCTCTTTTTTGGATTGGGTCATGCATAACCTGGGTTAGGTTCTGTTGTTTGCTGGAAAACCCCAGCAGCTTTGGTTGGCCTTTTAGGTAGAAAACAGAGCATCATCTGATTTGCTGCAATGATGTGATTCTGACCTCCGATTCATGCATTCCCTCACAATTCACAACTGAATTGCTGCAATTTAGAGCCATGTCCAATTCCTTTCCTGATGTGAAGTGATTTTCATCAGCATCATATTGAATCACACACTTGAACTGCGAATTGTCCGATTTCGACTACTATAGTTCGAGGAAAGAATTATTCCGTTGAGGATTTCTCTCCTATAAAGTAATGTGCTTGAAACTTGGACCTGGTATGCAACTAAATTTACTCCAATAATTTTCCTGCCTTCCACATAAATATTTAATGAATGATCTGTGGAGTTGGTTATTTTAGAATGCTCTACTTGTTAATTTTCACATAAAATTTTGTGGAGCTCATAAGGTCTTTATTAGGGTGGTCTTGGAGGGAAAGAACTCCTTTAATGAGGTCGAGTGTGGCATTATACAGATGTAGTATGTAAAATCATGCATTGGTATACTGCATTAGAAGCAAATGTTCATGCAATTTGAATTGGTCTTCAGGTGGGAACTAGAGAGAATCTATATGTTTGTTGTCAGATCACAAGCATATAATTATTAGGCTTTATTGGTATTTCTTCAATTCTAGGTCCAGATGGATGAAATTGTTGCTGATGACTATTTCAGTCAAAAAGAAGGACAAATTAAGCTTTAGCAAAAGGTGCCCTTTTAGTTCAATATTTAGTCACAACCTGTCATACACTTTGCTTTAGACAATATTAGTTGATTTCTTACAATTTGTTATAGGTTTGATAGTGCTACAACTGTACAGCTTAATTACAGATCAAACCTACTCATGCGATGAAAGCTGAGGCAAGAGTTTATGTACCTGTATCAGTTGGCGAAACCAGGATTTCTAGAAGATATGACACTATACCAAGTGGAACACTGTATGCATTTGCTGATGAAATTAAGTACTTGCAAAGACTTGTGATTTACAAGGCATGTCTAACATCTAAATCCTAATTTTTTTCATTTGACAGTATCCTGCTACTATAGTTTTTGCTTGCTTGCGTGGCCATATATTTTATTTAAACATGATTGCGTTCAATGCATTTCTTTCAGGACTCCAATATTCTCATGCTAAATAAAGCTCCAAAATTATCGGTTAAGGTTTGAATATGTTTTCTCTCACATTTTTTAATCATTTATGTGAATTTATCACCTTGCATTTTGATTTCTTGATGATGAGTTGATGAAGCTTCTAAGGGAATCTGCCAATTGATAATAGCATGGATGCATTGGCAGCTGCAGCATTGACCTATGATTATGATGAGGGTCCTAAGCTGGTAAGCTTCTACTTTTTAGATTATTATATTGAAAGGAATTGGTTGAATTTGGACAAGTAAAATGAATTTTCTGTTGCATTATAAGATCTATATTATTGAATGATGAGCAAATACCTCATATTAGTCCATTGTCACTGTGAAAGGCTATTAAAAATTAACATTTTCTTGATTAATTTCGTTACATAACCTGAATTTTTTCTTTGATTGATCTTTGGAATCCTTATTCTAATTTGTTTTTGTACTGATGTGGTTTGGAATTTTGTCCTTGTTAGAATATATTAAGAAATTTTCTTAGATTGAGAATTATGTTATATTAGGCAATATCTTAGATTGATTATTATTGAATCTAGATTATGGGCTTGCTTGTCTTGCACTCAAAGTTGGGGATATTAGAGTCTTTGTGTTTATTAGTAGTTTTATATAGATAGAGCATTTGTATATCACAATTCAATCTCATATTCATTCAGTAATATTTCATTGGTTCCCCTAAATTATCTAGCTTCTCTCCACTCTTCCTCTTTCTAAATCCTAGCTATATTTCTTAACATTGTATTAGAATGGTATCATTCATCATGAGCCTATGGGTTATATCGATGCCAACAACTTTAAAGAGGTTAGATTACTTGTAATGGAGAATTTAGGTTTATTTATTTTTTAGTTTTAGAAGAAAACAAAAAGTTTAGAGTTGCTTTTTTTTTTAATTTACGGCTTATTTATTTTTTAGATTGTTTTGGTGAATAAATTATTTTAGTGAATTGAAAAAATGAAAAAGAGAAAAAAATAAAAAAAGGTAGTTGAGCTACTGTTTTAGTATATGTTTTAAGGTTTTTAGTCTCTTATTTTATTGTCCAATATTTGAGTTTTTGGATAGGAAAAAAAAGAAAGAAAAATAAGAAGAAAAAAATTATCGCAGGGAAGAGGAGGGTGGCAAGTTCTACTTGAGGTACTAAGTGGGTCACAAGTCCAAGTTCGGCCACAAGTTCTTGGAATTCAAGTTTAGACCTGATGGCTAGTTTGCTGTGCCAACAACTCTAATTACAAAAATGGCAGCACCATTCATAAGGAGATTTACTTTACTCCTGTTGTTGTTTGTTCATGGGTGCCATTGTATTACTGTGGGCAGTGAAATCATGGAAGAATATGATAACAATTTGCCAGAACCTGATCGAGAATGTGATTGAGGACGTGGTGACTGGTGGCTGGGAGTCTGGGACTCCATGGAAGGTCTGATGATTTCCAGCAAAGCTCTGGTGAGGTGGGGAAGGGAGGAAGGGAAGGGGGGAAGAAGAGAAGGCAACAGTGTGCTCTTCTCTTTCTTTACTACTTTCTAGAGCAACCTATACGTGGTAGCAGGCTGGTGCTGCTTTGGACAGTATCGAATCCAATTTCCGCATGATCAATGGTGGTTTCTGTAGTGGTTTTGGGCTGAAGCTCCAGCAAAGTGTGAGTAGGCTCACTTTTTTTCCATTTCGGTACTTTTTGGCACTTTTTTCAAGCTATTTGTTTCTATTGGTTTATGATGTTTGAAGCTTGCTGGGGGCTATTATTGTTAGTTTTTTCAATGGATTTAGTGCAATTTTGATTTTGATAGATTTGGTTGTGTAATGGAGATTTGAATGATTCAGTTCTCTTTGCTGATTTTCGTTCTGGACTCAGCAATTTTGAAGAATTGTCTGGTTGATTTCTATCAAGACCTAGGTTTCTCTGGTGGATTTGTTGTATTTGAGGTAGTTTTTGAGTTGGTTTTGTGCACTTCTAAGTTGTGTCTTTTCCAATGATGTTGTCTGAAGCTATTTTCAATGGTTTTGTACACAGTTTAGTGTAGTTCTTTTGGTTTCTTGATTTTGGTGATTGGGATAAGGTTGTTTTGAAATTTTCTATGAAGGTTGCTGCTAAATCTGATGTGTTTGAAGCAAGATTTTGTACAATTCTGCTGGTTGGTAATGGGATTTGTTCCAATTTGGTGGATTTCGACATTGCTGGAGATCAAGGCTTGTGATTTCTGGACTGTTTATCAGTTCTAGTGCTGTTTTCATGGAGTTTGGTTGTTCTAAGTTGGGTATGCCATGGCTGTTTGGCATGGAGAGGTGCTCTTGTTTTGTGTTTTCCAATGTGTTGACATTGGAGTTTGCTGGGTAGTCCATTAGAATTCATTTTTTTATGCTGGTGGAGGTGTGGTTTGGTGAGCTATTATGAGTGGCTTTTCTGGCAATGTTCTGGTGGAAACAGTTTTGTTGATGGAAAGATGTGAGTGTGGCCTTGTTCCTTCCTTTTTTGTTTTTTTTGTTGTTGTTGTTTTGGCTATTTTGTTGTGGGCAAAATTATGTTGTTTGGTACTCTGCACATTTGCTTTGGTGGTTTGGACAATTGGCTTTGGTGTCTTAACGTGATTTGGGACACTATTTGGTCACTTGTGTTTATACATGTTTGATTTGGAGAGGTTATCCTCTATTTAAAGTGGTTTAAGCCACTGGTTTTGCCAGCCTAACATTGGATTGGTTTGTGCTTAGTTTATGCAAGGTGTTAGTGTTTTTGACTAGGAAGTCAAGAGGACTTTTGAAAGCTATGTTCAACTATAGGTGTTAGCGTTTTTGAATAGGAAGTTGAGCGAGTAACTCAAAGGAAGCTAATAGAAGATTACTGGAAGTTGCTGATATTTCGACCAAGGTTTTGGGTTTGTGAATATTTCCATTTAGGGGAAGTATTCACAAGCTGTTCATGAAAGTTGAAGTTTATCAAGTTTTTTTTTTTTGTATAAATAGTTATCTTTTATTTTGATTTTGGGAGTTTAAGTTCATGTAACAAGCTTAAGCTTTAGTTTGAGGAAAGTGTTAGAATATATTAGAAAATTATTTTAAATTGAGAATTATGTTACATTAAGTAATATCTTATCTTGATTCAAGATTATGGGCTTACTCATCTTACACCCAAAGTGTAAGACGAGTAGATAGAGCACTGGGGTAAGTTATATATAACAATTCAACCTCTTCGTTCAGGAATATGTCGCTGTTCTCCCCTAAATTATATAGCCTCTCTACTCTCCCTCTAAATTCTAACCATGTTTCTTAACAGTCCCTGTAGTTTTCTTTAGCATGTAATTTTATCCTTATATTTTATTTGCTTGTAATTATGTTTTAAAATTTTTATTCTTTTGGTCTTTAATTGATTCTTTACTATTATTTATTTGGAGATTTTCGTTGCAACTTATCCTCAGTCATCCTCTGTGACAGATGTCTGCCACCCTAAAACACCTAAATAACATACCAAAAGACCATGTGGCTTGCATATGATATTATAAGAATGATTCTTGCATGAACCTGATTTGCGATAGAGTTGAGAAGAGAGATAGGCACAATAATAAATGTGAGGTTCATTTGTGATGGTGGGTCCTACAAGTGTATGCTTGTTTCTCTTTCACCAGTTAACAATGAACCCAGGTCTATGCAAGGATTTCTCCTTTTTTAGGGTTCTATAATATCATGTCATACTCAAACCACACACATAAGCAAATGATTGCCATGTAGGATAAGTTGTATTGTAACGGTTATTTCTAAATAGATAATAGCAAGAACTAGTTACAAATGAAAATAAACTATGAGGACCTAATTACAAGCAAATAAAATATAAGGAATTAAGGATAGAATTACAGGCTGAAGTGAGCCATGGGAACAAATATATAATTAAAGCTTAAAATCTACAGAAAAAATGATGAAATTTTTTCTTCTTCTTTTTATAAAAAGGGTGGTTGAAATATTCATTTTTATTCTTAAGTAGAATATTGTGCCAGGTTCAACGGCTTGATTGAGAGAGCAGTGGCCTCCTGCCATTTGGGAGAAGAAAAGAAAGTGTAGATCACCTTCAGTGGTTGTTCAGTGATACAAGCAAAGCAAAATCTTTTAGTTAGGTATCTTGGAAATATTCTCATGAATTGCTGTTTTCTCTTACATAGTGATTAGGAACTGAATAGGGTTTCCCAAATTTCTAAGTGCTTTTGTTTCAACGCTTAAAACAAATTATTCATGGTATTGTAGGCATGGACTAATGCATGTGAAGCTACCTATCAGAGGCATTGGCCATTAGTTATAGGTGTTCCGAAGAAGAGGGAAGGCTTAACCATGCCCCCCTTCAAAGGTTTCTCTTGCCCAACCTTATATTCTCTGTTTATAATATGTGTGAATTCAATGCTTATATTTATGTTAAACATTATTACAACTTGAGTTTAAACTAATTTATTGCATCTCTATTGTTAAACCTTATATTCTCTATTTATAATATGTTTGAATTCAATGCATATATTTATGTTAAACCTTATTACAACTTTTTGAGTTTAAATTAATTTATTGCATCTCTATTGTTACTCCATTGCAGTTGCTTCTGAATGATGGGAAGACTCAGTAATATTGGCCCAACAATTGGGTATAGAACTTCAGCAAGAGGCAATAACTGAGTATCGTTTTCTTGGTCCCGAGATAAATGGATGCTCATGGATTGAGTTGTGTCCAGTTACTTTCAGGAAGCATCAGGTATGTTGGTTACATTCCTATCTTCTTTCTGTCCAACTGACATTTGCATTTGAGTGGTATCTCTTTTTCACATTGGCAAAATGCACTCAGTATATCAAAGTCTCTTCAGTTTCTCAGATACAGGTAAAGGTTCCCTGTAGGGAAGAAAGCTGAAAATTTAGTATATACGGATTTCCTGTTGTTCTTTGTACCTTTGTCTTTGACAAAGTTGAACTATTCTCACTTGCTCCTTAATGACAGAGACATTATGTAATTTACAGAAAACAGGCTTGTTTCATTGGTTATACCTTTATATTGACTGGATATTGGAGGGCTTTTTTTCTAAGTAAAAATCATGTACAGTGAATTATATTGATGTATTTAAATATGTATCAACTTGTACGGTCGTACCATGTGGCAAGTTGTTTAAAAAATTCATATGCATCAATAATTTGCATTTATTTCATTCTATAATATATGTGAGAACATTTTGGAGGGAGTTCAGAATTGTGATTATTTGCCACATCTAGTTCATGCTTTTATGATACTCAATAAATCCTTCAGTCTTCCTGTTAATTGCCTCTTGGATTTTTTTCCCCCCTCGCTTGTGAAAGCATATAATCTGGGGTGACCATCTCAAAAGAAAAATGTGGGTTATGTGGATGGTCGTTTCCTGCCTTGATGTTTGAAATATAGCTTATTTTGTGTTCTATTTGAACCATGAACTCCTTTGCAGCTGCGCGTTCATTGGGCTGAAGCACTCAGCACGCCAATATTGGGTGACTACATGTATGGCTGGTTTGTCCATAGCCGGTGGGAACAAATGCCTCGAGTTAATATTGAGCCAAAAACTGGAAAACCATACAGGTTGCGAAGACCGAAAGGCCTTGAAGTCCAGAAGGGAAGTGTTCTATCCAGGGTGCCTCTGTTGCATCTTCACTGTAGAGAACTTGTGCTTCCCAACGTTGCTAAGTTTATGCATGTCTTGGATATAAGGTCAGAAGAACTACACCCTTCACTTGGATGTTCTTTGGTTTGTGGCTACAATGCCATCACATTGAGAATTAGTTGGAATATGATGTCATCATATTTAGTTTAAGAGCATCTGGAATGCAGGAGGAACAATTGGAAGTGATTGATGAATTAGGCAAAAATAAATTGAAAAATTGTTTAAAATTTTTGTACATTTTAAGATGAGATTTTCATGTGATGGGCATAAATTTAGTTGTACCTGGGTTGAATATTATATTGCAAGATATTGTATCCGTATTGTGAAATTTTTCTTATTTAAGATGTTTCTCCTGTGTTTGTAATGAATTTCTTATTCCTTTATTACAAATGCTAGAAATGGCTCCTTTGATTTGCGTTTGTATCTGTAACTCGAGAACTAAGAAAAATACTTACCCAAAATTTGCATTGCTTTTATGCATCCTTGACATAGGAAGAAGGAAAATTGAGGGATATTTTCTTAAGTTATATATATATATATATAATGGCTACCAATTCTTTTCATATTTCCTTTCTGTATAACTTTTTATGATGCTTCAAGGTCGGATGATTGGAGCTGTGAAGGTTGTGGCCTTTGTTTATGAGAAAATGGTTTCAGACTATATAATATTTAAAACAAAAAATCAACTGATTTTGCATTGATAATGATAATATATTCAAAAGTTAATTTATTTTTTATGCAGTGGTTGAGTTAGAAATTTTAATTTGGAGTTTGGTAGGTTGTAAGTGGATGATGCTTTCTTTGGATGCATATTAAAAATTTTATAATTGTATAAAATAATTATAATCTTTTTAATAATTTTGATTGAAGATGTTATAATTTAAAAAAAAATAAAATATGAAAATTATGGAACATCAAATAAAATTATAAAAAATTTTAAGAAAACTTATATAAGTTCATTTATAAAGGTTGTAGCACATAAATTATATAGGCTAAAAAAACGGTACAATAAAAATTTATAATTTTTTTACAAATATAATTAATTTAATGAAGTGTATATGTATGAATACATTTTTTCAGACATACATAAATGTTTTGTTGTGAAAATTTTGGATGATAAAATTAAAATAAATGTTAAGTGACAATTCTGTTATAATCATACGTACTACATGTGTTATGTAAATAAACATATAAAGGTTGTTGCACAAGTTATTCAGAGTTTTATTAAAAAAATTACAATAAAAATTTATTAAATTTGTGAAAATTAATTTAACAAAATTTATATATATACACTTTTTTTATATGTGTAAAGATTCTATTGTGAAGATTTAGAATGATAAAATGAAAACAAACAGTAACTAAGCAATAATTTCAATGTAGTTATATTGTGTGTATAATGTAAATAAGTACATATAAATTTTAGTATGTATAATATATTTCTGAAAATAAAATTAGAGTCCGGAAGGAGTTAGAAAAACATTTTATAATTCATATGACTTTTTATTTCAATCAAATATATGCTTTTATCAAGTATTTTTAGTTCATAATATAATAAAAAATTTATATTTAGCAAGCAGTGGGAATGTTCAAAAAATCAGTATATAAATTATTTACAATTTTTGGATATAGAAGAATCATAATCTTGCATTTTGTATTTATATAATACATTTTTTAGAAGTTATTGTTATTATTATTACTACAAAAGTACATAATTTTTTTTATCATGATTATGTGTAATTAAAAGTTTTAAGGAGGTCAAAAGTATATAGTAATGCATGCGCGCGCGTGTGTATATATATATATATAGAGAGAGAGAGAGAGAGAGAGAGAGAGCTTTGGGAGGCTGTCCCTGGTCCTCCTCTTATGTAATATATTTTAGAAACTTTTCCCAGTTGTGGGAAGAAGTTGCCAATTCTCAGGATTTGATTATGAAGGTGGACAGGTTAAAGTTTACTAGATTATGAGGTCAATAAAAGTTGCTAGTGTTTTTTTAGTTTATGCTATATGTGGAATTCTAATATGTTTCACCAGTAAACGCAAACTTTTCATTGTGATGTGAAATTCTAGTAGTAAGTTTTTGCATCCATTAAATTCATGCATATATTAAATATTTAATAATGTATATTGAATTTTATATTTTTTAAAATTTAAATTGTTCAATCTAATAAAATCGGCAAATTTTATTATGTTTTACATGCTAAAACAAACTTGTCATTGAGAAAATGATTCAAAGAAAGACATGTAAATGGGATTTCCATACTTTTACTTTTCAATTCTTTAGCTTTCAATTTTGTATCTATTTTTCACTTGGTATTTATAGTCTATATTAAGGAGCTATTTGATTCAATCAGTTGGAGGAAAAAGAATCAACGAAGGTAAATAGAAGAAGAAAATATATACCTTATAATTATTCAATTTATTTGATTTAAATAATAAGGGGAATCAAATTCTCTTAACATATTTTATTAATGATTAGTATATTAAGAAGAAATTAACTCAATTTTTAATTGCAATTTAATAATGGTTAAAATTTTCATATGGAATCTTTTATTGAATCTTTGTTACCGAATGGATTGATACCAAGTTCTTTTTCGAGCCAATACAACTTTAATAAATCACAAATTGAAACTCATTTTTGAACAATGATAACATGGCCATGAAGCAAAATTCGCCGTTCTTTATTTAGTTTGTTACTAATCTAATACTCATTCTCCAACAGAGTGAGTCCTACGAAATCATATACATGGGAAATAATTCTAGATAAAAGCAATATAAATTTTAAATGATAGTAATACCAAATGATTTGAGGATTTGAATTTCTTCTTCGTATGGAAAGCCACATAAATTTTTTGTTTGTTTAAATTTCTTCCTCTTGTATTCGTTCGTCTTCTTGTGTAGTATAACGAACTTTCTTGGATTCCTCCAAAAACATATCCTTTGAATTTTTTTTTTTCATAATTTGAATTTCTTCGTCTAATATTCAAAAAATGATGAAAAATAAATAGATAAGAAAATTTGGAGAAAAGAAATTTTTAGTTAGGATACTTTCAAAAAATTATCTTTAAATAATAACGTTACGACCTTAACCTGATCGTGACTAGCATGAAACTTCTCTATCGATTTTTAGCAACCTATTTGTAAATAATTAACTTGATGTTGGTTTATGCAATTGTGATGCATTTATAAAAAGAATAGTATTTCAAAGAAAGCATTCATCAAAATTTTTACAAAAGATGTGAAAGTTAAGAATATTAATAATCCTCTCAAAACGAGGATAAGTAAGCTTAATTAATTCTTAAAGAATCAGTTCAACATTCCCTTAATCCAATTCTATGACAATCAAGAGGCCCAAAATATTTCTATATACATGAGTCTGTGCTACCAAAATACTATTAATAAGCTCTTTGAACTCTAACTTTGAGGAGGTGAAGGTGAAGGTGAAGGTAGAGGCTTAACTTGGAAGTTTATAAACTAAAACGCGGAGAAGTGAGTTCAGAGCTCAGTGAGTGAATAATTTATAAGAACAACAATAATTCACAATAAGTTATCTACCAAACTATCCTCTTTTAACAAATTATATCACAATCAAACATATTACTCAGCAGGAGCCATCAACACTAAGATTACCATATAATCATTTCATTTTCAATGTATCATATAATAATGCTTATGATGAATGCATTAAAAAATCATATTTCATTGAATGAACAAACAACGAATAAAATATATTCATCTTCCTTTTGACTCTTGGATTAACCTTATATTCTCCTCGCTTGTTCCATCCTTGTTCCTCCCGAGCTAACCGTATACCTTACTCATCTCATTACCGGGAATTTCGTACTCGGTATTCATAATATTGCTCCTATCATATTTTTCACTTTTAATGCTACTCATGGCATAATTCTCAATACAATTCAAATATTAGAGCTAAAGCTTTATTCAATGCAATCATTATTCAATCATAACATGTATTACAATACTTATCAACATCATTATATCTTCTTGTATAGCTAAAAGCATTTACACATATTATAGTACTCAATTCATAAAGTATATTTCAACATATATACCTCATTCCATGAGTAATGCAATAAATTCATCATATCACATATTATAACACATAACTTCTATACCTTCTTCTGTTACGATTATGTAACTCATGCAATTATCTTACATTATTATAAACCATTCTATCTTTGATATTTAATGATTAAATACTCATGGTGGCTATCATGAGTTATAAAAACATAAAATAGATGGAGCATGGATTACTATATGGTCTTCTTATCTATGACTTTTGGGTAATCTTTTATGAATAACTCAAAAGTTATAAAGATAAATTCCATAAAACTCATTTCATATGAAAATAGACTTAATTAGCTTTTTATACATGGTCACTTGTCCAAATTGGTTGAGTTTTAAAAGGGTCATGCCTTTTTTGAAAAAATGTAAAAAGTTCATTTTTGAAATCGTAAGTTTTTTTTATCTCTATCCACTTTTTTGATAAAATCTTAAAATATATACAAGGTTTTAATTTGAAACTAATTTTATTTAAAATTAGATTCAATTATTTTTAAAATGATAGGTTGTTTGTTTAAAATAGACAAAACATGAAGAAGTTATGCCCTTTAAAGTTGGAAAGATTTATGTAGTCGATGAATTAATTCATGAATCAACTCATCCACTTAATTTTTGCCTTTAGACCCTTGGAGTCGATTTATTAATTAATTCTGAGACCTAGTTTCGCCTATTACCCCTAAAATCGATTCATACACAAAAATTTCAATTTTTTTGTGAATTTTTCATAGTGCAACCAACCTAAAACACCTCATAATCACATATAATGCACATCAAACCCAAATATGATTATCAATATACTTATCTAACATTTTATATCACATATTTTCCTCATTTATTTCTTCAACCACATCAAAATAATCTAGATTAAAGCAAAGTCGCATAAAAATCCATATTTCATCAGTATCATCATAAAACCTCAAAATTCATGAATTTAGTTAAATTATCCACTTACCTTATATGGAAGAGGATGTTAGAAGATTAGTTTGAAGGTCTTTCAACCCTAACCACATTAAAATCTATGGTTTCTAAAGTTAGGGTTTAAAATGTTAAACAAAACCAAATAAACTTCAAATCCTTTATCAACTAAGAAGAAATATGAGGGATTTTTTATGAAAACATTATTTTTACCTTGATTAAATGAAGAAATTAAGAAGATTTGAACTCTTTTTTACTTGATTGATGAAGTAGTGAAAGGATTGTATAGATAAAGTGGAAGAAATGGAGAAATGAATGGGAGATGAGGGTTCTAGAGCTAAGTTAAGAAAAATATAACCCCAAGGGCATTTTTAAAAAAATGCTCATAACCATCTTCCATTCTCATATAGTCACTTATATTGGTATATAACTTTATACTTCAATATTCTAATAAACTTTTCAATCAAAATTTTACCTAAATCGTATTCTCATATTCTTACTTTTATTAATTCCATTTTATTCTATATTTCATATATAAAATTTCTAATTTACTTGAATTTACGGGATGCTTTAACTATTCTTTCTTATATCATAATTTCTAATTTATTTATTATTAAGAGGGGTGTAACAAATAATTTTTATATTTAATTGCAAATGGTTTTATGAAAATTCTACTCATACAATGCCTAACCAAAAATAGAAGATTACAATTCTTTTATTCCTTTAGTTAAAATCAACTTAATAAAAATTTAGGAAGAATACATATTTCCAGTTATAGAAATTTGGAATAAGATGCTCTTCTTTAGGGAAAATAATAATTCCTAATTATAGAAGATAAATACTTTTTAACAAAAAGTCATTTAATTAGATACGTTTATTAGCTTTCGAAAGGACACAATTTTTTATTTGCAAAAATCTCAAAAATTATAATTTTATATTTAAAAAGACACATTTTTATTAACACCATTTTTAAAATAATTTATTAGATAATATAAAAAATAGTAACACTATTTTCGAATTTAATATCAGGGAAAGAATGATTCAAATATTGTGTTTTTGATAAACTTGTGAAAACATTTATCCATGCAAAGCATTTGAAATCCAAGTAATAGGATATTATATTTAATTTATTACTTTAATAAATGAATGCATTTATTATAAAAGTAAGAGAGAATGGATAAAGTCAATTTAAATATTTTAAAGTAAGGATAATTCTTTTATATCCATAATAAAATTTAGGGTATGCATACTTTAAATGACCCACCAATAAATGCATGATACTTTTTCACATGAACAACTATTAACAAGTAATTTTACACACAAACAAAAATTATTCGCTTTTTAAAAAACCTTTTTTAAAGATAATAATATTTATTTAATAGTAACTTAATTGTTTTGATAATTAAAATGTATCTTGAAATTTTTAATCAAGTTAGTTCTATATATTGAACTCAATCTATAAAAAATTTGATATGTGAAATAATGTGATTATTAATGTTATAAAATTGGTCTATATAATTAAGATTTGATAATACATGAAATTATAAATTGAAAAAATTTACTGATTATATTAGTTATGTGAACCCAATATCATTTGATTAAGAAAATATATATTATATTTCAACTTAATTTATGTGCTTGTAATGACACCAATTATACCTCGAATTGTTAAAAAATGACAAATCACACACATATATATAATTGATAATAATTTGTACTAGTAATTAATTTTCAAGTAATTAGATAATGTTATTCTCATAATTATCTTTACTACTTATGTAATAAATATAAATATATTTATTTTTAAAATAAGTTTAAATTTAACCCACAATTAGTGTAATAATTTTTGTTTTACTCCCAGGTATCCCACACTTTTTAGTTTAATATGTTTCATATTATTAGTAAATAAAAATAATATATATCATTAAAAAAATAATAGTAATTAAAATTTTTTAATGATAATAAAAGAATTAATTTTAATAATTTTTTTATCAACATGATAATAAATATTTAAGTGTATATAAAGCTAATTTATTAAGTAATAGATTAAATTTAAATTTCGTATAAATTATACATCAACTTTTAAAATTAATGATATGAAATATACAATTTAATTGTTAAAATGCCATTCACATGAATAGTATTTATATACAATTGTAAAGTAATTGCAAATAATAATTTAAAATGTAATATTACACTTCTAATATATTGATAATAAGATTAGAAAAAATAAATATTATATCAAGAACATTTAATTCAAATGACCTATAATATCACTTGAAAGTTTTATCTTTCTTTACCTCTTGAATTTAAACTTAAAACTTTACATATGTATACTTAATAGTTTAATAACTCTTTTTATTATCCAAAAAAATAATTAAACATCACACTTTATGACTTAATCTAAATTTTATTAGTTACCTATTTATGATCTAGGTACCTTTAGCAATTTATACAAATTCAATAAATAGGCAAAATGACAAAAGCCATTATTAATTATTACCTATAAAGGAAGTGCTCAGTTAAAAAATATTAGCCATCTATTCTAATAGCAAGAAATATTAAGACTCTTTTTCTTGCCAACTGTTCAAGATATGAGTATCCAAAGTTTTATTCTAATTATGTTAAAATTTTCGTTTAATACTTATTTGTCAAAATTATTTAAATATTATTTTATTATTATTAAATTAATAATATAATTTTTTTATCTAAATAAAAGATTAGAGTTTGGTGTGGAGGTTAGGCAATCCTTTTTAATATATATATATATATATACACACACATATAGAAACTTAACTTCAAATGTATTTGAGAAGGCCATGGAACATCAAATTTTTATAGGCAGAATGAAGTATTAAAGAGTTCATGCTACACAAATGATTGGAGTGCTGAGAGAGCGCAAAAAGGTAAATTTTAAAGTCACGACCACAACATATCCCTCCAATTAAGATTGCAAAGCATTTGAGTATTCTTCAAATTTAAATAAATCAAAGTATGCAATTTCCATATGATCTTGTCCATGCTTGAGCTACGCATCTGCAACAGAAGTCAGAGATTAAAATTAAAATTTGGGAGAAAGAATGACCTGCTTTGATTTAGACAAGTAAATGCCAGCAAGTTGCAGATGCAAGGCTTGTCAAATAAAATACAATAATTTTTTAATTTGTATTTAAAAACTAGATATGGCGATTAATATCACATAGCTAACCGAGAGTGTGATCAATGGCGGGGGCTCAATTTTCGTTTTTTTTTTTAAATACAAAATGTAAGATTGAAGAAAAGAGACAGAAAGTAAGAATAGCAAATAAAATAAAACATTGTTTACCTCAATAACTACATCTTAATTGTAATAATAGTGACTTAAACATTACATATATCTTGGATTCAGATTAAGACTCTGCACATAACAGTGATATATGAAATTAGAAAAATTTATTTAATATTGCATAACATCAATGGATATGGACTATAACATTACTCAAACAATAAAAAAAAATAATGGTATATTTGATTAGATATAATGAAATGAAACGAAAATGGAATGAAATAATTATTTTATAATTCTATTTGATATGATAAAAAATGAAATAAAAATTTCATTTCATTTTTATGCATAGTACAACAAAATAATATAGAAATTGACTGAAAAAATGTTGTTACAGACAATAATATGCTTACTATAAAAATAAGAAATATCTTATTAAATAATTTAATATTATTAAAATGCATGATATAATTAATAATATAAATTATCACAATTTAAATTTTATTATAGAAAATGTAATTATTAAAATATTTTATTAAAATCAACATATTTTATTATATATTAATAAAGGATAATGTTAAAATACAGAAAAAATATATACATGAAAAGGTTAATTTATAAATAATGGAATAAGCATTCTATAGAAAATGAATATTTCTATTTTATAATATATATCAAACAAATTTGTTGATCATTTTTTTTTTTATTTCATTCTATCCAAATGTATTCGAAGACCGGAGGTGACAGAAACGGGTCCAAGTCGGAATGTAGGTCAAAAAAGTAAAATATTATAGAGACCGACTCCATTTACTTTTGAAATGAGGTTTTAGAAGTCAATAGCTCAACTTCCGTACAGTGCATGAAATTCATTTTTTTGTCAAAATTAATATATATGTATATATATTTTGTTTCATAGGTAAATATTATCAAAAAATTATAAGATTAATGTAATTCATACAATTAAAAATCATAATTTGAAACACACACACATATATATATATATATATATATATATATATATGTGTGTGTGTGTGTGGGTGGGCGGGCGCATTACTCTTTATCTAAATTTTTTACAAAAATATTTTATTATATGAAAAGATTAACATAAGATATTGAAATTAACAATTAAATAAAAAATTAAAAATTGAGAGATTGAATGTTGAATCCCGTCAAATATATATATTTTAAAATTACTTTATAACTATAATAATTATTTTTTTTACCAATAAATATATTATGACTTACTATGCATGAGTACTAATATAATTAATAATATGGATATATACAAATAATTTATTAAGAATATAAAATTATTTTACATTATATAAATATTCTACATAGAAATAATTTTGGTATGTTTTAAACGTTAACTAATAAAAATATTAGCAAAATTATAAAATTAATAATTTAACATTCAATATAATTTAAAATATAATTAGAAATTTATTATAATAATTATTAAATTTAATTAATAGTATGAAAGGAGAGCATTAAAAATAAATATTTTAAAAAATATTTATGATATAAAATTTAAATATATATATATTATAAATTAAATTAATTTTAATAAAATAAAGTGGTAACAAATATAAAATGCTTATATGAGCATTACAATTATAATAATATTAGATAAATATGTAAGAATACCATAACAATTTACAATATAGGAGTATACAAATAATTCATTAAAAACATAAAATATATCTTAATAACAAATAAATGATTATAAAAATTTTCAGATAAACATTAAATATAATTTATTAGTACATTGTAAAATTTTTTCATTTATTTAAAAGAAGATAGAAAATTAAATTGCATGTATTAAATTTAGAAAGAAAGTAAATAGCCTAATAAAATATGAAAATTGTCGACATTATATTAAATGCTCTTTGACATGAAATTTTTTGAAAGTTATTTTCGTAGGATTTTTTTTTTGTTTTAGAAGTGAAACTTGCAGGCGGGAGAATTTTGGAAGAAGATAATAATTTTAAAGGACTTAGTTCGTGGTATAACTATCAGCTTCATTAAATCATATATAAATTATCCAAATATCTCTAAAATAAATAATCACTTCATAATTAGGACTCGCTGCAATTAGTATTTGAATTTAATTAAATGACCTTGAAATATCAACTACACAGCAATTGCTGGACCTACATGACACGAGTAAGTGGTAGGAAACGAACCCGTACTGATAATTGGTAGATTGGGTTTCAATCAGATTGCAGGACTAGGCTGCTTCTCTGCTTCTGCTTCCTCTGCATTCTACAATCATATTTATAATTTGTCAGATTACTTTATATATATATATGTATATAGTTTAATTAAATACATACTTGGCTTTGATAATGACTCTGTATGATTGCTTCAAGCCCTTCTTCAATAGGGCACTCATACTTCGTGCCTTCAACAGATAAGAAGGGAAGTACTCGTGTGGATGTAATCCCATGACAAAATGATTCCATCTTTCTGCAGTTTTCAATAAATATCCACCAACATTTTGGCATCTGCAAATCACAAGGACCTGCACAGAAACGCTTTAGGTTGGGTAGATCTGTTATATGCAATGTTATCAACCGTGGGAATGTCATAACTTTAGTCTCATTTGGTTCTTCAGATATTTTATCGCCCTCATCTGTTTTGAACGCTACAATCTCCTCTATCATCTGACAATCTGATATTTCGAGCCTCCCAAGATTTGGAAGGCTTTTGGCTATAGAAAGAGGGAACACACTTTTCAGATTGTGGCATGACTTGATTTCAAGTATCTTTAGATTCTGAAAGCCTAAAATTGAAGCATGATGACTTTTCCATATGCTAGCTAGCTCTGGCAGAGACTGTAAACGCATCTTTTGCAGTTGATAGGGCATAATATCATGCTCTTCATTATCTGCATCTTCTCCCTCTGATTCAAATATCTCGACAACTGAATCACATTCTTCTACATTCAGTCCTATCAAATGTTGGAATTTACGCATCATATTGGATGGAACACAATTTAATAAATTTTTATAGCCCCTAAGAGTGAGCCCAATCACTCTTGTAACATAACCAAGTAGGAGTTCGTCGTGCTCAATCCATCTAAATGTCTGCAACTTTTGCATTTGCTCCTGCAAAATACCTCGTGTTAATACACATTTATTGTGTGACTTAATTTTGGCACACTCATCTTCCATTTAGTCTGCATATATATCATGTATTTTTTGTTATTAATATATTTTCATAAGGGATTTTGTTTTTTAACATGTTGGAATGTTCAATTAATCTTATTCACTTAACAAATCTTTAAAAATTTAGTTTCCCTATAATCTTTTATTAGATTTGAATCCAAAACAATAAAGAGAGTAAATTAACTTTATTATCATAAAGCCATAATTTTGGCCATTAGTTCCTATGATTCTTTTAACAGAAAATTACACAAGTGCTCAAATATAAAAAAATCAGCGCATAAAAGATACTCAATGAGTTATACATCAAAGATGAGAGATAATGAAAGAAATGACAATAACTTTTTAAAAATTAAAGGTTTCAAAATAGAGCTCCTTCAGACATTCTCTTATCAATCCTCAATTAAGGAGAAAGTAACACTCAAAATCATATTGTAATTTCACGTTACAATCACACTTTATAATGTAAAGGATTTTCAGAAATTCTACATAAATAATTACATATATACAGGACATACTTACACATAAAATTTCTTAGGTATCTAATAAAAGCATCACAAATCTTCAACTTATTTAAAATATTTTATCATAAAATAAAAGAAAAATAATGTCTAAACTAATAAATTATAAGAGTTGAAAATAAAATATATAATAAAATAAAATTAATAAATTTAATTAAATAAAATATTTAACTTATTTAAAATATTTTACCATAAAAAAATTTATACTGCAATAAATTTATATTACTTAATTATATTTAAGTTATAAATAATATCAGTAAAAAGTAAAAAAGTATAATAAAAAGTACATAAAGTATATAGCCTTGCCGAAATTTTAATTGATGTATATTTAATTTAACATATAGTACCTAAAATTTGATATCAAGAAAATACAAACAAAATTTAAATAAATAAATTTGATCTTAATCTTTAAGTATTGTATTTAAATAATGAAATATGCAATTAATTAATTTATTCAATAATCTGTATACTAATATTTTAATTTATTTAAAACATTTATAAAAATTTAAATATATAATATTATATATATTACTTAATAATACTAATGTCCAAGAACTACAATAGTTAATATGAAAAAAATATGAAAATATGAAATGGTAATAATAAAGAGAAGAGAAATAATATTTAAGTTATAAAACAATAAGAATTAGCAATAAAATAGATAGTAAAAGAAATTAATTCAATTAAATCAAAATTTTAAATTACTTAAAATATTAAATCCAATTTATAATATTTAATAGTATTTCAATTATAAATAATAGAAACTAAAAGTGTAAAAAATAAAAAAATATAGGGATAACGTTGGGTGCAAAAATATCTTTTTATAGCCTAACACGTGTTTAAAAAAATATCAAAAAACCTTCTTTTCATATAGTATAGAAGTATACATAGATAGCATAGATTAATTGCTTAATAATATTAGTATTTAAATTGTAAACATTAATAATACTCATCAAGGAGGAAAAATATATAATAGAGCAAATTAAAAAAAGAAATAATGGAAGACTTATTAAATAATATAAAAATTAAAAATAAAATATATAGTTAAGTTGTATTAGATATTTTTTGAAGGCTTTATGCTTTCTTCTGTATTCAGGATTTAATATCTAATTTTTATTTATGTATTTAATAGTTGAAGCACTTCTACTATTATAAAAAAAAGAATAAATAGTTAAATAATTCAATTAAATTATAATTTTAAGTTATTTAAAATATTTTTATAATAAAAAATATTATATACTATGTTATATCCATATAATTCAATAAATAAAAAAAGTTTAAAGAAATAGTTAAGAAGTAAAATAGCGCATGATCTTGAAAATTTTTAAATTCATCCATATTTAATTTAAAATATAGTAAAAAAATTTAATATAAAAATCCCATTTATAAAATTTAAATAAAAAATAAAAAATTATTTTTAAAATATTTTTATTCAAGAGAATATGTAATTTATTATTTCAATTAACACTTTATACTATATTTTATAACATATTCAAAATAGTTTTATAATAAAATTAAATGTATAATATTATATCTACATTAGTTAGTGAATTTAGTGTCTAAGTTGTAAGATTAAAAAATAAAAAAACATGGAGTAATAAGTGAATTATAAAGTAATATAAGAGTTAAAAATAAAATTTTATTAAATTAGATCTATAACTTATTTAAAATAATTTTAAACAAAAAAATACATCCTATTAAATGCATATTTGTTTGTGAAATTAATATTTGAATTATAAACAATGAGAGTGGATATAAAAAAGAAAAATATACAATGGATTAAATAAAATGAATAAAAGCAATTAGTAAATTGTCAGGTAAAATAAAAATTAAAAATAAAATATATACTTAATTAATTCATTATAATCTTAACATATGAAATATTATCATAAAAATAGAATATATCGCATTATATATGTTACTTAGTAATATTGAGATATGAGCAGTAAATAATAAACATGACAAAAAATAAATAAATAAATAATGAAATAGATAAAAAAAAAAAAACAAAGAAAGAATGCATGTCATAAACTTTGATAAAATCACAAACTCAAATTTAATTTAACATATGAAAATTAAAAGTTGATGTGAAGAAAATATTTATAACATTTAAATAAAAAATTTGGTTTTAAAATTTAAAATTTAAAATTTTTAAATAGTAGAATATATAATTGATAAAGAGAGTGAGAATTAAAATATATGTAATGAAATAAATATTATCATCTAAATTATATATATACAATTTTTTAAATAATCATTGTTGTAAACAATAATTTTAACAAAAAAAGAGAAAAAAGAAAGGCTTGCAATGGAATAAATAAAAAAGAAAGAAACAATAGATAATCGTAGAATAATAAAACATATAATAATATAATATGTATTTAGGTAATTAAATTAAATTAAAATTTTAATTTATATAAAATATTTTATTATAAAAATAAAATATCCATATTATATTTATGATAATTAATGATATTATAAACAAAAAATGTACAAAAAAAAACATATATATACATATATATATATAATGAAGTATTAAAATATATATATAAATAAATAAAAAGAGAAACAAATATATATAAGTAAATAAAAAGAGAAATTATGTTAAAAGAAACAAATATATATAAATAAATAAAGGAAAAAAATAATCCAGACGTCCAAAAACAATTGGCCTCACTATTATAACAGAAAAACTGATAGAAACAGTGCAACACGTCAAACAGAGTGAGCGGGAAAATGGAAGTACAAATAATAAAATACGGAGAAACAAATAATATAATAGGAAGAATTAAAACCCTGTTTTCTCTGTATAAATAAAAATAAAAGGGTGTTTTAGTTTAGATGTATAGAAGATAGAAGAAGATGGGATTCCCCTCCCTCCCTGCCATGTGTTGACAACACAAGTATTGAAAGGAAACACAGTAATAAATAGAAAACACGGAAAATGATCATCAACGACATGGACGTACCCATCTTATTAAATGCATCAACTCAAAAGTGTAGTATTAGTATATCATCAAAACTTAGCTTTTCGATTTTAATAGTTTAATTTAATTCAATACAGTATTACGTACCTCGCTTTGATGATGGCTCTGTATGATTGCATCAAGCCCTTCTTCAACAGGGCACAAATACTCTCTGCCTTCAACGGATAAATAGAAAAGTATTGGTGTGAATGTGATGCCATGACAAAATGATTCCATCTTTCTACAGTTATCAATAGTTACTCTTTCACAATGAGGCAACTCCAGATCACAAGGGCCTGCACAGAAACGCTTTAGGTTGGGTAGATCTGTTAGGAACAATTTATCCAACCGTGGGAATGCCATAACTTTAGTCTCATTTAATTCTTGAGATATTTTGTCGCCCTCATCTGTTTTGAACGCTACAATCTCCTCTATCATCTCACAATTTGATACTTCAAGCGTATTAAGATATGGAAGGCTTTTGGCTATAGAAAGAGGGAACACACTTTTCAAACTGTGGCAAGACTTGATTTCAAGTGTCTTTAGATTCTGAAAGCCTAAAATCCACGCATTTGGTTCTTGAGATATTTTGTCGCCCTCATCTGTTTTGAATTCTACAATCTCCTCCATCATCTCACAATTTGATACTTCAAGCCATTCGAGCATTGGAAGGCTTTTGGCTATAGAAAGAGGGAACACACTTTTCAAACTGTGGCAAGACTTAATTTCAAGTGCCTCTAGATTCTGAAAGCCTAAAATTGAAGCATGATGACTTTTCCATATGCTAGCTAGTTCTGGCAGAGAATACAAACACATCTCTCGCAGTTCATAGGACATAATATCCTGCTCTTCAATATCTGCATCTACTCCCATTGATTCAAATATCTCAATAATTGAATCACATTCTTTTACATCCAGTTTTGTCAGATGTTTAAATATGTGCATCATATTAGATGGAACACAATTCAATAAATTTTCATTGCCCCTAATATTGAGCTGTGTCACTCTTGTAACATAACCAAGTAAGGGTTCATTATGCTCAATCCCTCTAAATGCCTGCAACTTTTGCATTTGCTCCTGCATAACATCTATATGTATTAATACATTGGCAACAAATAGGGTCCAAACAAGTCAAAATTATAACACCCAAAATAACAAATTAATATGTATTAATATAATTGCTATGTTAATACTAACTGACTATATATCATTTTCCTGTATTCAGCTAGGCATTTTGTTTTGAAAAAGTCTTCACAAATAATTACATAACTTCAAATTGAAAAGTATATAAAAATCACATAAATGTCAAGTAAATTCTTATTCATTTCTTTGTTGCAAATTAAACTTATATTTTCACTTTGAGAGATAATTAACTGCAAAATTAAAACAATAAAAAAGAACATTTTAACTATATTTGTATATTTGTACAGTAGCATGTCATGGCAGTATATCTATTTTACGCAAAATTACAAACGGAATACTCACTTAGAATACAATATTAAGAACAATAGAATAAAAAATTAAAAGATGAGAGTTAATGAAAGAAATGACAATAACAACTTTTAGAAATTAAAAGCTTCAAAACAGAGAGCTTTCGGGCATTCTTTTTTCACTCCTCAATTAAGAAGAAAGTAACACTCAAAATCATATTTTAATCTCAAATTACAATCACACCTTATAATGTTAAGGATTTTGAGAAATTCTAGATAAATAATTACATATATACAGGACATAAGTACACATAAAATTTCATAGGTCTCAAATAAAAGCATCACAAATCTTCAACTTATTTAAAATATTTTATCATAAAATAAAAAAACTATCTTAATTAATAAATAATAAGAGTTAAAAAAATGCATAATAAAATAAAATTAATAAATTCAATTAAATAAAATATTTATGTTATTTAAAATATTTTATCATAAAAAATTTATACTATGATAAATTTATATTACTTAATAGTATTTATTTTATAAATAATATAAGTAAAAAGAAAAAAAGTATAATAAATAGTACATAAAGTATATAGCCTTGTCAAAATTTTAATTGATACATATTTAATTTGATATATAGTACCTAAAATTTGATATCAAGAAAATACAAACAAAATTTAAATACAAAAATTTAATTTTAAACTTTAAATATTGTATAAAAAATGGAATATGCAATTAATTAATTTATTTAAAATATTTATAAAAAATTAAATATATATATATATATATATATATATATATATATATACTACTTAAGGATATTAATATTCAAGTTATAAACAACAATAGTTAATATAAAAAAAATATGAAAATATCAAATGACAATAATATAAAAAAAGAGAAATAATATTTGAGTTGTAAAACAATAAGAATTAATAATAAAATATATAGAAAAATAAATTAATTCAATTGAATCAAAATTTTAAATTACTTTAAATATTTTAGGGTAAAAAATATTATATCCAATTTATAATATTTAATAGGATTTCAATTATTAAAAATAAAATGAAAAGTATAAAAAAAATATGGGGACAATGTTGGGTACGATTTTTTTTTTTTTCTGTAGCCCAACGCAGGTTTAAAAAAAATACAAAAACAACCCTATTTTCATATAGTATAGAAGTATCCATGGATAGCATAGATTAATTGCTTAGTAATATTAGTATTTAAATTGTAAACAATAGTAATTGTCATAAAGGAGGACAAATATATAATAGAAAAAATTAAAAAAAAAGAAATAATGAAAGAGTTATTAAGTAATATAAAAATTAAAAATAAAATATATAATTAACTTGTATTCGAAATTTTTTGAAGGTCTTATGTCTTCTTCTATATTCAAGATTCAATGTCTAATTTTTGTCTGTGTATTTAATGGTTATATTACTTCTATTATCATAAAAAAAGAGAATAGGTAGTTAAATAATTTAATTAAATTATGATTTTAAGTTATTTAAAATATTTTTATAAAAAAAATATTATATACTATGTTATAACCATATAATTCAATGATATTTATATCTAAATTATAAATAATAGAAGTAAATTAAAAAAGAAAAATGTGTAATGAAAAAGATAAAAAAAAAAGTTAACATAGTGCACAATCTTGGTGCACAAACTTGAAAAAATTTTAATTCATACATAATTCATTTAAAATATAGCAATAAAAAATTGATATCATGATCCCATTAACAAAATTTAAATAAATTTTTTTTTTAAATATTTTTATTAAGTAGAATATGTAATTTATTATTTCAATTAACACTTTATACTATATTTTATAACATATTTAAAATAATTTTATAATAAAATTAAATATATAGTATTATTATATCTATAATATTTAGTGATATTAGTGTCTAAGTTATAAAATTAAAAAAATAAAAAAATAAAATAATAAGTGAGTTTTAAAGTAATATAAGAGTTAATAATAAAAATCAATTAAATTAGATCTATAACTTATTTAAAATAATTTTACACAAAAAATTCATCCTATTATACGCATACTTGTTTGTGAAATTAGTATTTAAATTATAAATAATGAAAGTGGATATAAAAATAAAAATAAAAATATACAATGAATCAAATAAAATGAATAAAGGCAATTAGTAAATTGTAAGGTAAAATAAAAATTAAAAATGAAATATGTACTCAATTAATTCATTAAAATCTTACCATATCAAGTATTTTTATCATAAAAATAGAATATATTGCATTATAAATATTATTTAGTAGTATTGACATACAAGCAATAAATAATAAGAGTGATACCAAAAAAAATAGATAAAAAGAAATGAAAAAAAATGGAAAAGTCGTAAGCTTTGATAAAATCAAGAACTTAAATTTAATTTAAAATATAAAAATTGAAAATTGATGTGAAGAAAATATTTATAAAATTTATAAAAAAATAGTTTTAAAATTTAAATTGTTTAAATAGTAGAATATATAATTGGTAAAGTACAAAATAATAGTAGGAGTGAGCATAAAAAAATATGTTATGAAATAAATACTGACATCTAAATTATATATATGCAATTAAGTAAATTTAAAAAAAGTGTAACTTGCAATAGAGTGAACAATAATGGTTATGAAAATAAAAGAAAATAAAAGTGTACAATAAAAGAAATAAAAATGAAACAAATAATGAGTAAAGATAAAAGTAATATAAAAGTTAAAGATATAATATATAATTAAGTAATTCAATTAAATATTTTAATTTATTTTAAATATTTTTATAACTAAAATAAGATATATAATTCTTAGTTATATTCTATTAACATACAATTAATTATTTACACTAAGATCTTTTATGTTAAAATTTCAACATATTTAAAATATATTTATAAAAAAATTAAAAAAATAATTATATATTTAAACTATTTTGTAACATTAGCATTTAAATTATAGATAATAGTGAATGTGAAAAGAGAAAAACATAAAGTAGAGCAAATAAAAAAATAATAAATAAGTTATAAAATAATATTAAAGTTAAAAATAAAATATATATTTATATTTATTTAAGTAAGGAGAAAACTTGAGTAAAATTACATAAGTGTTTATTGTAAATTTTTTAATCAAAATTTTACATGTATATTCAATTTTCAATAAATAATTGTGATAATTGTATTTATTGAGTTATAATTATTAATACACAAAAAATTTTGATTGAAAATTTCACAATAATCACTCCCGGAACTTCACCTAACCTTTCTTCTTTAAGAAATTTAATTCAATTAAAGGTTTTAAACATAATATATAAACTTCTAAGTAATATTTGTGTTTGAGTTGTAAAACAATAATTTTAAACCAAAAAAAAGAGAAAAGAAGAAAGACATGCAATGGAATAAATTAGAAAAAAAAAGAAAGGAACAATAGATAATTTTAGAATAATAAAAGATAAGAAAATATAATATGTATTTAGGTAATCAAATTAATTAAAATTTTAATTCTTATAAAATATTTTTATTATAAAAATAAAATATACCATATTATAATTATAGTAATTAATGATATTATGAATAAAAAATGTACATAAAAAAACATATATAAATAAATAAATAATAGAAACAAATATATATAAGTAAATAAAAAGAGAAATTATGTTAAAACAAAAATAAATAAATAAGAAGAATAGATGCCCAATTTTGTCTATTGGGCCCGTTTGAGGAAAAAAATCCCAGACGTCCAACAATTGGCCTCATTATTATAACAGAAAAACTGATAGAAACGGTGCAACACGTCAAACAAAGCGAGCGGGAAAATGAAAGTACAAATAATAAAATACGGAGAAACAAATAAAAAAATTGGAGGAATCAAAACCCTATATTCTCTGTATAAATAAAAACAAAAGGGAGTTTTAGTTTAGATGTATGGAAGATAGAAGAAGATGGGATTCCCCTCCCTCGCTCCCTCCCTCCCATGTGTTGAAAGGAAATAGAGCAATAAATAGAAAACACGGAAAATGATCATCAAGCAACGACATGGACGTACCCATCTTATTAAATGCATCAACTCAAAAGTGTAGTATTACTATATCATAAAAACTTAGCTTTTAGATTTTAATAGTTTAATTTAATTCAATACATTATTACATACCTCGATTTTATAATGCCTCGGTATGATTGCATCGAGCCCTTCTTCAACAGGGTACGAATACTCTGTGCCTTCAATAGATAAACATCTAAGTATTGGTGTGAATGTGATGCCATGACAAAATGATTCCATCTTTCTACAGTTTTCAATAATCATTCTTTGACAACAAGACAACTCCAGATCACAAGGGCCTGCACAGAAACGCTTTAAGTTGGGTAGATCTGTTAGGAACAATTTAGCCAACCATGGGAATGTCATAACTTTAGTCTCATTTGGTTCTTGAGATATTTTGTCGCCCTCATCTGTTTTGAACGCTACAATCTCCTCCATCATCTCACAATTTGATACTTCAAGCCGCAGGAGATTTGGAAGGCTTTTGGCTATAGAAAGAGGAAACACACTTTTCAAACTGTTGCAAGACTTGATTTCAAGTGTCTCTAGATTCTGAAAGCCTAAAATTGAAGCATGATGACTTTTCCATATGCTAGCTAGCTCTGGCAAGGAACGCAAACACATGAATTCCAAATGATAGGGCATTATACCATGCTCTTTATTATCTGCATCTACTCCCTCTGATTCAAATATCTCAACAACTGAATCACATTCTTCTACATTCAATTTTCTCAAATGCTGGAATATGTGCATCATATTAGATGGAATACAATTCAATAAATTTTCATTACCCCTAAGATTAAGCTCTATCACTCTTGTAACATAATTAAGTAGGAGTTTATCGTGCTCAATCCAACCCAACGTCTGTGAATTTTGCATTTGCTCCTGCAAAACATCTATATGTATTAGTACATCAGCAATAAATAGGGATTGAAACAAGTGAAAATTATAACACCCAAAATAAAAAATTAATATGTATTTATATAATTGTTATGTTAATACAAGCTAACTATATATCCTTTTCCTGTATTCAACTCAGCATTTTGTTTTGTTGTTCTAAATTTATGTGACTTTTATCACTTTTATCTTCAATTTCGTCTGGATATACTTAATTACTCTGAATCCAAAACAACCAAAAAGGTAAATTTATTTTGTTATCATAGACCTATATTTATGTGAAAAATCTGTAAAATCTGTAGCCACTTGTTTCCATTGTTCTTAAAGCAAGAAAATTATGGGAGTGAAGTGCTCAAATTCAAATATTGAAGAAATCAGCTCATACTCATACTCACACTGAGTTATGCATCAAAGATCACAGAAGAAATCATGAAATATGAGCAACCAAATGCTGAATGCAAAATCATCGCAAGGCCGTGAAATTCTTTTGCAATAAATATGTCTTCGAATAGAGAGTTTTCATAACATTTTTCCCCCACTACTTAGTTAAAAAGAAAGTAAAAGGCCCTCTTTTAACATCAAAAGTGACAATTGTAATTACCAAAATAACATTTTAACCACCCGTTACAATAACACACTAATTCTAAAGGTTTTGAAAAAGTCTTCACAAATAATTTCATAAATACAAAATGAAAATAAAAATCACATAAATGTCAAGTGAATGCTTATTCATCTCTTTGTTGCAAATTAAACTTATATTTCCACTTTCCGAGATAATTAACTGCAAAATTAAAACAATAAAAAAGAACATTTTAACTATATTTGTATATTTGTACAGCAGCATGTTATGGCAGTATATCTATTTTACGCAGAATTACAAAAGGAATACTCACTAAGAATACAATATTAAGAACAGTATAACAAAAAAATAATATATATTTATATAATTTATTTATTTATATATAAATTTTTCCAGAGCAATATAAAATTTATAAGAATTGAACCATCCTTGCATAACCAAGAAACTTTTCCATTTGACTCACTGACAGACATTGTAGTGAATAGAAATTTAATTATAACTTTTAATTTCTTTTAAAACTTGATAAAATAAAATCAAGAAATTTCCCAGCTTTTGAAAAATTTTCTTCCTTCGTTTTTCCAATATAAGTTGAATTCTATGAATTTTTAAGAGTTTAAAAATATGGAGTGATATGTTAATTTTAGAAACAGTTAAATTAAAACCATTTAATCACACATGTTAAAAAAATAGAGAGTTGTAATTAAACAATTTCAATTTAATTACTTTAAAATTTATCATGTCATCTCAGATTTTAAAATTTTTGGGATATCAGAGCAAATTACCCAATATAAATAAAAGTTAAAGGCAGTATATATATGCCAACCAAAAGATAAAAAGGAATCATTCATGTAATTAAATGACTCCATACAGAGTCAGCCCTGTAGTTTATCGGTCGCACTATTGCAATCTGAAACTAATCCGACGTGGGGTGGAAATAAAATTGAACATTATATTATTTTATGAAATCAGATTAAATTACTTCCGTCACTTTCATTTTACATTTGGTCTCATTCATTTGTATTTGTATGAATTTCTATTTTGCGTAGCAAAGATTTTTTGGGAATACCATTTTTGTGGTCTAGACCGACCAAATTTATTTAAATTAGATAGGGTGATAAATATATAAAAAGTTTAATCTTTCTACAATCTCTTATTATATTTAAATCCAATAGAACAAATTAAGAAAAAGCAAACTATTAAACACTTAAGCATTACATGCACCAAACCTTTAGTGTTTATTCTCCTTGCTGGAAATTAAATAACTGGTATAATTGTCATTGATTACAAGTAATTGTAATATTCAAATAATAAAAAAGAACAAAAATAATTCTTCGTTATCGTAATCGGCACATTGGATCAATCTATGTATTTCATTCAAGTTTTATGTTCTACATATATAAACTCGAGAATGTCCACTTAAATTATAATCTAATATTAAGTTAATACGTATTTCTATTGTATACTAAGAGAATGAGTCATATACACAAAGAAAATTGTGACAATAAAGTCTTGTATTAATTGTTAAAATTAAAAAAAAAAACCAAAAATTATATGATCAGTAAAATGTGATGTTCTAACTTAATACATTACTTGTAAAAATATAAATAAATGTTCTCGTCCCTTCAGGGACTTCTAAATTTAAACGACATAATTAAATGCTCTTAAAACATTATAAAATGTTTAATAATTGAATTTCACTGTACACCAAATAAAATTTATATGCGCGTGATTACTGGTTATTAGTCTTATATAAATCATACATTTAACAGACTTGAATTAAAGAGTTGGATAGCACATACATACCTCAAATACGCTTGCATTGTAAATATAATATATGGTGGAATTTAGATCTCCCATCGTATATGCTATCGGCCTTCCCCAAATATTATAATCCTTTTGTAAAAGCACTTGTGAGAGTTTTGGTGTGCTTACGGTTCCACAAGAGAAGGTTGTCATGTTTGGACACTTCTCGATTACCATTTTATCACAAGAGCGAAGCTCAAAGTCGCAAGCTGCTGAACAAAAGCATTTGAGTTTGGGCAAACGATGAAGATACAATTCCTTCAATTCTGGAAATATTATTTTGACCTTATTATTTATTCCTTCACTTTCTCCATCCTTCTGTATCACTATATCCTCTATCATATTGCACTCTTCCACCCTTAGATATTGAAGTTGCACAAGATTTTGAGCCAAAGAAAAAGGTAGGACGTCAGTTAACCTATGGCATTCTGAAATCTGTAATTCTCTTAGATTTGTAAAACTTACAATCCCACTGATTAAGCTTTTCCATATGTGGATCAAATTTGGCAGTTCTTTCAATTCTATTTTTACTAGTTCAAAATCTTTCTTTTTCATATCCCAATCCAATACTCCTTCTGATTCAAACACCTCAACCAGTGATATACATTTCAATATAGAGAGTTCCTTTAGATGGTAAAACTTTTGTATCCCGTCAAACGGAATTACTTTCAACAGTTTTTCATGATTTTTAAGAGAGCAACTCGTTACACCTTGATCCACCTCGTTCCACCTCAAAGTCTCTGAAGTTTGTAGTACCACCTACAATTAACGATGTGCACATACTTATGAACACAATAATAGAAGCTATTCATAGATTTGTTACTTTCTTTTGCATTAGATATTTACTAACTATTGTATTAGACTGGAAATCAAATTTTTCTGTAATTTCAGAACTTACTAAAACATTGGTTCAGGCTTATCAACAAGGATGAAGTGATTAAAGAGGAAAAAAAAGGATGTGAGAATCAAACTTACTTGAAGTGCTTTGTACTGTCGTATAATAGCATTCAAGTCTCTCTGTCGCATGTACTTCATCTTATGGTTTTTGCCACCTAAGGTTACATCTTGCAACTTAGGAGTATTTGAAGATCCACATGGTAATTCCTCTATATTGGGGCAATCAATTATGGATACTTCTTCCAATGAAGGAAATTCCAAGTGATAGTAGGAACCGAAGCACCTGAAGTTGCCTAACCTTTTAAGTTTTAGAACCCGCAACTCAGGGAACACAATTCCGCTTGTTTGTATTTCTTTTTCCCCCCACACAATTTCTTCTATGCTATCACAGTCCTTTATATCTAACTTTTTCAAACACTTAAGACTAGCGGACGATGAAGGAGAGAATAAACTGCTCATTTTGTGACAAGACCGTATTACAAGAGATGACAGATTTAGAAATAAGAAGCCATCCATAAATGGAACAAGTCTTATCCTTGTTCCACCTTCATCGGAAGCACCCTGCAATAAATTGTTTTACTAATTTATTATAGTACTCTATCATTCATCCTACTAAAACAGACGTGAAAATTGTTTTTTCAATCATCCTACTAGGAGTTAAGAAGCAGCTTTAAATAATTAAGATTGTTCCACAAATATTGTTAAAATTTGAGGTCTTTAAATGGAAGAAATATGAATGTTTAATATTTGAAAAAAAATTTAAACTCACAATCCTAGTACTTAAATTATACATTTCTCCAAATTAATGGATGTGCTCAAATACAGCAATTAAAAGTGATAGTTTATTGTAGGTACTTCATACGTCAAACTAACTCAATTCAAATTTGACAATTTATAAAATTAAAGTTATGTTAAATACCGTGAATTCAAATTTGTTGTCCAGAGATGGTGAATCCCATTGACAAAAGCACACAAGGTTGGGTACTTGACGGAGGTCGAGTGACTCCACTCTGGAAAAAGAGTCCGTATTCATTCTCTTCGAATGACTAAATATGGTATCCATTGAATTGCAATCATGTATTTTAATGTGTTGAAGAATTGGTATGGAAGAATATAAACTTGATCCCATTTCCTCAACAGAGGGTACATGATCCATTGGTGACGAAGCCTGCAAACCCAAAAGCACATTAACATCAGCTAATAGGAAAATAATTAACAATAATAATAATTATATGAGTTCATCTATTGCACATATTCCAAGAATACAACTTAAGCAAAGTTAAATAGATATGATCAAGGATAGAATACCTTGTTGCTGCTCTTACTTGCATAACCAAAGCAACAGTCCAGAAATTTTGTGGAGCTTTTTTCAGAAGTAATGGCCCCAGAGCCAATATCTGCAGAGACCATGGGATTTTCTTGCCTTGCAATTGCCTTTTGAATTTGAATAGGATTTAGTTCAGGACAATTTTCAATGACTAATTCTTTCAGGGATGGCCATACTAACTCAAAATCAGAATCTGAGCAGAAACTCACGAGCCTTGGGAGTCCTCTTAGTTTTAAGTAAACAAGTTTAAAAAACTCAATAGTTTCGGCTTTCTTATTGATAGTTCCATTTGACAGTAATTCCTCCATCGAGTCACACGAGTCTATCTCCACTCTCTCAAGCTGTTTGAGTGCACTAACAATGAAAGGAAAGAACAGATATCTTAAGGAGCCACACCTCTCTATTTTAAGTTGTTTCAAGTTCTCAAATCCTTGCACATTAGGTGGAACATTACTCCACACATGTCTGAGCTTACTGAGCGAATAGATCTTAATTTCTTTCATTTGAGGAAAAAACCGAGGAACTTCCTGGCCAACCAATTTTGAGTATTCTTGCAAGTCAAACAGTGTATCTAAGGAATCACAATGCTCTAGAGAGATTTCTTGTAATTTTGGAAATTGTTGCTTCCAATCACATGTAAACAACTTGCCACTAGTTGGACGTGGCTCATCCCCAACTATTTCATTGCCTTTTAATTCTTCAACCTGCAATTAAATCCATTTCATTATATAATTTCTATGCAGCCAATATGTTTTTCCTCTTAATAAATCTAGTGTGTGTGTGTTTGTAATATGAAATCAAATTTATTCAATATTTAAATTTCAAATTTTGGTCAAACGTTTTGATATGCCTTGATCAAAGATACCATGGGAACTACCAACTTAAAGCCCTAAAAGAACTAATTCAAAATTTGAATGCTTAAATGCAATATGGAAGAGTGTATGTAATAGAAAAAACTACTGTGTATAAACGTGTAAACTACTTGATTTTTGCAAAGTTGGCAAGACATCTATATATAACAGTGATAATTCTTTCAAGTGCCAACAAAGCCAATAAAGAAATATTAATACGAAATTAAATTGTTGAAGTGACAAAACCATTTCAGGGACTTTTTATTATAATAATTATTCTTTTTGTGTACATTTCATTACCATGTATAAAATACATATGCATGTGGAAGAGTTACACACTGCTTTAATTATGCTGTCAAAGAAAAAAGACAAATAGCTCATGTAACCACCAGAATAAGCACTATCAATCATTGTGGACTTGCGAGCTTAATAGACTTCCACACTAGAATTTAGTAAGCACGTAAAAAGTGAAACTATATGATATGCAATATTTGTTAAAATTTAGAAGTCCTAAACAATCAAATGAGTTGATAAACATTTAGTTTACCAGTGTAAGGTGGCAAATGAGTCGATGAACATTTAGATTACTATATGATATGTAATGTTAAAATTTAGAATTGCATATCAATCAATACAATTACGATGACAACAATAAGATTAAATCAATGATAATATATTGAGTGAGAAATTAACATATCCACGGGATTGATTGATCTGATTCTTCTAAAATACAACGTGGGAAAGCGTATAATAAAAAGCTTTGGCATACATATGAACATGAAAACAGAATGATTTTTGCAAAGTTTGTCAGGCACCTATACAGTGTGTTCATTCTTTGTAATGCCATCAAATCCAGTAAATTTATATTAACCAAAAATTGTTGAATTGACAAATTCATTTTATCGTATTTTTGCAAGTGTAATAATTATTCTTGTTATATATATTTCTTTACCATGTATAACTACATAGGCATATGGAAGAGTAAAGAGCAAAAGCTTATGAACCATGGGAATGAGCACTATCAATCCTTGTGGAGTTACATGCTGGAGTTAAAATTTACATAAAAAGTGAAACTATGATATGCAAATGGGGTATTGAACATTTAGATTATCATGCGATGTGTAATGTCAAAACTTAGAACTGCATATCAATCAATCACTACAATTACAATGACTCCAATAAGATGAAATCAATGATAATATATTGAGTGAGAAATTGACATACCGAAGAGATTGATTGTTCTGACTCTTCTGAAACTTTGGACTCCACGAAGCCACTCAAATTTGGGAGATAATTCAACTTCAACTCAACTAAATTTGAAAATTCAACCATTGATTTCTCGGCAACAAGAAACTCTAGATCATTGCAAGACTTAACGCCCAGAGCTTTCAGGTTTGGAAATGTCTTCTCATCTATGCCGTGGATTATATTCAAGTTTCTCAAATATTCCACTGCCGCCAAATCGAGGATTTCACATTTTTGGACCAACTGCTTCGTTAACAAACTACAGTTGATAGAGTTGCAGTCAACATCTTGGATTTCTAATCTGTTTGAGTGTAAGTATGCGGAACGAAGATCATATTCAAAATGACCTGCTCCCACTAGGAACCAAAACCACTCTAAATTATCAAACACCAAATCTTTTGGTAAAATTTCAAATTTCTTCACTCTAATCTCAAAAACCTTTAAGTGGTGAGACAGAGGCTTTAACTCAGCAAGGATGGCTTTGTTTTGCTGCCAAGGAAAATTGTCGACTCTAATGTAAAGTTCCTCTAAGCAAGATAGGCTTGGAAGAACATTGGGATGAATCTTATAAAGATTATTGCATTCACTCAAGTCCAATAGTTTCAGTGAATTAAGTCGTCCAATTTCAAGCGGCAATTGTCCGATGTTGGATGAAACAAAGCTTAAGATCTCTAAACTGGGAAGCTCCATACCGATAATTGATGTGTCTCCAACCTCACATTTTTCTAATCGCAATGTTCGAAGATTGTGCAAAGCTCTAAACAGAGATGGTGGTCTTGAAATATACAACTTTCGCAGACTGAGAACCTTAACCTCAGCCATACCTTGGAGCAGGTTCTCTGGGCAAGGGACTGTTTGCACTTCCTTTGATTCTACTTGTAAAACTTGATAATTTGAATAATTGAACCCAATGGGAAGTTCATTTGACTTGTCTAATATGAGTGATATTGCCTTATAATCAGACGCACCTCCTTTGGGTCTTTCAATTTCGACACCACCTTGTACATTATGCCCACGTGGTCCCATGGATCCAATCCATATGATAGTATCACGTACAATATCATGCATCTTGACACACCCTTTTTTTTCACTGTTCAGTAATAAAAAGCGGTCTTTTAGTTTATCAACCAACCTAAGCACCCGTTTCCTTGCTGCCAACAAATTACCAGCACCTTTAAACAAACCCAAGCCTAACCCATGTCTCATCAGAACTTCAATGGGAATGTCAAAATCTTCTGGAAATAAACAACATAGCAAAAGACAATCTTTGTGCTCTTCGCTATCCAGAAAGTCGTAGCTGACTTTGATTCGTGAATATGCAGAGTCTTGACTTCCCCAGGATGCAACTGGAGAAGTTTTCAGTTGAGAAAGTACATCCTCCCATGTATACTTCTCTTCATTTAGTAGCATTTTTCCCACAGTCACAATTGCAAGGGGCAAGCCTCCACATTCATTTGCAACTTCTTTTGCTATGGGTTCGATATCAGGCTTATCACAAGTATCACTACCTGCCATTTCCTTGAAGAGCTCCCATGCTTCATCGCTGGACAAGACAGAGATATTAAAATTCTTCTGACTTCCCATTATCGCACACTCATGCTGGTTTCTTGAAGTGAATAAAATCTTGCAACCCTTGTGATACTCAATATCAGCAGGAAGCCCAATACGCTCAAAATCAAGCTCGGTCCAAACATCATCCAGCACTATCAGGACTTTGTTAAGACTCTTCAGCCTTCGGAGTATTTCACCTGCTCTTCCTTCAGGTGTCTTATTCTCTAACTGCAAGCCTAGCCCTTCAGCAATATTTCCTTGGATCCACTCGTAGTTTACATTTTGGGATACCACTGTAATTGCCACTCCATCAAATAGCTTGTTGTCTTCTGCTATCTTGATCACTTGTTTCGCCATTGTGGTCTTCCCCACTCCCCCCATCCCACAAATGCTTATCCTTTGGAACTCATCACTTTTCAGTTTCTCTATTACATCTGTTATTATATTCGTTCTAGACTGAAAGCCCTTGATGTGAGCAGTGAAAATATCCGCAGCTCGTGGCGGAGGTGCAGGAGAGGATATGATCGGGAATTTTTGGCCTTCATCTTTTAAGATTTGAACAATAGCTCTCTTTTTAGCAGCTATCTTGCTCAATGAGTAACGACGCCATTGATTTTTCTTGTTAGCTTCATCTTCAAAGAATGGTTGCAGCTCTGCTTCAACGCCTTCAACTTTGTGCAGCCATTTTTCCACGTTATCTGCAATTATACGTCCATTATTTCTATCTGCAACCACCTGTCCTTGCAATGCTTGTTTCATGCCCTTCAACTGCGTATACTCTTCCCTCAGATTGTTGATACTTCTGTCAGGGTGAAGATGTTCACACTGCTCCACAACCGACCCTAACAAATATCCTCCAATTTTTAAGACGACTTCTGTGGCAAGTGAGCTAAGATACTCCATCTTCCTTCTCTCGAATAAATCGCCTGGCATTAAATAAAATCCAAAATCAAGAAGAGAATAGACCTTGGCAATGTGAGATAAGGGAAAAAAGAAAACATTAATGATGAGAAATAAAATGCACGTGTGAAAGAAATTGTTGTTAGAATACTTATAGTTGTTGGATTTCAAGTGATTGAGATTTTGGTCCCAAAATGAGTTGAATGTGTAGTTCAAAATATAGTCTGAAAACCTGAATATATGTGTTATTAAATGGTTGGCCTTTTGGGCTTAGGGGCCCAATGTTGGATGTAAGGTTTAATTTGATATATGTCTATAATTGAAAACTCCAACAAAAAGGTTAGTCAATTATGTTTAAGAATTTTTATGAGGTAAGTTCTTCCGACATTTCATAAGACCTTGACATACTATCCCCACTGATGTTTGTCTTTTGGTTCACTATGGAGATGTAGGAAAGAACTTATTTTCCAAATTTCAAGTATATTGTCTACATTCATGATTCAAGAAATAACAATTTCTTATTTAATTTATATTTAATTATTATGTGATTTTAAATTTTGTACTGATGAAATATAGAATTTAAAATTTTGTAGCTAGCGATGTCAAAGCTGCGATTCTAAATCTAAAATCCTAAATATTGTGTATTAATTTTTCCAAAAAAAAACTTTAGCCTTTTTTTTTTTTAAAAAAAAAAGACTCCATTTGCCGTGAATTGCTGTGTTGTTACACCAAAATTGATCAAATCGATAAAAATACTGTTTTGTCCACGGTTCATCAGATTTAAAACCCTAATTGGTTCTTACATGTGAATCAAAAACTTCTATGAGAGAGGGAAAAAAAAATGGATTTCAGTATCAATGTTTAGTCATATAATATGAAAAACTCGTTGTGTACCCTGTTCTCGGTAGTTTCCATTATGTCTCTATTTATGCCTCGTCGTTTACCCGGTATGACATGCCAAAAATGCAAATTTAGACGGTCTCCGTCGGTCCGTCCTTTTCATCTTGGTTAAGGTTCTTTCTTTTTTAACCTTATTCTTTTCATTCGCCCCAAAATTTTTTTTAGTATATTAATGGCACTCCTGTAAAATATTTTTCATTCTTAATGATTTTAGTTTTGGAATAAAAATGTTGAAGTGGAGGACGGAGAATACGGTTTTATCACATTGCTGTAATTCTATTAACAGTAATATGTAAGTTTTTTCTTTTCCCAATAAATAAATATATATATGCCCCATGTCATTCAGAAAAAAAAAAAAAAAAGACTCCGGTGCTTCTGGGCATAGCCATGTTTTATGAATATTCATATAAATAAATGCTTGCTTATTTTATTTATTGTGAGAGTACGATTTTCTTATTATTTTCAGTTACAAGAAAAAAGTGCTTGATTATATAATTTTTTTATGTGTAATTAGTAGAGGGGGCTCCTGTGCATAAATTGCTCGGAGAATTTGACTCCTTATTTGTTATATGTCAAAATGTTCAAATGTAATACTCTCTGTGAGATATGCTCTTGGGATGTTTGACATGGTTGATTTTAAGGTATGCATGTTTATATTATGTAAATAATTTTTTTTAAGGTTATTTGTTTTAAATATCATTACAACGAGTTATAATTATATTTTCTATTGATTAAGCTTGATTACATTTTAATACAATCATATGTGTAATTTATTATGTATGCATGCTAATGAAATGTATCTATGCTTCTATGTATTTTTTTTTTTTTTTGGTGAAATATGAAATTGGGAGATGATGAGATCATAAAACTCAAAAATTGACAATAACTACAACAATAATTTTATATATTTTGGTATGCAATTTATCTTAGCTTCCATCTTATAAAATTTAAGTAAATTTTATTTGCTTTAAACATGAAATTTACGAAGGGTTAAATTACATACAATTTGTATTTAGAAACAATTCTGATGGGATTAGTTAATTTTTATGATATTCCATATTTTTTAGGACGATTAATTCTTTTGCAACTTTATGCTTGCATGATAGTTGTAATAATACGAAAATTGTTTTATTTCATGAAAAATATGTATACTTGGAATAGATGTGGAGTAATAACTAATTATGAAATAGTGTTTATCTTATGAGAATTTGTTGTTGAAATGAGTGATTTTTATCATTATAGTGCCTCACAATTAATATGTTCCCATTAATTTATTAAATATTTTTTTAAGACATAATATTTGATTTAGACTATTGATTGTCCCATGAGATCTTATTAGTAATGTTAGCATCTATCGCAACAATGGGTCACATATTGAACCAAAATGGGATCTTATTAAAAAAATTTCGAAGGTGAGAATTAATTATTGACTATCTAATGGTAGTTTTATCACTAAAAATGAATATATGTCACCAAACTTATCATTTATCAAACCGATATATTCTCGTATTGAATTTCAGAGTGTCATTGTTATTTGTATTGTAATATATCTTCATGAGGTTATTATACAAGTTAATTTAAATAACATTGAGATTTTGGATGATGTTAAACATTAAAAATCATTTTGGCTACATGTGATAGACTTTGGTTTCTTTTGAGAAAAAAATTATCTTTTTTCCCATAAATGTTAATTAGATTTTCTTTTTTTAAAAAAAAGAAAAGGAAAAAAAGAAGTGCGCTCATCTTATTATGACTTTTTCCTCACTACTTGCCTATATTATAATTAATGATTATTCCTTTCCAATATTTCAGCTTTTTTAATAAGACTTTTGTTATCAAACGCTGGTTATGAATTATTTTAAGTTATAAATAGAATATATAGAGTTAGTTTAACTTGTCTATTTTTTAGAAGGAAATGTTTGATAAATTATCTGTGAAGATGTAAAATAAAAGTATATAATTATCAAAATTCTTTATTTTGAAAATATTAAACATGTGTAAAATTGTTAAACATATATATGATTTGTGAGAAATATTGTGACAACAAATTATTCATTAGATTATAATTCTTTGAAAATTCATTTCAACTATTTTGTTACACTAATTTTACACTTGATGCTCCTAATAATTATATAAATATGTTAGCTAAAAGAAGATATATGCTCAAGAGTTAGTCATATTGACTACTTAAATTGAGAATTTTAACTTATATTGTACATTCTATCTACGGTGCATGCTAAGGTGCCTAGGGGTTTGATGCTCAGAATGATGTAACAAAATACAGGCTATTAGATGAAATTATAAAAATTTTGGTATTGACTTAATAATCCCATCCAACGACTTATATTTTGTCACGCCACCCCAGATTACAAACCCTTAAGGGCACCTTAGAATTCACCTCTATCTATATATGACTGTACAGTTACAAGTTTTAAGTCTTGTGAAAATAAATTTGTTTAATTTGAATATTTAATTTTAACATATCCATGCTGATTTAAGTACTCAGTACACGAAAATGCGAGGTTTTGTCATTTTTGGCTTTAGCAAATATTAATATATCTTTTAAAATTTAGCATGCAATACACATGTAAATATATTTGAACATTGTTATTTGAATAAATTACTCCAACCTCCTCAAAGTTTGATTTTATTACACTCAGACCATCTTGATTTTAAAAAATAACACTAATACCCCTTATTTCTATCGATAAAATTACAAAAACCTGTCCTAATCAACATTTTGGTGAAAAAAATTGACATTCTATTAGTTTTTTATGGGCCCCACAGCTATATGTGGCCCGCACAGCTACTAACATATTTGTGGTCTAATTTGCCCTTCACAAAATAGACATAATAGTTTTTCTATAGCTCACTTATAGAAAGCAAATAAAATAAATTATTTTAATGATTATTTAAAAATAAATTTATTCATATTTTAAATATTTTTACTAATTATTTAACTGAAATACTAAATTGTTATATTAGTTCGCTTTATTATAAAAATTTGAGTCTAAAATTTTGCCAAGCAGATAGGGATATATTTACGCTTAATTTTATTACAAGGTATATTTAATATGCCTTAATTATACCTTAATTTCAATTAAAAAACCTAAAACTTATAGTTGATAATCACATTTAATTTGTGTGAATCAAACACATTTTTCAACTCAGTTCATTGTGAATTAAATTCACATTTCACACTAATTTGTTGATAGTATATTTAGAGCTCCATTTTTATTATTTTATACTAAACATGTTTTACATTTATTTTATTACACTAAAGTGAACTTTACTTTTAATAAAAGAAACAATAAATTATTCCAAACTCTTCTGATATTAGGGTGGACATAAAAAATAATTTGTTATTTTTGTATGATAATAGGTATTTATTGATTGCTCGATTTCTTTATCCAAGCCTCTGATGATATCAAAAATGATATATTTTTTTTATATCAAGTTCTCTCTTGTTTTGGATTATGATAAAAATAATATAGTGATTGAATATATGAGTTTAAAAAAACTTATTCAAATTTTATTTTAAAATCTTTTTAATTGAATTTATATTGTTATATTTATTTTCAAAGTTTTAGTCTTGAAATTTTCTAATAATTTGCTTCAATATTTTGGATTAATTATCAAAATTAAGAGTTCTAATTTTATTTTTTATAAATGTAAAAACTTAAAATGTCACCACGTTTATATTGCATGATTATTTGTGTAAATATACACAAGTTTATTTTAATACACGTTTTGGATTATTTTAATATTTTAATATACAAATATCTTTGACAACCTTCAAATTATTTATAAATACTTCTTTGCAATATATAATATTTTGATTTGAAGTATATATAAATGGTTATGGTTATTTTCTTTTAAAAGTTTTTTCCTTTCAAAAGAATGGAGGTTTGAATTAATATGTGAATTTCAAAATTTCACATTTTTCATATGATCTTCAAGGTTTTGCCTATATTGGTAAAAATCTATGATATAATAAAAGATAAATTTTGATAGTCATGCTTACTATAAATAGAGCTAAATTATAACACAATTGAAAGTAGTGTACGTGCATAATGATTGTGTAAAGGAGTTACGTTAATGAGCATGGTTTGTAAGTCGAAATTTTCTGAATAATTTTATGATAAAATTGTCATCAAAATTTTAGACTATAATATGAAACATATTACAGAAGAAATTAAGAGATATTATTTGATCACCAATTGCTCTTTGTGTATACTATTAGGGATTCTTGTGATGTTATAAATATATCTAACACATTAATATATGATTTTAAAGATTGTTGAAGCATGGCTCATAAATTTTTCATAATATTTCAAATATGCTTAATTAAATTTGAATTAAACCTCATTTAATATATCTTAATATTGATATATTATATCATTTGTTTAGGGGCTTGAGAATAAGTTTAAATATGAACTTAATTACATATAAAGGTTTTCTTAAAATTATGCCTCAATATTATAAAAGTTTTCTTAAAATTATGCCTCAATATTATGAGGTGGCATGCAAGAGGTTTGTGCAAAATGAAAGTGGTTGGTTTGTTTTTAAACAAGATAAGAGCTTCATGCTATGATATCATTGATATTAACCTTAGAATTCATGTTTGTTTTAATTATGTTTTTAAGTTGAATTTTGGGTTATTCTAATTTTGATAGATTGAGTTAAAATGCATAACGGATTATTAATCGTGTTAACTTTTGTTATTATAAGTTTTATTGAAATGCTTATTATGAATTCTATCTCCAATATTAGTTAGTTTGTAGCTTTGTTTTCCTAAATAACATGAAAGTTTTTATTTTATTCATGAGATACAAAATGTGGGTTAGATTTCTTAATTATCAGTTGTTGTAAGAAAATCTGATAATTTTTATTTTACTAAAGGAGAAGTCGTGAAGGCTTATTTCATTTATTCCCATGTTTTCCTTCATAGTTCTGCCGTGGGGTGTTTGGATGGAGACAATCAAAGGGGAGGAGGAGAAAATTAAGGGGAATGAAAGAAAATGAAAAGTTCTGATGTAACATTGCTGTTATTTGACTGTTTTAGACAAAGAGGAGAATTGGATAGAAGATTATAATTAATTATCCAAAACTTCGTAACATTCAATTGTTTTTTTTTTTTTTTTGTGTTCCTCAAATTTTTGAGTTTTGAAAAGTTATTTATTTATTTAATTTACTATTTTAATTCACATTTTTAACCCTCATTGATAAATTAACCTTTTCCAAAGAAGGTAAACTCGATTCTAACAAGTTGATTTGTTAATTAAATAAACTAAATTTGTTTTATGATGAATTCGACTTTATTTAAATTCATGAATCAATTTGATGAATTAATTATATTAAATATATATATTATTAATATAATTTATGAAATCAATTAAAGTATTAAAAATATAGTATATGAATAGCGTTTATATGATTCTAAGATTAATAATAAACCAATAACGATAAACTGATTTGGTTGGTTTTGATTCAACTTTGTGTATTTGAGATTTTGAATATTAGACTAAAATAAGCTATTCGCAACTTTTTAGAGATTTCATTTGAATTAAATTTAGATGAAATTATTTAGTTCATTTAAATACTACTTAGTTTAATACGTGAATTCATTATATGTATGCATCCTCCCCAGTATCTGTAATTATAGTTATTGTATATAGCCATTTAACCAAGTGTATCCCTACATTTTTATAAAGATCACTTTAATCAATAGTTATACTACAATAATTGTAATCATAGTTATTGAAGACTATCCAAATCCATTTATTATAGAGTTGAACGAGTTTATACACCCATACTTAGAGGACATGAGCCATCTGTGGTAGTTATGAGAAGTTGGTGTTTCTAAAGGAGAGATTCTTGCATCATACTATCTGAATTTAATTTTATCAAATATCCCCTCCGTTCCTATTTATATATCGCCATTAACCGAATTCATATATATTAAAAAAATAATTCAATTTATTTATTTTTAATGAACTTTACAAGATTATCTTTCATGTACAAAATTTAAAATTATAAAAAATAAAAAAAATATAAAGAAATAAATTCAAGTTGATTAAGAATATAAAATAATAAAGTATTTATTAATAAAAGAAAAAGATAGATTTGAAAAAAAATATTTAATGCTTCATTAAAATCTTAAAACGAAAGACAAAAAGAAACAATAATCTTCTTCAAAATGCGAGAAATAAAAAAGAACGAATGGAGTAATGATTTGACAATTATGTATGTGCCAAATCCATTATTTGTGTTGAAAATTTGTTGGAGTCAATTTATTAAATAAAATTCGACTCGTTACACACAATGGTCAATAACTAATCTGTAAAATTATTAATATTTTTTAATTTTTAATGTCCCACTTTTGGCTAAGTTTAAGTATCCCTTACTATTTATTACTATTATACTATTTCAACAATATGAATTTTTTTTAATTTTAGAAGATACTGAATGAAAGCAAAAAATTTAAAGTTTTGAAAAAACTCTCATCTAACGTGTTCCCCCCCCCCCCAAAGTTTTGGTTTTTATTTAATATAATTATTAAAAATTTTATGTAAAATAATTTAAACTATTATGCGATAGAATTGTGACGATAAATGAAATAGAACAGACTGTAACGCATTATAACACATATTTTGAGTTTTTGACCCTTTTATTTATTTAAAAAATAATTTTATTGTCAGAACTGATTCGAGATAATTTCTAAAATAACTAATACTTAGTGAAACATATATTTTATGAATTTAAATTTAATCCACAGTACAAATCATTTTTATATTATCATGCACCAATATCTTACCATCCCATTAAAAATCATAGTTAATGTATTGCCTCAAACAAAGTTTCAGAATATCAATAGTAATTATGACACAGTCGTATTTAGAGATATATATGAGTTGAGCCGCACGAGCCAAAAGTCCAGTCCGTCCCATTCACTTTTAAAAAGAAATTAGCCTAGCCCAACCTAATCTAAATTTTTTAATGCATGGCTTAAAGACCCAGCCCCGAATAAAATAATTTTTTTTAAAATGAAAATTGTACATTTAAAAAAATGACATTTAAATATATTACTCTTTTCATATTAAAAATAAATATAATTATTTTTTAATATATAATTACATCATTATAAATAAATTAATATAATCAAGACAAACTAACTCATTTCTTTTTATTCCTACTCTATTAATAATTGAATAAAAAAAAAAAAAACTCAACAAGTCTACTAGAGAAAAAAAAGAATCCAAATCCTATTTTTTTAGATTAGGTCTATCAGGCCAACCGACCACAATTATCCAATTGTTATTCAAATGATATTATTAGAATATAAAACAATTTTATTTTTTTAATCCATTATTTTGAAGGAATAAAAATTGTTTCCTTTCATTTATTTAGAAATCTAATAAAGTATTAACAACTTTTTATTTTTATCGGTTCAATCCTTCTAATGATAAGAGAGAAAATATTGAGAGATAATGAAATATGAAAGAGAAAATAATAAGGAAGAGAAATAAGGAATAATTTTAAGTAGTAAAAATAATTTTCTGTGTTTTTGAAATCATTTGATAGCCTTTTATTTTAATTCTTGTGCAGCTACCTTAAGGTATCGTTTGATTCACGGGATCTTACATTCTCAAGAAAATGTACATTTCTAAAAATGTGATTCTTGAAAATTTAATTAATAGAAATGTAACATTCCTTTGTTTGATTTATTATAAATTTTTCTGAAAATATTTTAATATCAAATTCTCATTCCATGAAAATTTGATATACCCATCTCCTATGGAAATATTTTGGAGGAATGTTGGACCAAAAAAGTTTCCGAAAATGTGACATTCTTGAGTTTTTTTCTTTCAAACCTTAAACGAAATATAGGAATGTGATATTCCCTTAAAACATTCCCAAGATTAAAATATTTCTGAAAATATTAAAAATATTTCGCAAATCAAATACCACCTAAACCACAAATAAAAAATGAAATGGAGGAATGAAGGAAGTAATTAATTTTTGTCGGATCGCATGAGACTCGAGGATAATTATTACAAGGACTTCCGGAACCATATACAGGGCGGTTTGCTAAACACGCACTTGCCTAGGACATGACTCAAGTGCCGTGTGCCTTTTAATGCAGTGAGAAAATGTATTGGAAAAAAAAATAGAAGAAAAATGTGGGAAAAAATATATGAAAAATTCTTTTCCACCTATTGCTATTTGGATGGACACATAAAAAAAAGATCGAAAGAAAATAATAAAAATATTAAATTTTTATTTAATTTAATTAAAAAGTAAAAAAAATAATTTGCTAAATCACAAAATTGACTCCGCTTCAAGTTAACAAGATTATTTAATAATTTTTACGAAAGGATAATTTCATAATTATAAAATTTTCCATCCTTCTTCTGTACTCAAATATTTTCTTCATTTTTGGGATATTTTTTCAATATTTTTTCTCTTCATATCCAGTTTTCAGTAGTGTTTAAACCTGAGAAAATATATTTTCAATTTTTTTCCTTTTCACATTTTTTCTTTCAATCTTTTCTTCCCCATAAATCCAAACAATGAGGCAATTAATTAGGGGTGGACAACCCTAATGCAACGCAAAATGTGTTATGAAAATTGAAGTTCTAATTTTAAGGAAGGATTGTGGAAAACACAAGCATAAGCTAATAATTGTAGCCAAATAAGGCCATATTTGATATACTATATAACATTTGATAGTATAAAGTAGATTATATAATCAAAATTCATATAATATTTTTCAAATGAATTATGTAACTTATCTAAAGACCTACTTTTATTCATCTAGTTTTGTATAAACTATCTCAATAAATTGTTAAAATTAAAAAATTAATTTTAAATATTTTCTCTCACACTTTTTTATAAAATTATAATAAAAAAATATTTCATGTTGGTATTTAATTTTAATTTAATATTTTTTAATTTTTATTTGATAATACTACGCTATGTTTATGATATTTTCAGATAATATAAATTATTTTTTAATGTTCTTAACATTATATATAAAGTATTTATTATATTTCATATTTTTAATTTAATTTATTATAATTTTTCACTAATTTATTATGCATACATCATTCATATATATATATATATATATATATATATATAAATGTGTGTGCGCTTTTATGCATATGTATTATTGAAATATTTTATATTATTTTATTATTACAGCATATTTTGGTTGAAAAAATTTTTTTTTACTTAATTACATACTTCATTTAAGATATTTTTATTGGTTTTTAATATATAATGTATTTTCATAAAAATAACTATCTTTTAATTTATATATTCTTGTACAAAATGAAAACAAGTAAAAAATAGAATAATTTTATATAAAGTTTCATCATATACATCAAACGAAACCTAAAATATATATAATCTGAATTTTTCCAAGGATATATATATATATATATGGGTGTGGATACATGTATGCATTTATTTATTGAAAGGGTACTGTGGTCCACTTGTAGAAGTCTAAAAATTTATCTCACATTGGGACAGCCGAGTAAGAGAATGATAATTAACAGAAATTACACAAACAAATGTAAAGCTAAACTTCCCTGATTATACTTGTGATTATAACAATCAAATGCAAAGAATACAAAATATTTTCATGAAATTAAAATTGGTAACAGATAAAAATTTGGAGCCAATTTTGCAACTTTTAAACAAATTATTAAGAAAGGAAGAAGTCACTCTACCTTATGAAGTAATTGATAATGTTGCTATTTGATTTGCGCTCTCCTGATCACCTCAAGTCAAAAAATAAAGCAAACCGGCGAACAGTTAGCTTTAAAAAAAAATTGATGTCAACACTTAAAGAGTAGTAATTAAAAATTCATTTCCCCCCATCGGTTATCAAAAAATTTGGAAATAACATCTGACGTGGGTTATCCCTTTTTTTTTTCCTCCTTTCTTTTGTTAAGAATTAGGGCGGGATGTGGGCTTCTCACATCCTTTAATAGAAAGTGTATGAGTAAAATTTTTTTTATAAAAAGATGTAAATAGAAGAGTGAGGGAAAAAAAAAAGTAGTGCTGTTAGAGTTAAAATTCTCAAAAAAAGCTTTACCACTGTGGCTTTGAGACTTTGAGAGAGTAAAATTAAAAGCTTGACGTCACAAATAAACAATTAATAGAGAAATTATACATTCTTTAATATGACCCCACGTCGAATAGTAATGAAATTGAAAACCTTGAAAAAATAATAATAATAATGGGAACCCATGAACAGTAAGCTTTCCAAAAATCGATCGCAGATAATAGCAAATAAGAATTAGAATCCTTGAAAAAGCATACCACAGTGAGCTTCGGGTGAATAAGATGTTGATAGTGCTCAAAAAATTTATCCACCGACAATTCTCCAATTTTTGTGACAACTCCTGTTGCGAGGCAAGAAACTCCACCTTCCTTCTCTTAAATGAGCCGCCTGAAAGAACCAAACCGATAGGCAATAAGGAAACATAAAAGAAGGGATTAGATCTCTAACGAAATGTTATAACAAAATCAAAACATTAAAGCACTTTGGAGACAATTAAGTGAAAATTCACTACTGTTTTCATGATGCTAAGGCATTACTACTAAAAGTTTCTAGAAGAAACAAACAATAATCATAAGAAACGAAACACTGTCGTAAAAGCAATTATTATGATTATTTGTTTCAAGGATAATTGAGCAGTCTTACATGACTACAACAAGCTGATAATGCAATAGACTGCAACATATCTAAGCTGAGAAGTGCGAGTGACTGTAATTAGGGGCTCACATGGAATTGTTTCCATGTTAATTGGAGGAATAGACATTGTTAAACAAGATAAGGAATTATTACGGTATAAAATGACTTTGTTAAATTAAAAATGATCAAAAAAAAGTGGTGCTGAGCGCGTTAAGCGAATCTCCTCAAGCTCAACCTACTAAGCAGTAATTCGGTAATCATTATCTTCAGTTTAAAAATATCTAATACGCAAAACAAGGTTTGTAAACGCTAAATACATTCAGTTAAACGCTTAATATTGAGAATCATACAGATACTGAATAAAAAGAAACACACAAGTCACAAATTACAGCATCCAATGAGCAAACACAAGGTTTAGCTAAAAAAAAAAAAGAATACGAATTGAAAGTATATATAAGAATTTCAAAGATTATAGAATAATATCTATAACCATCATCCCTGTATCTCCTTCAAACGGAACAGAGTCTTCGTTCCCCCCCCCCACAAGACTCTTCCATTTATCTTATACTTTAAATAATTATCCAATACAAATACGGAGAAAATTTCATAGGTATTTACCGTAAAATTTTCAATTAAAAACTTATTATATGTGTTTATTCAGTTCCCAACTAATTAAATAATTCATTAATAATTATACGTATTGAATTTTAATTATTACTCATGAGTTAAAAAAATAATACACATAAAATTGTGATTAAAAATTTCACAACACATACCTAACGAATAACTGCAATCGTTATCTTATGCAAAAACTATTTAAAAAATAATTCATAATAATAAAAAATATCAATAATCAGAAACAATTATTAAAAAAAAAGGTTCTGTATTTTGCATTGAATGAAATTGGAGATGCACAGCGGTCGTCATTTGTCAAGGCCACATACTAAAGGCCGTTTCGTCGGGCTAGTCAAGGAAGGGGAAGGAATTAGTAGATTTCTATTTCTTTTGAAGCGATTAGTAGATTTGTATTGAGCCAAATTGTTACATATATGTTACAAAATTTCAATTGTTGATGATCAAAAAGTTACAAACTTTTTATCACAATTATGATAATTATATATATTTTTTGTGATATATATCATTTTTTTAGTTTTTGAAATTACACCATTTACAATAATTTTATCACAAAAATTACAAACTTTTTATCTTGTAAATTTAACCAATAAAATTGTATTTGTTTTTTCACATTTATACGATACAAATTTCAAATAAAATATAACATTTTGTTAAAAAAATTACGATGAGTATAAATTTTTCATAGAAATTATATATTTATTAAAACATGTAAAATGATGAAAAGTGAACATGAAATAATATTCTACAAAAATCATAATTTAAATGATAAAAGGCTAAGCTTGTTTAATATAAAAATTAGATAATTTCATTGTAAACATGACTAGCATTGACCAGTGCATTACAAGCATATCTATTTTACTTTTAATTTATTGTTATTTATGCTATGGAAAGGAGATTAATAAAATTTTCTGCATAAATGAAAAGAATATTCAAACTTGTTATTAAATAAAGAACTTAAATTTAATTTATTGTTATTGTAATATATTTTATATTATAAAAGAAGAGGCATATTATTAAAAAATAATAGAAATTAAGAATTTTAAAAATACTAAAAAAAATTTAATAATTTTTCTATTGACATGATAACATATGAGTGGACAATAGTATAAAATTAATTTATATTATCAATAGAGTAAATTCAAATCCTCTAATAAAATCATAACCTATTTTAAAAATGCAACAATTATAACAATCCTTTAGTTAAATAACATTGTAAATATTCATTTATTTAAATTTTTAATTTTAAAATATAAAAAATATGGATTTGATTATATGTATGTGTATATACCCATTAAGACCATATAAAAAATTATAAGTTGAGATATGCAAGTACATAAAATATATGTATGGATAAAATTTTGAAAAAAATTATATTTTAATCACTCTTGTTATTTTTATTTAATTTACTTATGCTATTAGGTATTGCAATCTACCCGCTCATACGTCTCTTTTATAATGTATTTTGTTCTTATAGTAAAAAATTTTACTATAATAATAAAGGATTTTTAAGTTTTCTTACTATGATTAAATTTTTTAATTACTTATTTTCAATGGCATTTTTTATTTATTGATGATATAAAATAATTTATATTGTTCATAAGTTAAATTTAAATTCTAAATTTGATGTAAAATTTAAAAAAAATACTATATAAGAGATCATTTGAAAATGTTTATTGTAATCGTTAATACTTATGAAAGTCTCTAAACTAGAGAGTAAAAAAAAATTAACAATCGTTAGATAAATTATATAATATAAAAAAAGCCTAATTCAATAAGTTAGCGGCCCAATCTAAATAATTGAAGTCTTCTGCCAATAAATAATTTTTTTAAGGTTGAAAATGTAAATTTACAAAGAACAATTGCTTCTTACATCATTTATTTTTTTAATCAGAAATATTTTTAATCTAAAAATTTTCTATATACCATTAATTCAAAATTGTAATATCTATATTTTTAATTTAGGGTGAGATTTTCGATGCTTGAGTGAAAATCTAAAGCAAGATACAATATTACAATATTAAATTATGATACAACTAATGAGGTGGCACCATCCCTATCTTCGTCCGCTCTATATGTTACAATATTAGCCGTTGATGAATGAATAAGGGAGACTGGACTACCGAACAAAAGAGAGTTTTGAAGCAAATGACTAAATTGTAAAATAGTGCTCGATCAGAGATTAGGTGATTAGTAATCATCATTTCATTTTTCAGCTTTCTGTAGAATTGAAATTGGCATCGTTGATATCGTCCATAAAAAATTGAAAAAATTTACATAAATGTATGCAATTCTAAATTTTAAACATTTTATAAAATAAAATAATAAATTAATTTAATTAATTTTTATATTAAAATTTTCAATTATTTAAAATACTTTTTATAATAAAAAAAAATATATACTATTATACTTATACCATTAATGATATTAGTGCCAACATATAAACTGTAAAAAAATAAGAATTAAAAATAAAATTAATATTTAAATTAAATTAATAATTTATTTAAAATATTTTATAATAAAAAATTCGATTATATTTATATTACTTAAGAATTTTATCACTTGAATTGTAAATAATAAAAGCATATATAAAAAAATTGTAATGAAGCAAGTACATAAAAATAGAACATCTAAAATAATAAGGATTAAAAATAACAAATACAATTAAATAACTTGAATGAATAAAAAAATTTACCTTTTTACCGACTATTATAATAAAAAATATATTATGTTATACCTAGAATTATTTTACGGTTCGAGTTACGTGAATAATAAAAATCAATATGTTAACCAATATATAATATAATTTTAGTAACTACTACACTTTCACCCTGACATATGTCAAATTCTCAATATCCCTCCAATTTTTGGCTTAAAATTTCTTTACAACCTTTTTTTTATTTTTTTCAGTACTTCACTACTTATTATTCAGTCTAATATTATGAATATCATTTTTCTCAATTATTTTTAAACAAATTAGTTATTTAAAAACAAATTAATTAACATTATAAATTATAAATTAATAGACATTTAAATAGTAAATCATATAAGTAATATGAACACAAATTTTTTAATTCACACACAATAATGAATTTTAAGACTATGTGAAACATACACGGGCGCGCACACACGTAACTATTAAAAAAATTAATTTTTTAAAAATAAAAATTAAAAAAATTATTTATAAAAATACTTATATTCATTATAGAATAAAATTATCATCAAAATTCTATTTGTCAAATAAGTGAATAAGAAAATTAATTTAATAACACAATTCTGCAAACATTATTTTTATTTTTTTATCTCCTTTTTAAACACTAATTTGATTTAAAAAATTATGGGAATTCTATTTATTCATGAAAATTTATGAAATAAATGCAAACAATATTTTATTATATATTTTTGTAAATTATGTTTTACAATAATTTCATGTTCGCATTTAGAAATAATAGTAAACTTTATTTAATAAATTTAACTATTCGCTTATAATTCATGGTGGTATGAAATTGTTTAAATTTTAGGCTTTTCAAAATATTTCTACATTTAGGAAGAAAATTTCTATAGTTCGTTTTTAAAACCAATATAAATATCCAAATTTCCTATCACTGAATTAATATATCTAAAATATAAATTCAATTTTATTAACAAATAATATCATTGCAACAAGTATACCCTCAAATATATTTATTCAACAATTAAATATATTAATTATTATTCTCCTAAATTTTATATTAAAGGATAAATTTAATAATTATTACATTCTTAGACAATAATTGATTTTTTTATAATTTGCAAAAATTAAATGACAACAACCAAGGAATTAACATTTAAAGAATTTAATAATGGTATGTAAATATATTTTTATTTGGTGTAAAGTATTTTTAAATTAATTAAATTCAAATCGATCCTTAAAAAATTTGCATGTATGTACGTTCCTAAAAAAAATTTAATTTATATTTTATAAAAATATATTTTATATCAAAAATTTTGTTCCTTCATTAAATATGTAAGAAAATAATAACAATAATAATAATAATAGCCAACATTTTTTAGTAAATAAAAAAACTCAAAATACACATCTTTTCAAATACATGTGTGTATGTTTAGGGTTTAGGGTGAGAGAGAGATTGAGAAATATTAAATGAGATGAGAAATAAAAAATGAATGCCCCTATATCTCCCAGCAAATAGTGCCAAATAAGGGCCCGAACAAACAAGACATCTTAGATTTTCATCACACTGCAATTAATTTTATATATCAATAGCATATAATTTGTTTTGTTTAATTCGGAGCCCATTCGGTCCTTATTTCCCAGGACATTTAGTATTTTCCTTAAAAAAATTAATAAAAATTTTGTAAGCATTTAAAATAATATGTAATTTTATAGTTTAATCTTAATCCTATATTAAATTTGATTATCATGATTTACTTATATTTTCGTATAAAAACAATCCTCATACTATATATATATAAAAGAAGATTGTTAATCCCTCATTCTTTATATATTAAAAAAAATGAAGTTAAAAAAATGGAAGTAGCCATTTCCCAACATTGGTTACTTTGTCATATTGCCTTAAAAGCAGGCTTAAAAGACTAAGACTACCTTTATCGAGTTTTCAATACCATTAGTACAATAAATAAAGCAGTACGAGATTGATAAAAAAATAAAAAGATTAAATGGTTAGAAATTCCAAGATACATTACATCCCTAGAGATTAGAAATTTTTGACTTTTTATTTGAATTAAATTATATTATTAATTTAACAATAATTAAATAATAAAAATATTTAATTAACTTAAATAAATAATAACAATTAAAACATTTAAGTCAACTTCCTTTATTCATTCTTATTTCTATAATAAGTACACTCATTAATTAAAATTGTTGGTGATGGTAGTAAATTAATTTTAATATCTTTTATTATTTTATCATTTTTTAAATTGTGATATAATTTTTCATCTAAGAATAGGAGTAAATGTTAGTAATCCCATACATATAATTTGATATATGGCACTTAATATAAATATATTAACAAAATGTAAATAAATAAGCTTAATTTTAATTTTAAATATTTTAGGATAAATTACACCCACCTCCCCTGAGGTTTAGCCTAATCAAAATCTCATCCCCTTGATTTTCAAAACTCTACATACACATCCCTGAAATTCAACTTAATTACAATCTCATCCTTTTTTTGAAAACCCTACACACTCTGCCCTTTTAATTTTTAAAACCCCACACATACTTCCCTTGAAATTTAACCTAATTACAATCTTATCCCATTTATTTTCAAAACCCTACACATCCTTCCATTTTATTAATTTTTCTTTGACAATTTACCTCTTGTATTAGTATTCTATTTTAAAAAATTATGATTAGTATTTGTATTTGTTTTCTTTCAAAAATATATAATAGATCATCTTTTTTTTATCAAAATTATGATTAATAATTGACTAATTAATTTTAAAATAAAATTATAAAATAATGCAAGAAAATAAATAAGACTTAATGCCTTACATTTAATTATTAGTGGTTAATGATAAAATATATTAATGTTAAAATGAGCAATTTTAATTTGTGTCTAATACAAGAGATAAATTGTCATGAAAAAATTAATAAAAGGGAAGGATGTGGAGGATTTTGAAAATCAAGGAGATAAGATTATAATTAGCTTAAACCTTGGGAAAGTATGCGTAGGGCTTTGAAAATCAAGGGGGAAGGATGTTTAGGATTTTCAAAATCAAGGAGATAAGATTGTAATTAAGCTAAACCTCAAGCGACGTGTGTGTATCATTTTTAAAAATCGAGGGGATGAAACTGCAATTAGGCTAAACCTCATGAAAGGTGGGTGTAACTTACCCAATATTTTATTAAAGAAGAGTTTTGTAGTACAAATGTCAAAAAGTGTAAAATATAAAACAAATTAGGTGGCACAATCTCATCGTACAATTAGCATAAGGGATTTCAGCAGCCGTTTATAGCTTACGATGGATAACCTTACTACTCGGTTATCGAAAAAAAAAAAAGGCGCAATTGCTCAAGGTTCAATCCTTGTAATTTTTTTATGGCAAAAACAATAAATTATTTAATACATGCAAATTATGTTAATTACAAAAATCATATTGATTAACATATTTTAATAAAATTTTATTCTTCAAATTCACTTTATTGATGAAAAAATTTTTACAAGCAGTCTTTATAAAAACAATTCAGACATGTCCCTTTGGGCATCCTATAAAATTGGAACAATTCAAGTGTAATAATTATATAGTAGTTCACAAACCATTTTCATATGCAAATTGATTAACTTCGAATATATATAATATGCATTCAAACAGAATTTAAAAATATTAAATTTAAGTAAATAATATTTAAAAAATACGGTTCAAGTATTCATCTACATCATGTATAAAATTTGTACAATTTCCTAAAAACTTGATAGAGTTATACTTTCTTTTTTTAATTTGTATACTTTGATTCATAATCCCAAATTTGTTAAAATAAGATGCTAAATGTATAGAATTATATTTCCTTCATTCTTTTGTAATGTTATTTTAGAAAAAAAAAATTCTATTTAATATTTTAAAAATGTGTTCAAGTCTTCATCTACACCACTTGTACAATCTTCTAAAAATTTGAACTTATAAGTTATTTATTTTACAATAGAGCTATACTTTCCAATTCTTTATTTTCTATACTTTGATTTATAATCTCAAATTTGGTAAAATAAGATCCAAAATACTTAAAATTATATTTCCCTCATTCTTTTTATATGTTATTTCAGAAAAAAATTTCCATCTATCTATTGTTTTATAAGATAAAAATTATGCTTATTATCTTCTTTTTTTAATTTACTCCTAATAAACACTCATTAACCTTACATATCAATTACCTTTCTTTTTATTTGTGTTTGGATATATCTCACTTGACCGACGGGAGACCAATTTTCTAATGTATTATTGGATATTAAAGACAAGGACCTCTCCAAAACTAAATTTTCTCCATACACTAGACCTAAAAACTTAGAACATCTTATTTAAGGCGGCCGTAGTCATTTCACACAAATCAACACATATTAGTTATACTAATTTACTTTTAATAAGAGATAAATTAATAAATTACAAATCTTTTTTCTTAAAATTATATTGTTTATTGCTTTCATTAATTTTTGTAAATTTATATTAAATGAAATATAAAAATTAGAGTAATTACAAAAATAATCTATTGTAGTTACTCAAAAATAAAATTAGGATTGCAAAAAAAAAAAGGAAAGATTTGCATGACAATGATCATGTTTACTTTTAATATTGACTTAAATCAATCATAATAAAAACTTAGAATAATTTAGAGAAAATTTATCTTTTAAGAAAAAAACAACTATTAATTATTTTATTACAACTATTTTTATTTTATTTAATTAAATAGTAATTTACATTATAAAATTTTTTATATTACATAAGGTGTGATTCAAAAAATAAAAGACTATGAAAATAGCAACAGACCGGGGGGGGGGGAATGTCTCCAAACCCAGTGCCTCTAAACTTAATTAAAAAAATTCTTGGAGGTTGTGCACTTTGAAAATTGAAACTTGTCTCGATTGATTACCGGCAACACACTATTTTCCAACAGTAAAATTTTCCACGTGTCACTAGCTCATTGTAAAAAAGATTGTTGTATACAATACAACAAAACTATATTTGTACATTAGAAACCTCTTTTGAGTTTTATCTACACTTTTATTTTCGGAGTTTTTCTTGGCTCATTTAATTTTCAGGCTGAACCTATAAAAATTCAGGGCAACGTGTTTGTATACGAACATATTTAATTAATGAGTTTTATTATCTATTAGTATTAATTTAGTTATTTTTAATTAAAATTAATTTTGTTCGTTTGGTCGTTAGTCCCAATCCGAACCTGAGTTCAGTGATAAAAGAATCAGCCATTTTCACTCCCCGAAGGTTGGTTAATTAAAATTAAAAATATTAAGTCTTAATATAATGAGAAATGCTATGAGTACCGAAAAATGTTATCACCCATGAATTTGAAAAATTAAATAAATTACATGGACTAAAGGATTAGTATTTCACTACCACCAATTCGGAAGTGGTCCAGCACATATTTGCCAGTACAACTAGAATTTTCCAAGTCAATAATTGTATTGTTTCAATTTAAATTTGTTAATATATCATATTATCCTTTTGAAATAATCTTTTATGGAAAATATATTTAATTATTATTATATATAATTTAAAATATAAAAATTAAGAAAAAATAGAAATTACCTCTTTCAAATTAGGCTAATTGTATTTAATGCTGACAAGTACTACTTTTTGCAATCTCCTACCAAAACTATTTATTAGGTGATAAATTGCCACTAACATCCATCTTATGAGCAATTTGAGAGGAAACATACACTTGGTTTAACATAAAATTTTGTTGAAAAAATGCATTATATGGAAGTTTTGTAACTCAAGTTTGAGAGTGATTCAAATTATGTTTTTCAAAAAAGAAAAAAAAACCATTTTGGGAGTATTTTGATCATTTTCATATGGTTTGTTTATGTGAGCACAAAATTATATGACAGCGGTTTTTGCATTTATTTTCGAGTATAATATAATACTTAAATTCCTTCTAAAATTATAAGAAAAGAACTTATGCGGATTCAATTTATCACTTACGAATAATTTTGATAAATGATTGCAAAAATTCATAGTCATGAATGTTAGATTAATTATTTTAAAATTAAAGAAAATAATTTATATTTTTTCCAAAAATTAGGTCCAAGTGCCAGACTGCCAGGCCTCCGTACCCTTATAAATAAATGGGTTTGGATCAATTTAAAATGTTAAAAAAAAATTAGATTAGAATAAGTTCCGATCATAATATTTTGTACTTGTATACGCAGAGAGTCCGTTCCACATACATCTCTGTTACTATCCTCGCATGTTATTTCCATGTCAGTTTCGCGGTCATGATTTTTCATTTTTTTTTCTTAATCTAAAAAGTCTCTTTTTTTTCTCATTTCTTTGCATGTACCAATCTCGAACTTTAACACAGTGAAGATTGGCATTTTTTCTTAACATAAAAAGTCATCGACCCATGGCAGCTGATCATTTAGTTTTGGCAATAGAAGGCAATTTGATCATCGGTTGATCATTAGCATCTTTCTAAGAAACTCCTTTGGGCAATAATAAATTCATTGGACAACTTTGTCTTTGTTTGCTTTATCGGAACGTACTTTCTGTAGGAAAAAAACTTTATTATTATATTAGAGGATATTTATCCGATATTCCCCCGAAAGAAGAAGTATTATTATGATTATCGTAAATTTTATGACTTTCTCATAAAATTCCCAATATTTTAAATAAAATTTATAATCTTCTTTTAAAATTTTATAACAATCCATCAAGTTTTCGTGTTACAAGATTACTATTTCACATTGTGAAATTTATAAATAAATTTACAAGATCATATAAAGAAAAGATACTATAAGCAATTATACCTCGTATAACTTATGTCATATGAGAAAAAAAATACATTTTATATAAAACATTACGAGTTATATAAGAAGTTTTATGAAACTTTTTCATAAAATTTACAACAAGTCATATGGATATAATTATTTTTAGAAGATAGACCAAAGCAAACTCCAATCATATTTTACCAATGTTTGATTTCATTATTTCTCACTTAATTCACTTATAATTCCAATCATATTAATAGTTAGAAGTATGTATATTTAATTCAACCACGTATATATACATACTTTTAACTATTAATATTCTATTCAACTATATTATTTCTCAAATTGAAAATTTATCTTTTTATAATTTATTTTACAATTACTAAATAAAAAGTATCAAATAAAGTTTTGCCGAGGATAATAAATCATTTCTAAGCAAAAGTCATATTAACTTAAATTTGAAAAAGTAAAAAATCACATAATAATATATGTGAATTCAGCTTCCCATAGTTAATGTGAAAAATAAATAAATAATTTCAATAATTTCATTGTTACGTGTGCGAAGTTGGTTTTTGGTAGTCTCTGCTAGTGTTTTGGTCACATCAGCTAGTAGTATGTTTGCATGTGGTCTCTGCATCTCCAAATTTGGGACTCTGTTCGATATTATCAATTGGACCCAAAAAAAAATGCTAAAAAATATTTTCCAGTAAATGTTTTTAGGCATATTTTAATAGTAAGTTAATGAACCTGCCCAAATGATATATATCCATATATAGAATATCACATCCTGAATTTTCTTTGGTTTGTTTCGTCTTTGCCCAATAGTTATTGCTTAATTATCCCTTTATTTTAAAATATGAACAAAATTAGAATTTAATTGCTTTAATTATCAATTCAATTCATCTAAAAATAGCTTCATGCATAATTTAACGAACTTGGTTTTAATTTTTTTTCATACTTTCAAACAAAGGAAATAAGCTTGACCACTTAAATATCTGCATTATTCATGTTATACATATATGATTTGCTCATTTAAAATAAATACTTTTTTTAAATAGTTTGCAAATATCTGCCTAAGCCAATTGTAATATTAAATTTCACCCACCATAGTTATGACTTTAAAAATCACGTGAGAATGCAAAATTAATAATATTTAAAAAAAAAAGGCCGCAGATAAAGGTTTGAAGACAGTTCTACAATAATATTCTAAAATCTTTCATAACATAGTAAAGAAGGAATAGGCGCGATTACCTGATTAAGTAATTGAGAGGTTACTCTTTAATGGGATCCTTCTGATATGAAAGTCTTTGAAAAATAATGCAAATGAAGGAATATTTAGCTTTAAAAAGAAAGTGATGGAAGATAGTAGCAATTAAGAATATTTAGAATCTATCAAAAAGCTTACCACAAAGATAATAGGTATGGAGAGTGCAAAAATAGAAGCTTGGTCGGAGAGATATGCAATTAATAAACACGAACCAACAATCAACCACACCCAGTTTGAAAGGAAGCTGGGAATCAAAATTCAATAAACAGTTAACTTAGAATTATGAACTAGAATCCTTCAAATAAATTTAAAAGAAAAAAAAAACGCGAACCAACGATGAATTGATCGCAGAGAATTTGAAGGAAGCTGACAAGAAATGAATTTTTGCAGCAAGTTGTAAGTATATTTAGACTCTGTACATGTTTTGTTGCAAAATATATTTTTATAGAAAATTTTTATTTATTTGCATATAATTAAAGGAAATTTTTATCATTTATATAAGGAAAAAAATTTAGGCAAAGTTTTACAAATATTTGCTGTAAAATTTTCAATCAAAGTTATATATATGTATTATTTTTTCAATTCACCACTAATGATTACAATATAATAAATACAATTATTAATTAGTTTCTGAGAGCTTAATACTTATGAAACTTCACTTACCTTTCCTCCTTCATATAATTTATGATTAAAAAAAATGAATAATGCCTGAATAACATAGAAAGATAAGTTTTTCTAGAATACAATATGTTGTAATGTTATATATTCATATTTAATATTAAATAAATAAAATATTTTATTATCTATTAATAAAAATTATTTCTAGAAATAATAATTTTTTTCCAAATAAATACAGCCTTGGAATCTTGGGGAAAATACTTACCACGGAGTTGTGAGATGATTATCGAAAAGACAAGGTGAACAAACACGAACCAACGATGAATCACACGGAGTTGGAGGAAGCTGAAAAAAAATAAAATAAAATTCAACAAACAGTTAGCTAAAAGAAATATATTGGAAAAAGAGAGTAATAATTATGAATTAGGATCCTTAAAAAAAAAAAAGGGGGGTTGATCGAAGAGATTGAGAATTAGAAAAAGCGGACCAACAATGAATTGATCACAGATAATATAGGGAATTTGAAGGAAGCAAGAAATGAAATGATTTGTTGAGGAATGTTTCGATTGATCTGTGATTTCTATATGCAGTGTTTGTGGACGAAGAAATGAAATCAAATACAAAGCAATCAATTGCCAAAGAAAGGAAGCTGCCCTCCACAATATTCATGTCAACATTAAAATAAGTCACTTTTTCCTCACAAAAATGGGGGCCATTTTCTTTTTGATACTTTTCAAAACAGCATTATGTATTCTTTAATTTTTTGCTTTGGACGGCATATTCTCATATGCATAATACACGTGCAAATTCTAAACCCCCAACGTTTTGGTTTCGGTTCATCTGTTGTGATCAATAATATATCTTGATTTAATATTTTAGGCCAAATGATTTATGTAAAAGATTTTTTAAAAAATTATATAACATCACATAATATTAATACGAAATTTTAAAAATTTTGGAAGGGTTAAAACTCTTAATCCTAACAAAGCTGCGCTTTTGATTATACGAATATAAAAATTATTGTATAATTTTTTTAGGCATTTTATAAAAAAGGAAAGGAAAAGAAGAAAATCTTAACAAAGATTGAGTTAATCTAGGTGTTGTAATTAAAAGATAAATCACTGATACTTCAAGTGGTATTTTATAAGTCGAGAAGAGAATACTTCTAGTAAGATTTTATAAGTTGAGAAGAGAGAAATACATCAAAAAAAACGACTATCAAATCTATATAGAAATTTTCATCAATTCCACTTATTCGTATTTCCAAGAAAAACATTCACACGGTTCTAGTTCTATTTTTCTTAAAAAATATCATTTTTATTTTGAAAATACATGTAACTTTCTTTTAAAATATTTCATATTTTTTAAAAACATATCAATTTTCAGAAATTTTTCCCATTGCGCTTCACGATTTTATACAAAAATTTTATCACAAATTTAATTTAATTTGATAATTTTTGTTAAAACCCAACTCACCTTTTCTTGATCTATGATTTCTATTTGAAAGTAATAAAAATATTAATACCACAGTACTTACTAGTAAATATTTAAAAAAATAGAGTTAATATTAGCAAATTTTGTATAGGTTTTAAGTTCTAATTTCAAGAAAACAAAAAGAAAAATACAGACTTAGAGAGAGAGAGAGATCACAATAATTAAAATTGTGAATTAAAAAAAATAACGAATGTGTATAAACAATAAATTGATAATAAGATTGACTTACTAAAAGATAAAAGGAAAATAACAAGATGCGTATAAATCAACGAGATTGCATCCTCAAAAAGATGGAAAGAACGAGTGAAACTACCTTATTTGATAACTGATGACGTTGTTGTTGCGCAATTCAATCCCTCCCGCAGATTGGTCAGTAATGCAAGCCTTAAAATATCACTCTAGAATAGAGATCTGAATAATCAGTAGACCCTGGACGCATCACAGAGTTTGAAGCGCTAACGCTTAATTTTGTACCCAACAGAGATATGCAAAATATAATAAATATTAAAAAAATACAAAAAACTAGAAATTAAGATATAAAAAAATTTGTTGCAGAGAACCAAACGTTTTTTTTTTTTTGAAGAAAGAAGATCAAATCAAGAGGCATAATTCGCAAAATCATCACTCTCCCAAAATCTCATCAAATTAAGATACCAACATTCAGAGCAATCCAAAGTTAGCTACAAATTATGGCAAAAGGTTAAGTCTCTGTTCTTCATTCTCATCCATAAAGTCTACTCAGCACCAGTAAAAACACGCATATTTTTTCACTTTATAAGTTTACACACAAAAAATATCATAATTTTTATATTTTTATATTCACTAACAAAGGAAAAAAAGAAAGTGAATTGCATCTTAACTTTTGATGATCGGAATGGAAGAAAACCAAATGGTCGGGGCTGAAGGACAAGATCTACAAGACTGAAGGTAAGTCGAAGAGAGAGTAAGAAAAACAGAGAGCAATGTAAGCCGAAGAGGCAGGAAGAGGAAAAATAAAAATGAGTTATAAGATAAGAACGCGGCTGGTTGTTCGTTGGCACCATTATTAGATGACAAAAAAGGCTACACGAGAAAGAACAAAAGTGATAATTGCCTGTAGTTGGGACCGGACAGACAGGACCATTGTTTTGTTCCTGTCCTGTCACTTTCTTTTTTTTTCCCTTTTACCTTCCTATTTTTTAACTTATTTATTTTTTAAAAAAATATTTGTTTGTTTAATTTAAATGTAGATAGGATATGAATTTTTCATTAATTACTTTAAAAAATATATAAATAATAATTTATTTTTTATTATTAAATTTATATAATAAAATTAATAATTTTAAAAAATTATTATTATAATTTATTGAATATATTAATATATAATTATTTAATAAACTAAAATTTATATTTGAAATCAAAATTAATAAAATTAATTTATATGCATAAATAATATATAAATTATGAGCAATGTAGATTGGTTTAGCTAATGGTAAGAATTTAAATAAATTGATTGTAATTCTTGTTAGCTATATGTTTTGATTCTTTTAATATTAATTATCTCACTTTATAAATAATTAATCCTTTTAAAAAATTTTTGATGTTTAAAAATTAGTTAATTTACTATTTTTATGAATACAGATTATCTTCACGCGCATCGGTCAGTCAACCTTTGGCCTTCATCGCAAACATGGAGTCACGGACGCCGTCATTTCATGGCCAATCAAGAGTATTTTTCTTGGCTGAATTAAAACATTTGTTTATTTTTTATATGACTAGTCTTTTCCTACTTTATGGCACTGATTTTTCTCCTTTTTTTTTTCAATAAAGAATGATTTTTCTCGTTTTTACTTCTATATATATGCCGAAGTCCCACTCTACTTTAATGCAAAATTTAATTTTTAACTAGTATATATCATGCATTAATTTATTGGGAAGACCAGTTAACAAAATCTGTCAGCCACGTACGCCAAGATTTGTACGTTAAATGGCCAAGTTTCACCCTTCCGAGGAGCAATATTCTCTCTCTCGACTTTTCGAAGGTTTTCCCTTACTACCAATGGCTCTTCTTCTAGGGTTAACGAAGACGCTACCCTAGCACATTCCAAAAGCTACAAGAATTGCTTACTTAACATCATCCCTAAAGCTTATAAAAAAAAATTTTTTAAAGAAATGCAAGAAATTCAAATGGAAGAGTCCACTGAAATGATCAATGAAAGCAAAGTGATTTTTCACCTACCAAATAGCTTAAGGAGTTGAATTTATGAACCTTGAAGTACAACACTAATAGAAAAAGTGTATGGCAAGAAAGTTAGTCACAGGTATCTAGATTTTTGTATTAAAGCTTTCTAACAACTAAAAAATAAGCTCACAGTATTGGAAGTAAGAAATGATTTCTATATATTCGATTTTTGTGTTAGAGCTTTCTGGCAACTAAAAAACAAACTCACAGTATTGGAGGTGGGAAATGATTTCTATATATTCAGCTTTGAGTTGTAGGAAGATTATAGCAAAATCCTCAGTGGCAGTCCTTGGTTTATTCTAGACCATTTCCTTGCCTTACGGAAATGGGAATCGTTTTTCAAACCTTCTATGGCTCGTCTTTCTTCCATTGTAGTCTAGGTTAGATTCCCAAAACTTTCAGTGGAGTTTTATCACTCTTATATTTTACTACAACTGGCAGGCACAATCGGTACTATCCTAAAGGTTAATTCTCACACCTATTTAGGGGACAAAGGAAAATATACCAGAATGTGTGTGCAGATTGATCCGAACAAGCCTCTTATTCGGAAAATCCATATAAGAAATTACAAACAAGCAATTTTATATGAAGGTCTCAATAAAATGTGTTTCACTTGTGGTCGTCCAGGTCATCAGAAGCAAATCTGCCTCTATGCAACAAAACTACAATCGATGTCACAGGCCAACTTATTGGAACAGCCAAAAATGGAGAATAAAGAAACTTCAGAAAACTTGGATAAGAAACAGGGGAAGGAACAGAACCCAGTTGGTGTAGTTGGTCAGAATTCTTATGATAACAAAGATGACAATGTGGACATTTATGGCTCATGGATTTTGGTAGAAAAAAGATGAAACAGACAAATTCGAAGACATCTGGAGGCCCAAAAAAAACATGTTTCTAACCTAAGAAAAAGGCCCAGGCCCAAAAACCCTAAGTTGAGTACTCCTCCAGCAGACCCCAATTCTAAGAATATCTTCTTAGTTTCTTAGGATTTGATAAGCCATCAGTCGCCTAGGAATTCGGACATGGTGGTAGATACAATGGATAGTTCACATGATTGATAAATCTAAGGCTAAGGTAAGCTCAATGATCTTGAAGTTAGATATGAAAAAGGCCTATGATTCCTTATAATAAAGCTTTATAAGAGATGTTTTGAAGTTCTACTGCTTCCCTGATAACTTCATTAACCTTGTTTTCAGTTTGATCTCTGGGGTTTCTTACCAAATTTTGTTTAATGGTAGTAAAATGAACTTTTTAGTTCTGTATAGAGGCCTTAAACAAGGTGATCCTCTGTGCCCCTTCCTCTTTATCCTTTGATTGGAATATTTGCATGTGCTGATTGAAAATAAATGTGATAAAAAACTTTGGAGTTCGATAAAAACTAGCAGAATAGGGTTTGAAATCTCTCATCTCTTCTACACTAATGATGTTGTTCTTTGCATTAGAGCAACTCCTCAAAATTGTTAAGTGATCAATCAAGTTTTAGATGAGTTTGCTCTAATTTTATGCTTAAAACTTAATAAATTGAAGTCTAGAGTCTATTTCTTAAAGAATACTGATCCAATCTTAAAAGATACATTAAGTAACACTCTAGGTATTTAACATAAAAGAAGTTTGGGTAGATACATAGGAATGGAAATTAAAGGAAGGTACCAAGCTTTTAACTTTTACCCTCTAGTAAACAAACTTTGAGAGAGGGTTGAATGTTGGAAATCAAAATACCTGTCCCTGCTGGCTGGATTATTTTGATTAACTCTACGTTGTCTACGATGCCTATTTATCATATAAGTTGTTCAAAAATTTCGTCCTCTGTTCACCTGCAGCTTGTTAGAGTTTTTAGAAATTTTTTATGGGAAAGCTCTTGGGACTTTAGGAAAATGGCTTTGGTTTGTTGGAACCAGGTTACCCTGCCAAAGTTTGCTGGAGGATTAGGATTAAAAGACCCTTCTGCAATGAACCTAGCCTGCCTCGCAAAGTTAGTCTGGTCTTTAATTCATGATAATAATAAGCTTTGGGTTCAGGTTTTAAGATTTAAGTATTTAAACACTAATGCTCAGGAATAGTTAATAATTTGTAAAGACTTTTCCTATAATTAGAAAGCTTTAAAAGCCATTAAGAAAATTATTGCCCAAGGTCAAAAATGGATTATAAAGAATGAAGAAAAAGTTAGGTTTTAGTCTGATAAATGGTTAGATGTTGGGATTTTATGTAATTTAATTACTGGCCCCTTGCCTCAATTTACGGAATAAGATTAAGTTAAACATTGCTTTAAAGATGGCTTTTGGGTATTAGAAAATTTGTCCATTAATCTCCCATAATATCTAAAAGGTTTTATTTATAGAACTCTTTTTTGTTTAACAAACAAGGATGATCAGCTGGTGTGGGGATTATTAAAGTTTGGGTTTTGCACAACTAAAAGTGTTTATCATTTTCTTAAAAAAAACCTCCTTTAACCAATGCTAACTAGACATTCAACTGGATTTGGAAAACCAATACCTACCCCAAAATTCAATTTTTCATCTAGTTACTGGTTGGGGAAAGACTTCTTACTCGGGTTTTTCTAATCAACAAAGGCATGAACATGACCCCAAACTGTATTTTTTGTGATATAGGTTTAGACAATATAACCCATCTTTATTTAGAATGTTCTTTTTCTCAAATCTTGTGGAATTCTCTGCCTGTCCCTGCTTCTTGGCATTCTTCTTTTCACTTAGATTCCATTGTTTGGGTAAAGCATAATCTGACAACAAATGAATTGAGTTGCAATAGTCTCATTCCTTGGCAATTAATTTTTATGTTTGCCTTCTGGAATTTATGGCTTCTATGAAATAAAAAAATCTTTAGAAAAGAAATGGGCAATGCAAATATTTCAGCTATTACTTTAAGTAAAGCTTCTAAGTTTTAGGTTGTTTTCGCTCCTCCTTTAAAATCACTTATTAATCAAGTGGTGAACATCTGTTAGGAAGCCCCTCCTATTAGTTTTTTTAAGCTCAATACCGATGGCTCAGCCATAAGCAATCTCAGAAAGGCAACATATGCTACTGTCATTAGGGATTAGGAAGGAAATTGGAAAGTTGGTTGTACAAGAAAACTTAGTTATTGTTCTAATATTGTTACTAAAATTACAGGTTTAAGAGATGGGCTTCTTCTTGCTATCAACAGAGGCCTATTTCCTCTTTTGGTTAAATTGGATGCTCAATTTGTTATATCTATTGTTACTAATGCTAACTCTTTGAATTTTTCTCCTGTTAGCAACCTAATTGAAGATTGCAGGAATTTGCTTTCCAAATTGGGCTACCCAAGGATAAAGCATATTTTTAGGGAAGCAAAACAAGTTGCAATTTTTTTGGCAAAATATGTTGTTTATAATAGTTATTTTCATGTTTTGGATAATCCTCTTAGTACTGTTAATGCTTTTTTGAATACTAAAATTCAATGTGTATATACCCCAGGATCTTGTAATCTTTTTGCTTAGTTTTTATATAGTTCCTGTTTCTACCAAAAAAAATTATTGGAAAGGCCTACCGTAGAAACTTTGGTATTCTAAGTGTAAAATATGTTACCCCACTTGAAAAAAGTTCATTGTTAAATTACCTATTTTTAAATATCTTAAAATTGGAAAATAAATAAAAATTTTAATAGTTTGTATAAATTTTCAAAAATAAAAAACTTTAAAAAATGTGTGATTTGTTAGAAATTTTATTGCGAGTCTTTTATTATTTGTAAATGACAACTAATATTAAATTTATCATATGAACTTTAAATAAAAGTAACAAATAAAATTGAGCCCTGTATAATATTATGATCCAAATGTGAGTTAATTGGATACGGATCATGTGAGGGATATGATCTATAGCCCAAGATGTGGGAAATTATTATACATTAAGATTTAATTCTTGCAATTAATATCAAAGTTTGATCAAGTTTTTAATTATGGCTAAATGTTTGAGATAATTTTGGTGCAATTTTGTTTGTTGCATACTTATCCATCTGTCAATATGAACATAAATTATTATTTTTTATTTTTTCTTACGAAAAATTAGAACTATGTTTTTATAGGAATTAGTTTTCTAGATAATATGATAATACTCAAAAAAATGGAAATTTTTATGAGATCATGAGAAGTGTATTTTGGTTGTATAATCAATTTGGTATATTTTAAAAGTGTATTTTAATTGTATAATCAATTTGGTATGTTTTGCTTCTTATATATCGTGTTCTATGATATATGTTCGTGTTGAATTTATTTGTATCGTTCTTGTTGGATGGACCTCTAGGCAATTATTACATGTTTATGAAGTATTCTGGCATATGCAAATAATATGTAACATGTAAGTATATTGTATGAGCCTTTTCTAGTTTATCTAGTTTCATAACCTCAATTTATCATATTCAACTAGCAAACAACCTCTTTTTAAAAAGCTTGATTTAGTAAACAAAATGTGTATGGCATTAGTAGGGCAAAATATGAGTTATAGTGTTAAATTAAACCATAAAACCTAAGAGAAGTGGAGAAAGTTCTGTACAATTAGGATTATTTTAAATTTTAGAAGAGGCCAAAAATATCTTCAGTGAATTTATGTTGAAAGTATGGTTATATACATTGAGAAACATTTTTAAAGGATTATCTAAGATATTTTGAAACTTTAAAAGGATGGAAACTATAGCTATTATCCTGGAGCCAAGTAATGTTTCAAAATCTTAAAGTTTAAATTCAAAAATTTTGGGCGCAGTTTTTGGCGTTGGTTTTTCGATGTTTTGGTTAGGTTAGTTTAGTTTTAAATCATAAAGAAGCTCTGGAGAAAGATTTGCATGAAAAACATTCAAAAAATAGCGTAAGTTTTATTAGGTTTTATCTAGGTTGTGCAACAAGTCACACAAACCCAAGAATCATAATCAAGGTAAGGAAAATGAAAATGCTAGCTAGCACGCTAGCCCACATGCACTATAGGCACATGTGATACACATGCAACATGCTAGCATTTTTTGGTAGGGGCGCATATACTATTATACTCAACTCTGTGAATATATAATTTTGGGCTTTTTTAAAAAAAAATTAGAATAAAAATTTTATATTAGTTATTGTCTAATATATGTGAATAATTATTTAAGGTAATTTTTTACTAAAATTTTTCCTTGGGAATTCCTATATTATACACTACCTATTATAATTTTAGAGACTAGTAATGTGATGTAATAATTTTTGGAGGATTTTTACATTAATTTGGAATTATTATATATTCATATTATGCTATAAAAATTTCATGTAATTATGTACTTGCCTTTGTGGGACCATTTTTACAAAATTTTATACAAATATTTAAAAGAAAAAATTTATTCTAAATTATATAAGGGAGAGACTATATTGGTAATATTAAATGCCCTTTGGTATTATATTATTAATATAATAAGGTAACTATAATATGAGTGTAAGGTTGAATATTGTATTTTTAAAATTTTTAAACACCTTTTGGTATTGAATTTTAAAAGTATGATATTTGACCCTTATATCATGTTGTAAGAATTTAAATGCCCTTTGACATTAATTCTTATAATGTGACACTGACTGATATTGCATAATGTAAATTTATAATGAAAGATTTTGTATGATTAAATTTTTTGACATGCATTAAATACTTTTCAATATTTATCAAATTTTGTCTATGCAATAAAATTTTAAGACACTAAATAAGACATGTTATGTTTGATAGAGCTTAGTTTTAAATAAAGTATTTAGCAATTTTAACTGTAAAACCCACTGTAAGTTAAAATTTATGTATAGGATAAAATTGAAACATAAAAAGTACTTTTGCTTAAATTAAGACAATTTAAAGGTCATTTTAAACTAAACCATCAAATGATGCATTCCTTGAGATAGTAAATATCTTATCCATTTTCAAATAACAAAAGTATGTGAAACTATATCAAGTAAGAAAGGGTCATTAATTGAAGGAGCAATTAGTGATGAGATCGAAAAGCTGTGAAACTAGATCAAATGAAGCCTTCTTGAGATGATTTGAAGGTCATTTTAAACTACACCATCAAATGGAATATCCCTTAAGATGATAAATATCTAACCTATTTTTAAATAAGGAAAGTATGTGAAACTAAATTAAGTGAGAAAGATTCATTAATTAAAAGAGTGGCTAGTAATGAGACCATAGAGTTATGAAGACCCATTATGAACTTTATTAATTATCTTATTTCAATTTGATGAAAGTATAAAATTTTAGTCTTTCTAACTTGGTTTGTACTAAATGTTTTCCATTAAGTTTTGTTGACTTTTTGAGAAATATTTTACAACTAAAGATGGGTTTTGTTTTTGTTGTACCATAAAACATATTATTTTATTAAATTTTAATAGTGAAAATTTGTTTTGACTGGTTGATAAATTTTAGTAAATTAAATTAAATTTTAAGGTATTTTAGGATACATGATTTAAAAAGGCTATTCAAGATTTTACAAAAATTCAAAATTTTAAAGTTTAACTCTAATGCTATCTCCAAGGCCTAATAGGACTAATCCATTTAAGGATGTCTTGAGATAGTGGGAAATTATCGCATTTTATAAAAAGTAGAAGTCAAAAATAAATACAACTTTGTATTTAAGGAATACTCAACTACATTTGTGAGTTCAAAATGGGATTAGTTAATAGTTAATAACTACTTTAGGAAAAAAGTATAATTTATTAAAAACTTTGTTCTTACATTTTTTTTAAACTCACTTATGGCTAAAGAAACTCATTTTAATGGGAGCCGCGTTAGTCGAAGAAAAGAGTAACTTTCTTAATTAATGATCTGATAGTCAGATAATTTTTTGAAAATGAGAATAATATCTATTTACATAGTTGTATCTCATTTTAGTGAGATTGTAATTTTTTCTTGGAGAGCAATGTTGATCAAGGTATGATAAATTCAGGTATTTTTGTAATTTTGGATTTGTATGATCATATTAATCATGGTGAGGACATGTTAATTAAGACTAGGGGTGTAACAAGTTAAGTCATTCGTGAGCAGCTTGGGATCAATTTGTAAAAAGTTTGATTCGAGCTTAAATTTTAACGAGTCGAGCTTGAACGAGCCAAGCTCGTTTATTATTTGAGCCAAGTTTAAATTTTTTATTATTCGACTTGAACTGTTTGCAAGCCTAAACTAACTTAGCATAAAATATTTTTTATTTTTTATATCATATATAATATAAATATATTAAACTATTACAAGCTTATTTGGACTCATTTATTTTTTATATTATATATAAGATAAATATATTAAACTGTTATAAGCTTGTTAAGGCTCGTTTAAGCTTATTTAAGCTCGAATATCACTTAAGCTCGAATTCAAATTTGAATATTTAGGCTCGATTCGAAATTTGAAATAAAGAATGTAAAGCTCGTTTAAGTTCGATTGAGCTCGTACTTGAATTGAATTCGAGTTTAACTTTTTTAGATTCGATGAGCTCGAGTTCATTTAATGTTATCAAGCTTGAGCTTGAACATGCAAATGTTCGGTTCGGTTCAGCTCGACTCGTTTGCACCTCTAATTAAGACAAAATAATTAAATCAAATTAATTTAAAATTAGCCTAATCGAAAAAGTATGGTAGGCCCATAATAGCTAATAGCTTATAAGCCTAAAATTATTTGTGCTGGGCCTATGATCCTAAAAGTATTTTACTTGTCTCATTTTAATATTAAAAGAGTCTAACATATCAATGTGCTCTCATGTTAATTAATTAAGAAGGATTAAATTAATTAGACTTAAATATTTTCTAAGTGATAAGGATTATTTCGTATGCATTGATTATAAGTAATTTATTGTTGATTTAGGTTAATTGTTTTGGACTAGGAAAGGTTTTGGGTCTAGATGGTACATTTGTTTACACACTAACTTATAAAAGATCAAAAAATCTTGTGTGTACAGGTTACTCAAACTTATTCTATTAATTATTCAAATGGTCATAAAATTATGATTGAACATGTATTATGAGACGTTGTATTGTGAAATTATTATGCAATCAATTGCAACAACCTTTATTAAAAGGCAAAGTATGTCACATGTAATAAATTCCTTAACAAGCTAGCAAAATTAAGGATTTTCTACCTTTAAGCATATTTGTGTTGTGACAAAACTATTATTATGGATTTTCTCTTAATAATAACAAATTTATCTATGTAAAGACATTAAATTGAAATATTTATTTGTGAGAGAGGAAATACGTGAATATATTACTTAATTTTCCATGAATCTTATATTCACGGATCTACTAGCCAAAAGGCTCAAGGATAAATATAAAAGCATGATCATGTTAATAAAATCAATTTTCCTTAGCCTTTTTTTAGCATCTTAGATTAGTGGAAGTTTTGTTGGCATGAGTTCATTAATATCCTATGATATATTTAAGCAAAATACTCTTTAATGAGATATTTGTATCTTCACCATATATTGTGCACATTTTGATTATTGCACAAGAGTAGAGATATTTAGATCTAGTTTCATGATTCACATGATTGTGAATGAAGACATTTACACTTTGTCTTATTAATATGTTGAAAATATTAATTCTCATAAAACATCTTAGGTGGATGTTAAGACCATTGCGTAGGAAATTTATATTCAATTATATTAAGATAATGTAAATTCTATTATACACATTATATTTAATCATTTGACCAATGAGAGGTAGGAATTTAACATGTTGTATTAATATTTATTCAGATATAATATTTAATATTGTTGGATACTTATAATTTCAATTAGATCTATAAGTAAGATAATATCATTTTTAACACTAATTTTTTTCAATGAATCATCATTTATAAATTAATGTAGGCCCAAATGAGATATTATTAAAAATTTTAATATAAGTCTCTTATTAATCTATAAACGAAAATCAATATTAAATTTTTTCATATGAACTCTAAATAAAATTGACAAATGGAATTGGATCTTGTATAGTATTATGACTTAAATATGAATTAGTTGGATATAAATCATGTGATGGGTATGATATCTGATCCAACCTAAGGTATTTAATAAGGTTCCTTGACTTTAGTAATCTAATCCTAATTTGTGTTGCCTCATTGATATTCAAATATTGTTATTCTTTTCTTAGAGTGAGAATCAAGATCATTATGATAAAAATAGAATTGATCTTGTAATTTTATAAATCAAATAATTTTACAGGAATCTAAATAATTAGAAATTTCAATATTGAATAAAATGTCAAACTTCATTTATTTAATTACATAATTATTTATGATAATATATTTGAATTCTTTGCTTTCATCAATCTTATAATATAATTTAAAGTTAAAATTTAGGAAATTATTGTACATTAAAATTTAATTTTTGCACGATCAACCAAAGTGTGCCCAGAGAAGAGTAAAACATGATCGCAAGAAGGTAATTAAGAATTAAAACCTGAAAAAGAATAGCATGCCACGGTTGTTTTTTGAGATGAAATCTTGATGGAAGAATGGACAATTAAGAAGGAATTAATAAAAGAATTAAACCAAAATGAATCACACTGAATTCGAAAAAAGCTAAAAATAAGAGTTTTAGGTTTGGAAGAAATTTCAAAATATCAATTACGTTAACGTATCGTTTAATTTAATTATTTAATCTCATTTGTTTTATATATTATATATAAATAAAATTTAATAATTTAAACTAATACATTAATATAATTGATACATTATAATAATCTCATTTGCATTGGAGCTGACCAGCAATTTTTGCAACCGGTGTATATGCCTTGGATTCCAATAGTAAAGTGTAAGAACAGCGAGTGGCCGAAGAAAGAAGCTTTGATTCCTTTCACCGTTTTCAACGGCCAATTCTCCACCGTCATCGGCTTTGGAATCCAATGAACCTTTAACTATTTAAATATTAAAAAGCAATCGTTTTTAAATAAAAATATTTAAAAAAGGGACAAATTACATGTAATTTTTCTGAAACTTTTGGTCATATATCATTTATTTTCTATACTATTAAAACATATTTATTACCTCCTTCTATTCAATTAATAAGGTAAAAAAAAATTTCATTAACTTTCTGGTTAATATTTTAATGAAATATTTTATATGTGTAAGAATTCTCTTTAAACTTCTTTTTCTTTTTTCTATATTAATCTATAAAATTTATATTTCATTTTATTAGTTCATAAAATTTTCACAAATTTTATCGATCAAATTTAGAAATCAACTTATTAAGAATTATACTGCGGCTACATGTTTTATTAACGTAACTCTTTCTTTTCTAATTCATATCACTATAATAATTTTTATTTCTATTATGCAGTTGCTATATAGATTATGATCAAGATTATTAGAATATATTGAAATTTCATAATGTCTTTAAAATTCACGGCGTCAAATTTCTTTATTAATAATTAAATATGAAATTATATAGGATTCCTTCTTTAAAGACTTAATTAATTTAAGTGTACAATTAATTTATTAATTAAAAATTTTAGTGTAAAAATTAATCGTGCATTTACATTGTAGACACGTTAGATTATTGCAATCTTCAAATTGTTATGGTTTGATGGATATAAGACCAGAAACAGATAAATTATTATCAGAAGAAAGCCGGCAAGAAAAACTTTAATCCAAGGTAGTAATTAATTCAAAAAGAATAAAGTTTCAATTATTGATCTTTTTATTTTATTGATAGAAATAATTTAAGACTCTATTTCACACAATAAATAAATAACTTATAATTTATTGATCTAATCAATAAATTATAAATTAACTTTTAAAAATATTTTTCGCACTAATTTATAAATTATTTCAAGTAATTTATAAGTTTTGTTTTAATAAGTTATTTAAAGTAATTTATAATTTATAACTTATAAATTATCTCTTTTTTAAATTTTTTTAAATCTATTCTCATTCTTTTTATTAATTTATAACATATATTTTTATAATATAAATTTAAATAATTTTTATAATTTTAAGTAATTTTCAACATTTAAATTTATAATTTTTGCAACGTATATTTTTTAAATAATTATAATTTTATAATAAATAATAAAATAAAAATTATATAAGTAAATAAATATATAAATTTATAAAATATAATTAATTAAATATTAAAGTTATTCTTTTATTTAAAAATTTTTAATTATATTAATATAATTTAATTTTTAAATAAAAATAAATTATTTTAATTATATATTTTTATTAATATATATTTTTTTATATTTTTAACTAATTCAATAATTAATTTTACGAAATATTTTAGTTAACTTATCAGTTATCAATTGTCTAATCTATCAATTATTAAATAATTTATTAATTTATTATACGAAATAAAATTTAAATATTTTTAAATTAATATTTTTATAATAATTAAATCAATACAATATTTGTAAAAAAATTATAATTAATATTTAATAGACGAAAAATATTAAAGACCTTCCTAGTATGGACATTACCATCCCTTGGTATTAAAAAGATGCCATTGCCCTTGTGATTTTTTTGTTGGGATTTTCAACGAAAAATTAGCGGAGAAAAAATTCTATACAATATCAATCGAATAAAAATAAGTGAAAATTATAATTTAATAATATAAAAAATAATCATACGTTAAAAGATTTTTTGGAGAAATACGTGTAATTTATTCTTAAAAATACGTACGAGTGGGAATGGAATCCCACGATATCAAAACGTTCAAATGTGGGTCCCACGCCGATCCGCAAATCTCAAAACTCATTATGTCAAAACGTCTAATATGTGGGTCCCATCCCACGCTGATCCGCAAATCGCAAATCTCAGTCTGTCAAAACGTCTAATATGTAGGTAATGTCAAAACTCACTACGTCAGACGTCTAATATGTGTGTCAAAACGTCTAAAATGTGGGTCCCATCCTACGAGGATACGCAAATGTCAAATCTCACCAATCAAAAGTCTAATATGTGGGTCCCATCCCACGCGGATCCGCAAATGTCAAAACTATTATGTCAAACGTCTAATATGTGGGTCCCATCGAACGCTGATCCGCAAATCGCAAATCGCAAATCTCACTCTGTCAAAACGTCTAATATGTGGGTCCCATCCCACGCGGATTCGCAAATGTCAAAACTCACTATAATATGTGGGTCCCATCGAACGCCGATCCGCAAATCGCAAAGCTCACTTTGTCAAAACGTCTAGTATGTGGGTCCCACGCCGATCCGCAAATCTCAAAACTCACTATGGAAATATGGACATATTTGGCAAATAATTTTTTCATTAACTGTTTGTTGGTTTGATCAAAATTAATTAATTTATTTGTCAATAAGTTTATTTTAGTGTTTGTTAATCAACTTATTAAAAATCAGCTGATTGATCCCAAAAAATTAAAAATAAAAAAGTTAAGAAAAGTAATTTTTTCAATTAGTTTATCTAATAAATGATCAAATTACCCTAAATAAATTTTCATATTTTTCATTTTGTCCTTTCTAAAAATTCTTAAAAAATTTAATAATTATAAAAAGTAGATTAATTTAATTTTAAAAAATATTTAATATATACTAATATATTATTTATAATATATCTAATAAATTAATAAAAAATTATAATAATTTTAAAAGTTATTTAATAGAATAAATATATAATATTACTTATAAAAACTATTTAATTTTAAAAATATCCAATAATTTAATAATAAATTATAATAATTTTAAAAATTATTTAATAGAATAAATATATAATATTATTTATAAAAATTATTTAATTTAAAAAATATTTAATAATTTAATAATAAATTATAATAATATATTATTTATAAAAAAATTTAATATATTGACTAATATATAAAATTTAAAAATATTAAAATAAAAATACTCAAATAATTCATAAAATATACTTATACCCTTATATGTCATTTTAAATACAAACAGCTAATATAAACAGTTAATTTTACCAAACACTCTTATTCAAATAATTAATATAATCAGTTAGTCAAATCAGTTAATATAATCAATTATCAACTAACAGTTAATCAAACCAGTTAAAAGTTACAACTATCAGCTGTTTAACAGGCAAAATTTATGTCAAAACGCTTAGTATGTGGGTCCCACACCCATCAGCAATCGCCGTGGTTCGATGGAAAGGCCAAAACATTCGTGAGATATAGATGAAAAAATATTATGATATATTATATTAAAAATAAATTTAATATATATTAAAATTTAATAATATATTATTATTATTATTATTATTATTGTCACCGGTGATCAACCATGGGCGTGGAAGTAAAAAATGTTTCTGCCAGAGTTGAAATCTGAGGCGTGTCTGCGAAATGACTCTTGTAAATAATAATATAATATACAGGAAGTTAATGATCTGGCATTTATATCAAATCCGTACGAATTTTATTTAAATTAGTGGATATCAAATCTGTAAGATTTATTAATCGATAATTTGAAATTTAATCTGATCATTAAATATCTAATAAAATTTAAATTATTTTAAATATAAAATTAAATTCATTTGTTACGTAAAATATTAGATTCATTCTATCCAAAATCGATCATTTCTCTATTTCACTGCATTGCTTTCATAAATAATTTTAATTTTCCTGATGCATTAATGTTAATATTAATATCATAAATCAATTGATATTTAATATCTAATCTAATACTATAAATCTAAAATACTCTACTTCTCCATTTAATATTATTCTTTCCAGTAACGTGGCAGCCTTTGGTTTTTTTCATTTCCTGCCTGAGTGCACCTGCTCGGTTGATAGCTTGCAAGCACTAGCACTGAGCCGTTGCACCTTCGTGATGGGGTCCCCTTCGGCACAATTACCAAAAGCCTTCACCCTCGAAAAGTAATCTTTCATTTACTGCGCCGTAAAAAGAAACTGCTAAAACACTTGAAAACTGAGTGACGGTTTGATGCAGGCTTTGACTAACCTGACGTGATGCCAGCCTGGTCACATCTTACAACAGTACAGGACTTGACTAATTTTTGCCATAATCAAAGTAAAATTTTAATTTAATTTATTATTTTTATTTTATTTAATTAAATTAAAATTATTTATCTTTTTAATTTTATGTTTAGAATTTATTTATTTAATTAAATTAAATTTATGTATTTGTAAAATTATCTGATTTAATATTTTTAATTTGTTTGATTTAATTTAATTAATTAAATTATTTGATTTAATTTAATTAATTTTATTCATTTGATTTAATTTAGTTGATTTATTTGTTTGATTTAATTTATTTAATTTAATTTAGTTAATTTATTTATTTAATTTAATTAATTTACTTAAGTTAATATTTTTAATTTACTTATTTGATTTAATTTAGTTAATTAATTTATTTTACTTAACCTAGTTAATTTATTTATATAATTTAATTTAATTTATTTATTTATTTAATTTAATGTATTTAATTTATTTATTTAATTTAATTTAGTTAGTTTATTTATTTGAATTAATATTTTTAATTTACTTGTTTGATTTAATTTAGTTAATTTTATTTATTTGATTTAATTTAGTTAATTTATTTATTTAATTTAATTTAGTTGATTTGTTTGTTTAATTTAATTTATTTAATTAGTTTGTTTGATTTAATTTAGTTAGTTTTGTTTATTTGATTTGATTTAGTTAATTTATTTCTTTGATTTGATTTAGTTAGTTAGTTTACTTGATTTAATTTCATTGATTTATTTATCTGATTTAATGTATTTAATTTATTTATTTGATTCAATTTATCTAATTTACTTATTTGAGTTAATATTTTTAATTTACTTATTTAATTTAATTTAGTTAATTAATTTATTTGATTTAATTTAGTTGATTAATTTATCTAAGGTAATGTAGTTTCTCGGTAATTTCGCACAGTGCACTGTGCGCACAATGTACTGTACATACTGTACACACAATAATTTTACGAAAAATCTTGCCAAACAATAATCAAATTAAGGGTTGGGGGAAATAATTTTTAAGATATAGTAAATTAGACAATTTTTTTTTCAACCGTAGTTTCTCGGTACATGATGTCGTGTTGCCGAAGTTGAAGACAAGATTGCGTATATCCACCGTACGCAGTTGGCATCACGTGGCAAAATTACCGAAAAGTTACATTAAATTAGATAAATTAATTAATTAGATTAAATTAAATAAATTAATTAACTAAATTGATCAAATAAATAAATTAAAAATATTAACTCAAATAAGTAAATTAGATAAATTAAATCAAATAAATAAATTAAATACATTAAATCAGATAAATAAATCAACGAAATTAAATCAAGTAAACTAACTAACTAAATCAAATCAAATAAATAAATTAACTAAATCAAATCAAATAAACAAAACTAACTAAATTAAAGCAAACAAACTAATTAAATAAATTAAATTAAACAAATAATTCAACTAAATTAAATTAAATAAATAAATTAACTAAATTAAATCAAATAAACAAAACTAACTAAATTAAATTAAACAAGTAAATCAACAATATTAATTCAAATAAATAAATTAAATAAATTAAATACACTAAATCAAATAAATAAATAAATTAAATTAAATCAAATAGATAAATCAACTACATCAAATAAATAAATTAACTAAATTAAATCAAATAAAAAATTTACTACATTAAATCAGATAAATTAATCAATTGGATTAAATTAAATAAATTAATTAACTAAATTAAATTAAACAAGTAAACTAAAAATACTAATTCAAATAAATAAATTAGATAAATTAAATCAAATAAATAAATTAAATATATTAAGACAAATAAATAAATCAACTAAATTAAATCAAGTAAATTAACTAACTAAATCAAATCAAATAAATAAATTAACTAAATCAAATCAATTAAATAAAACTAACTAAATTAAATAAATAAATAAATAAAATACATTAAATCAAATAAATTAATTAATTAAATTAAATTAAATAAATAAATTTACTAGGTTAAGTAAAATAAATTAATTAACTAAATTAAATCAAAAAATTAAATTAAAAATATTAACTTAAGTAAACTAAATAAATTAAATAAATAAATTAAATAAATAAATTAACTAAATTAAATTAAATAAATTAAATTAAATAAATTAAATTAAATAAATTAAATCAAACAAATAAATTAACTAAATTAAATCAAATGAATAAAATTAACTAAATTAAATCAAATGAATAAAATTAACTAAATTAAATCAAATAATTTAATTAATTAAATTAAATGAAACAAATTAAAAATATTAAATTAGATAATTTTACAAATACATAAATTTAATTTAATTAAATAAATAAATTATAAATATAAAATTAAAGAGATAAATAATTTTCATTTAATTAAATAAAATAAAAATAATAAATTAAATTAAAAATTTACTTTGATTACGGCAAAAACTGATCACGTCCTGCTGCAGGATGTGATCAGGCTGGCATCACGTCAGCCTGGTCATGACCTGCACCAAGCCGTGACTCAATTTTTAAGTGTTTTGGCAATTTCTTTTTACGGCGCAGCAAATGAAGGATTACTTTTCGAGGGTGAAGGCTTTTGGTAATTGTGTCGTCCCCTTCCCCCCCCCCCCCCCAGCACATGCTATGGGCTAGTGCTCGTCCATGCTATGGCCGGCTAATGTTTTATTTGGGTGGGCATAAAAATGGAAGAAGAAATAAATACAAGTGAAAGAAAATGATAAAGGAAGTAATGAAAGGTAAAAGGTTTTTTTCTTTCAATTATTTTGAAATGAGTGAAAATAAAAAAATAAAAGTGAAATTAAAATTTTTATTTGAAATGAGTAAAAATTAAAAAGAGAAAATGAAATTAAATTAAATTATTACAATATTCTTATTCGTTAGAAATGTAAATAATTGATGATAATAATTTATTTTGAGAAAATTAATTATATATAATTTATTTTATATTTGATAATATTAGTTAGTAATTGATTATACATAATTTATTTTTATTTTGATGATAAATGAAATAAAAAATATAATAAAAATTACATAATTACACAAAAATATTATTTTTTCTAATCTTGTTAATTTTGTTTGTAAAAGAAGATATATATCATATTATTTAACTATTTAATACACACACATATATATTGTTATTTCATATGAATAATTTATTGTATATTTTAATTTAATATATATTCTCATTCAATTATATCCTAATTTTTTGATTAAAAATCAACAATAACATCCGTATAGTAATTTCAAATAGAACTTGGATATGTTCCTTTTATTTCAATATAAACACGTTAGGAAAAGAAAAAAATGGATAAATTGAAGAACTGTATGTTTACATCTCATTCGAAATTTCAAATTTGTAACATTTGATATTTGCTTTTGTATATTTTAGCAAAAAAAAAGGAGGATGAATTGTTGAGAATCAATAAAAAATAAAAAATAAAAAATCACTTAATTATAATAGTCAGGAAGTTAATTCTTCACAAATAAAATAAAAAATTTAATATCATGGATCAGGTCTCCTTCAATTTAGTATCGAGTCAAGTCAAATCGAGATTAATCCGACTCGAATCAAGATGGTTCCAGATCCACCAACTGACAACCATTTCTGTTGTGCTTAAATCTTGTGCTAATCCTAGCCACCAATAGATTGGAGATAACAATTACTTCACTTGAACCCTTTATGACTACTAGCTTCCTACCATGAACAGCCATTTCTGTCGCAAAAACATTCCCCAACACTCTTGCCAATTTCTTCTAACAATGACAGAACACATGTGAAATACAATGGGAAGCATAGAAAATACCTAAGTGAAGTTCTGTTAAGAAGGTGTGGCGGCAAGAGGCATGAATGCACACAAACTAACCCGAAAGCAATAGGAGCAAACCATAAATGAAGGGCGATAACTTCTTTTTTAAAGGAAGCAACTAGAAAAGAATGGGTGAGACGCGTTTCACCTTTAAAATCCTTCATTTCAGAGGCGTACAAAATAAATTGTGGACCCCACACTTTTTTTTACTCTCGTTTACACCCCCAGTAATTTTCATTCTCTAGCCAAATGGGGTAAAATCTAAATTTCATCCCCTTTTCTTCCCTTCCCCCTATTACCTCTGTTCAAAATAGCCTATGAGAACACCGTGTCACAACCCAAACACTTCCCAAGTATAGTCATGCGGCACTTAATTAATCTAAACTCCTTTAATAATCAAGTAAGTCTGGTTGTCCCCTGAAACACCTTAACACCTTCTTAAAGTAAGTTAAAAAGTTTGATAGAAAACACTTGAAATAATACTTGAGAGAACTTGAATTATTTCTTGAATAATTAATACAAATGAAGGCTACATGCATATATATAAGCTAGTTCTAGGTTCTAGAATTATCCTACCTCCTTAATGGATGGTGGAGATTAAATGCATTTAATGGTTTAGATTTATTTTCTAGAAAATTCTCATAGATATTTACAAGAATATACCTAGAAAGTCCTATTTATAAAACCTTCTAGAACATTCTACAATTATCTAGTATTCTCTAGATATTTCTACATAGTTCCAAGGCTTTTTACAACTATGTAACAGTTTCTAGAAGATTCTAGAATTCTTTAGAAACCTCTAGAATCATTTGAAAGTTTTTGAAATTCCCTAAAATCTGCCGGAAGTATCTGGAACTTTTTGAAAGTGTTTAAAAGTTTTTGGAACTCTTTAGAAACTTTTAGAAGTATTTGGAAGTTTCTGGAAACTTTCTATACTAGAATCCCATTCACACTTCCAATTAGAAAATTTTTCAATCAGAATCCTATTTACGTTATACATTCCGGTAGGTCGTAACAACTGATTTTGGATCTTCAAGGAAATGAGAAATTGTTATACCCTTTTAACTCTCCTGCATTCTTTTGGTGGCTTAGACACAGTTAACAACTAACGAATAATAATTAATTTTTTTATTATGTTTCAAATAAATTAAAATTTTATTTTTTTAATTTTTAAAATGTTAAAATAACGAAAATTAATAGTTATTTTTTATTTATTAAATATAATTAAAAATACATAATCTAATCTAATATAATATTATACAACTAAAATAATCTTTTATTTCTTCTTTTTTATTATCTATTGCTCGTGACGTGTCATTTCTTCAAGCCTTTTTATTTTCATTTTTCTGCCCATCTCTCTTGCAATTTCTTTGTTATAATAATGGGGTCAGTTATTGGGCTTTGGCTTTTTCCCTCAATCCGCGCCCCATGACCAAAAAAATGGGATTTTTATTATTCCTTATATATATATATATATATATATATGTATGTATGTATGTATGTATGTATGTACATTTGTTTCTTTTTACACAAATTTTTTATTTATTTTATTACTTCATTATATTATAATATAGTATTTTTTATTTATTTTATTACATATTTTTATGCAAATTTTTGTTATTTACTTTTTTGATGCTAATATCATTAAATAGTGTATATATACTAAAATGTATTTTTTTATTATGAAAACATTTTACATAATAAAGACTTCTAATTTATTTAAATTACCTAATTGCATATTGTAATTTTATTTTTTATATTATTCTAAAACTTACTGTTTCACTCTTTTTTTAATTTATTCAATTGCATATTTTATTTTTTTCTCTATTTTTTGTGTTTAAAGTTATTATTTATGACTTAAGCACTAATTTCACTAAGAAGTTTATACTTTATTTTTTTCACATAATTTTTTAATTGAATTAAAATGCTCAACTACATATTCTATTTTTTACTTTTATATTATTTTACATCTTATTCATTATTTTTTTATTTTTATTTGCTTTACTATATGTTTGTATTTTTTCATATCCATTACTATTTAAAATTTAAATACTAATATCATAAAATATTTAATTTTGTTATATATATTTAAAATAAGTTAAAATTTCAATATAAAAGATAATAATGAAAATAATTAATTGTATATATGTTATTTAATCAAAATATTAAAAAAATAAAACGAAACTTATTTGTTTAATTTTTTAATACTATTTCAATATTAATTTTTAAATTTTATATTTCAAATTATATATATCAATTAAAATTTTGTAAATATTTTATAACTCAATTATTATTTCACCTCTTTTTATCTACTTCATTACATTTTTCTTATATTCACTTCTATTATTTAGTGTAGACAATAATGATGCTAATTAGTATAGATATAATATATTAATATCATTAAATAATATATATATAATACAACATATTTTCTATTATTACAAAATTGTATTAAAAAATTGAAATTTATTTTGACTATCTTCTTTAATTATATATTTTATTATATATACTATTTTTAAGTACTTGCACGTTTTCTATTCTCTTTATTTTTTCTTTTACTTTATACTTTTATAAATGAAGCACTTTATATATATATATAGTTTAGATGTTAATATCTATTTCAATAGATATATTTTTCATATTCACTCTCACTCTTATTATTTATAGTCTATTAATTATATTTTATTATTTAAAAGTATTTAAAATTTAATATAAAAGTTATTTATTTAAATATTTTTCACATCAACAATATTATGTATATGCCAAATATATTTTATTTTCATTATAAAAATATTTCATGTAAGTTAAAAATTTAATTTAATTTTAATTGAATTAATTAAGTACAAATTTTATTATTAACTCTTATATTTCTTTTTAGTGTACTAATTATTTCTCTTCATTTTATTTGATCTATTGCATATTTTCTTCTTTTTTCCCCATATCCACTTTAGTTATTTATAACCCAAATATTAATTTAACAAATAAATATACATATACCAGGATATATTTTATTTTTGCATAAAATTATTTTAAATAATTTATACATATAATTTAATATTTTTAATTTTTATTTTACTTTACAAATTATTTATATTTTTTTTTGCTTGCTCCATTCATTTTTTTATTTTTTCCTTTTATGACTTAGATGTTAATATCATTAAATAGTATAAACATAATAACATATATTTAATTTTATTATAAAAATATTTTATATATATTAGAAAATGAATGTACAAAATATAAATTGAAATAATTAATTACATGCTCTATTTAATTAAAAATGTAAAATTAAAATTAAAATTTTAATTTTAATTTTGTTGATGGGCTCTCAATATCAATTTTTTAGTACTATATTTTTAAAAAATATATCTTTAATTGAGAATTTGCCAAACATTTACAAATTGTACATAGTTTTACCTCTTTTTTAACTATTTCATTGTACATTTTTCTTTTTTATTTACTTTTTTTATTTATAGTTGAGATATTATTACCTAATAATATAAATATAATATAATATAATTTTTCATTATAAAAATAATTTAAATGAATTAAATTTCCACTTTAATTGAATTCCTTAACTACACATTCCATTTTAATTTTTATATTATTTTATAACTCTTTTATTATTATTTTTTAATTTGCTCAACTGTATTTTTTTTCTTCATGACCACTATTATTATTTATAATTTAGATACTAATATTATTAAGAAGTGCATACACAACATGATATACTTATTTTTTATCAATTTATTTTAAATAAGTTGAGAATTTAATTAAATTAAATTAATTAGCTATATATATTCTATTTTTAAATTTAATTCTTGTATTTTACAACTCATTTATTATTGTTCTTCTTTCCATTTGTTTCCTTGTATACTTTCCCTTTTTTATATATATTACTATTGTTTACCACTAGAAACTAATATCATGATATATAATTAATTTTATTATAATTTTTTTAAAAAGTTGAAAATTTAATTTAGGTACTATTAATCAATCTATATAATTATATATTCTATTTTTAATAGAAATATAAAATTTAAATTAAACTTATTTAATTAAAATTTTATTATATATTCTCTATTTTAATTTTCAAATACTGTATTTTAAATGTCTAGATTCAAGAAAAACTCTCCAGAATATTTTTTATTGGAAGGTATATAAGTGAAATAATTAACTTAATAATATTAGGAAACTAAAGAGATTTTTTCATTATATCATTTGTGATTCTAATGAAATTTATAAATATAGAAAGAAGTCTTGTCAAATTTTTTTTTATTCAACCATTTTTTAATTATCAATATCATGCATAAGGAATATGCATCACTTGAAATTTTTAATCTTTTGTAATTTACACACTTTTTCTATTTCTTTTTATCTATTTCATTATATATTTTTTCACTTTATGTACTTAAACACCAATATGATTGAATAGTATTAATATATCATAAAATATTTTATTATATTTTTTTAATAAATAAAATTTCTAATTGAATTATTTTGATGTATATCATATATTTTAAATCTTATATCTTACATTTATTCATTTTAAATCTAAATATCTATATCTTCTTAACTACTAAAACAAGCTTTTCTTCTTCCTTTTTTTATTATTTTTTGAGACAAATATAAGCTTTACATGAATTTTTTTTCCTACAAAACTTCTTATTCTTCTTTTTCCAATAATATCTCTTTTATAAATGCCTTTTCTATTACAATTTGCTGCCTTTTGTAAAAAATTTTGGACTTTAAAAACTCTCGGTACATGGTTATGGATCTTTATATTTTATTTTTTCTCATTTAATGTACTTATTTTTATTTTATAAATTTAAATTATATTTTAACCATTTGTTATTTTACATCTCATCTACTGTTTCTCTCTCTTTTTAATTTCATTTTCAACTTTTTTATTATTTTATAACTCAAATATTATTTTTATCAACTTTATTATATTTTTCATATCTAGTTTTTTTATTTATAATTTAATTGTATATTTTATTTTTAACTCTTGTAATACTTTATAAAAATTATTATTTCTCTTCTTTTTATTAATTTATTTTATTGGATTTTGGTCTTTTTCTTTTTTAATGTGAATTATTATTATTTATAAATTAGATACTAATATTACAAAGAAATATAGATACCACATGATATATTTAATCTCATTACAAATTATTTTAAATAACTTAAAATTTTAATATAGAAAATATTAATTGAAATAATTAATCATATATATTACTACCTAATAAAAACGTTTAAAGTTCAGATTCAAATTTACTTAGTTAAAATTTATAAATATTTTATTAATATCAATTTCTAACTACTATATTCTAAATTAAGTATATATTAATTGAGATTTTATCAAAACTATCATACTGCATCATGTTTTTTAGACACTTTATTATATACATTTTTTCAAGTTTCATTTCTATTATTTTTAATTCAAATGCTAATATCATTAATTAATATAAATATAATATAATTAAATTTTTGTTATAAAAAAATTTAAACAAGTTAAATATTTATTTAAATAAAATTATTTAATCATATATTCTATTTTTAACTTTTATGTTATCATATAATTCACTTATTGTCTCTTATATATATTACCATTATTTGTAACTAAAATCTTAATATTAAAAAGCATTATAAATATAAAATGATAACTTCAATTTTTTATAAAAACATTTCAAATAAGTTTAAAATTTAATAAAAAATTTAATTGTAATAATTAATAACATATTCTATTATATAATAAATTGTTAAAAAGTTAAAATAAATTTATCTGTTTAAAATTTATTAATATATATAATATTGATACTATTTTGCTATATTTTAAATTATATAAAATATAATGAATATTTTATCAAGATCACTTCACAATTTACAAAATATATCACTTTTAGTTGTTTTAAATAAATTAAAATTTTAATTTAATTGGATTATATTATATTTTATAATTTTAACTTTATATTATTATATAATTTATTTACTGTCTTTCTTGTTTATATATTTACATATATATAAATATTATATTGCATTTTTTATATCTATTACTATTACTTATCACTTAGATGCACATATTAGTATTTATCTATAACTTAAATACTAATATCACTAAGTGATATGTAAGTAAGTGTGTGTAATATTTAATTTTATTATAAAAATATTTTGAAAAACTTAAAATTTTAATTTGAAAAGTATGAATTGAATTATATTGTTATATGTTTTATTTTTAATAAAAATATTAATAAATTAAGATAAATTTTATTTATTTAAAATTTATCAATATTTTCTTTATATTAATTTTTAATTATTATATTTTAAATTAAATATGGTATTTTACTGTTCAATACCATTATTTTTTATATTCTTAAATACATATTTTATTTTATATTTTTCTAGATATGAATGTAACATAATTTTTTATTCTAAAAATATTAATTTAAAATTTTAATTGAATTAAATTACTTAATTATATATAATTTTTAAATCTTAAAATACTATTTAAAATGTGTTATTTATAAATTTAAATATATAATTATAAAATACATATAATAAATTGAATTTATAAGCTTTTATAAGCTTCTATTATATGCTTTTTTTTTTTGGCCAACAACTTCTATTATATACTGATTACTCTTATTTTTATGTTAAAAAAAAGAGTGAATACCTGTGCATCCTACGAGCTCAAAAACTAGTTAAATAATAAAAACTAAACTTTTTACTTGTTCCTTTATTATTATTTTGGGACACGTGTTAATGTACAGTAAAGGTTTTTCCCGCCCGACTTCCTTTTCATATTTCTTCATTTTTTATTTTTCCTTTATTCTATTTGAATTTTTGTGGTCCAATATTTGCACTTCTTTTTAAATAATTATAATTTCTTTTCTTTTTATTTACTCTACTAATTACACTATAAGAAATATAGGATATAACAATTACATGTATGTCGTCATTTTATAGGCCGAGAATGTAAGAGATAAATTGTAAGCATTTTTCGTGGGTAATTCTTTAAAGTGTGATAACATTGTTATCACTTTAGATGCTTAAAGAAAAATCAAATCTCTAAAACAACAATAATCTTATATTTTTATTGGCAAAAATTAGAAAATGGGAAAAGTGACGAGCCCAATTATATAAAGTGATGCCATTTGTTATTGCTATATTTTAATTAATTTTTTACGACAGAACAGAGATTGCTTTTTTTGTGCTAGTAACACTAGAGTGATAATATTGTTATTGTTTTAGGGTTTTCAATTTAAAAGAAATTATAAATTGACTACCTTTTCTTATAGCAATAAGAATGTCGTCAGTTTATGCGGAAAATGTCACTGCTTTAGAGTAGTGGCAAAATAAAGTGTCAAAGAGTTGTTTTAAAGTCTCAAAATATAACGGGGGTGTTTGGCAAATAGCTTTTTCATTAGCTGTTAGGTAGTTTGACCAAAATTAACTGGTTGACTTGATAATAAGCTGATTTTGATGTTTGGTAATCAGCTTACTGAATCAGCTAATTCGTCCTAAAAAGTTAAAAATGAAAAAGTTAAAGAGAGTAGTTTTTTCAATTAGCTTATCTGAAAAATGACCAAATTACCCTAAATAAATTTTTATATTTTTCATTTTATCCTTTCTAAAAATTCTTAAAAAATTTAATAATTATAAAAAGTAGATTAATTTAATTTTAAAAAATATTTAATATATAATAATATATTATTTATAATATATCTAATAAATTGATAATAAATTATAATAATTTTAAAATTTATTTAATAGAATAAATATATAATATTACTTATAAAAACTATTTAATTTTAAAAATATCCAATAATTTAATAATAAATTATAATAATTTTAAAAATTATTTAATAGAATAAATATATAATATTATTTATAAAAATTATTTAATTTAAAAAATATTTAATAATTTAATAATAAATTATAATAATATATTATTTATAAAAAAATTTATTATATTGACTAATATATAAAATTTAAAAATATTAAAATAAAAAATACTCAAATAATTCATAAAATATACTCATACCCTTATATGTCATTTTACATATAAACAGTTAATTTTACCAAACACTCTTATTCAAACAGCTAATATAATCAGTTAGTCAAATTAGTTAATACAATCAGCTATCAGCTGTTTCCCAAACAAGGCCAATGCTACAGATCTATCCTTTACTGTTAGTTGTTTTAAGGTTTTGGTGTCGATTCCTATCCAACGTCTATACGGGGAGTCATTGTAAATTTAGCATATTTAACAACCATTATTTATCTGACATTAAATACTATAATAATATCATTTTTTACAAGAAAATTAGCATCTTTAGTTATCGTATATTATTTAATAATTGAAATAATCACGTTGATAATCGATATTCTATAATATAATTCATGTTTAAAATATTGGTTTCGTTTAAATAATTGGCATTGAATTTGTAATTTATAATTAACCGAGATTATTTTTTATGTTTTTAAAAATCTTGAAAAATTCTCCTAAATACCATACCCCTAATAAAATTGATGATAACACTTTTATATATACGTGTAAGTGTGTGTCTTAAATTTGGAACTCCTTATGAGTATTTCAACAAAATGAGCGAATCTACTTTATTTGATAATTGACGATGCTGTCGCCCATTTCAATCCCTCCCCCTGTCTGGTCAGTAGCGCAAGACTCAAAAAATTACTTTAGAATAGAAATCTGAATAAATTAATAGAGTCTGGCTACATCAGAATTAAAAGTGTTAAGTATCCAGCAGAAGTATGCAAAATATAACAAATATTAAAAAATACAAAAAAAATAAAAATTAAGATATATATAAAAAAATTGTTACAGATAACCAAACAATTGTTTTTGGGGGAAAAAAAGGGAAGTCAAGAGACAAAATTCAGAAAGGCACCCCTCTCCCAAAATCTCATCAAATGAAGACACCAAAAATCAAAGCACTCCAAAATTAACTACAAATTATGGCAAAAGGGTGGGTCTCTGTTCTTCATTCCTCATCCATAAGGTCCGCTCAGCGCCGGTAAATACACACATATTTTTTCATTTTATAAGTTTACACTCAAAATATATCATAATTTTTATTTTTTTATATTCACTCAAAATTAAAAAAAAAAGGGGGAATTTGCATTTGACCTTTGATGATCAGAGTGGGAGAAAACCAACAAAAGAATAAGGGATCGTTTGGTTCATACGGGAACTAAGTTCCCATGGAAAATGGAATTTCACAGGAAGTTGATTTCCCGTATGAACTTCCTGGGATATCTCAAATTTTGTTTGGTTGACATGGAGCAAGTTCCATTTCCTGCTAAAGAACTTCCTATATTTTTGTTTGGTTCAACTTTGTATTTCTTACAATATAACAATGAAATGACCACAATAACCTCTAAAATAAACATTAACAAATATTAATTCATTTCAATTTTTTTTTGTGAAAAATACTGTTCTCCGAGGCGGGAAAATGAAAGGGCACGATATCGAAGTGACAAAACGCAATGGCCTGAATACGAAACGACGCACGTGATGGGCATTTCGGCGGGCACAAAAAGGTCGAAATGGTAACAACACTTCGCATTCCATCTCAAAGCTCAGTACCAGTGATCTCAAGACGCAGGAAGACACCGTGCAAATCATCGCCAAATACAGCAAGAGAAGACACCAAACGACCCTGAACAATCGGTTAACATCATTTATTGACATCGGATGCTGAAAGCAAGATCAAATAGTAACTCCGCACAAATAGATCGTCCACAGGTAAACTCACCTCCTCTTTAGCATTGACTCTAATACAAGCATTATACTTCAGTTATAAGTGCAACGAAAATGCCACAGTTTCCTTGGACTTGTGTTCCTATTTGAGTTAAAGTGAAATCCTAGAAGTTAGTACGACCACAATATGCCAAATATTTTGTTGCATGTTACTGTCACTCCACATAATATCTGTTTGTATGAGAACCAGAAAAATGATACCGTGCATATTTCATTGTCCTTTTGACATTCTGTAGACATAAAAATAAACGGACATTAGGGAGTGATCTGATGCCCAAAAGTAAAGTGCTTTTCCATCAGCATTGCCTTTGATCATGTTTGATTTGTAGTTTAACACCACAATGTGGTGGGTGTTACTTTTCTCAACGAAACAGTAACATCTCGTTTCATTAGTCTTTGATAGGGTAAGCACGTTGGTTTTGTCAAGGTTATCCGTTTAAACACGAATCATCTTGGCTATATCCTGTGTTTTTTGTGCTGGCGTATCTGTTTGCGGATCAAACACTACCATGTCACCACGGTAGGGGATCGTAAAACAGTTATGTCTCGATTCTTGGCTCATGTTACTGTTTCTCTGTGAAACAGAAACAAACAACTACCACAAGGAATAAAGCTTAGTGAATAGGGTCGCACACTTAGAGCTTAGTGAATTTGGAATTAATGGACTAAATTGTTTAGGCCTAATATTTAGGAATTCATGTTATAATTATAAGGCCCAATAGTAAGCCTATAATTGCACATGGAATAAAGCTCAAATAGGTTAGGTTTTTCTAGCATATAAAGTTGCTTATCTACCTCTTCATAAGTAAGTTTTACTTTTTATGTTCTTTAAGAATATAAAGATAAATTTATTCTAACTAAGTTTAATTAATAATAATTAAAATTTATTGATTTACATAATAATAAGGATATAATAATTATTTTGTTAATATTTTTTAAAAATTTTAAAGTTCAATTAAATAAAATTTAAACAGTTAATTCTTAAAAAGTGTTATTACCTTAATGTTAACCAAAAATCTTTGAGCACCTTTTATAAAATTTACATAAAAAAATACTTTTTGAAAAGTTTAATTTATCATATGAAGTTGTTTTCCTATATTAACCAATGATTCCTTGGTCAAAATAATAATGACCTTATACTTTGTATAATTTATATAATTAAATATTATTTAATAATCTAATTATAAAAATAATAATTAGTATATAATTATTAATTTAATTTAAATAATATAATATTTTAAATAAGTATTTATTACAACTAATGTTTCATTTATCATTAATTTGTTAAAAATTATTTAACATAAAATGTAAAATAACGTTAATATAGCTTACTCATTACATGTTACAAGTAATATAGATTAGTTAACAATTTTTTTACATTATAAATAAATAAATTTAAATTTAGAAATTCTATCAAATTACCCAAACTCCTCATTGTTAGTATACGTCTAATGATATTAAAAAAAATAAAGCTTATTTACTAGAAAATTAAAGTTTATTTATTAATATTTTTTGGTAAAATTATTTGTTAACATTTGATGAAAAAGAAAATATATATATTATGGGTTAAATTTTATGTTACTATATATTGCAAAAATAATTACACCAATGTTTGTATCATTTGTTACACTTTTAGTTATTCCTAAATTAATTTGATGTGTGATAAATTTTTATTCCCACTTAATTTTACTCTCATTTTTTATTTTTATATTTTAATAACATTTTAATGCAATATTTTATATACCTTCAATTATTTCACACATAAAAGTTAATTCTTTTTCAGAAAACAAGATAAATCTAAATATTGAAAATTTCCTCAACTTTTTCATCTAAATAATGTATAAAAAATTATTTTCTAACCTAATCTTTTTTTATGCTGGTCTACTGTTAATTAAACTTGTTTTAGATGTACCGTTAATTTAAAAAAATAAAATAAAGTGGATAGATTATTGTAGCAACGTTTATTGTTACTAAGCAGTGAGTTAAACTTGATTTTTTAAATTAAAAAGGAACAAAAATGATAGTGTGATGAGTTATACAAACAATAAGTATAATTATATTTGTAGTTAATTATGAACTAAAATTTAATCCGCATATTTTTCTTTTTAATGAAAATTTAATCTAAAAAATGTTAATAAATGAAATCTATTTTTTAATAGATATATTTTAAATTATTTTTAATGTAATTAGATATAACTTAACAATGAAGAATTTGGTTAATTTGATAGAAATTCTGAATTTAAATTTATTTATTTATAATGTAAAAAATTGTTAACTAATTTGTATAATAGTTATATTATGTAATGACTAATGAATAATTTATATTAACATTATTTTGAATTTTATATTAAATAATTATTAACAAATTAATGATAAATAAAAGATTAGTTGTAATAAATACTTACTCAAAATATTACATTATTTAAATTAAATCAATAATTCTATGCTAATTATTATTATTAGTAATTGTATATTAAATAATAATTAATCATATAAATTACATAAAGTATGAGATTATTTTTATTTTGATTAATTAATAGGTAATAAGATATTAACACTAAAAAAAATTGATTTCCTATTATTTGCGATTTTGCTTACTTTACACCATCTGATGCTAACACATTTCTTGAATTAGTATATATTAATTTGACATTAGTATTGTAGTCTTCACCTTTAAGAAATTAAAAATTAAAGGGGATCTGTGCATATTTTCGTATATATAATTTCGTTTTGTCCCACCCTTCAAGTCATGTATCTGCGACTCCGTAACAGTGATCTAAAGGTTGCGCCGTTCCTATCTGATCATGGGCTTGCTTTCGCGACTGGTTCCCTCCTTTCAGGATATGCGATTATATTCTTATCCATATATAGTTATTTTTTTATTTTTGTAATATTTTAAACTTAAAAATATTTTAAATAAATGAGAAGGAAGAGATCAATTCAAGGATGTAGAAGGCTCTATATTTATGGAACCATTTTATTTTTAATATTTAAATATATATTTATCTCTTAGATAAAATATTTCAAAAATTAAAAAAATATAAAATTAGTTAGGTAAACTATCATACTGATTAAATAAAAATTTATAATTGAGATGACAGTAGTATTGTATTTGCTGTTATTGTGAGAGTGACATTTAATATTTTTGGGTGAATGTTATTTTGTATATCGACTTTTATTTAATGAAAGATTTAATAATTTATATTAAATTTTATACGTTTTTATAAAAAAAATTTAATTTAATAATTCATAATTCATTAAGAAAATTAATTTATGTATATATTATTAATTAAACTTAGTTAGAATAATTTTATCTTTATATTCTTAAAGAACATAAAAAGTAAAACTTACTTATGAAGAGGTAGATAAGCAACTTTATATGTTAGAAAAACCTAACCTATTTGAGCTTTATTCCATGTGCAATTATAGGCTTACTATTGGGCCTTATAATTATAACATGAATTCCTAAATATTAGGCCTAAACAATTTGGTCCATTAATTCCAAATTCACTAGGCTCTAAGTGTGCGACCCTATAAGCTCTCATTACGTTGGTAATGACCATTGATCATATTAATGATTATAAACAATGATCGGTGTCTAGTAACACATTATTGTTATCCAAATAATGAGAAAGTCGGTGATTTAACTAAATCTTTACATGTGATTATCACCTATATTCTTTTGTCCTATACATCTAGAATGAGCACGAGACATGGACCGTGTCACTCCCATATAACCCAATCTTAAGGTTTCTTGATTCCTAAGTAAGCTGACTGAAACAAATGTAATCGACATCCCATGTCAATTCAATAAAGCTTTTTAAAATATTTTATTTCTCTCAATTTATTAGATAATAATTAATTAAATAATTCACTTTTTTTTATTTTTCAAAAAGTAAAATTTCTAAACCTAAAGTCTCATAATTATTAAGTAATTAAACATTAAAGCTGACAATGATAAGAGAAATTTGATTGTCCATTATTTATCGTTACATTAGTTTATTTTATCTTTTCCTGATGCTATCATATATCCTGAGTTAGTATGCATTAATTTAGTCAGGGTATTATAATCTAAACCTTAATTAAAACAAACCTCTTTTGAATAATCAATTGTTATTATACTTTTTTAATTTAAATTTTTTCACCCATCAACCATTAAGGATTTATTTGATAACTAACTGATAGTTATAAAGTGTTAACAGATTTGATTAATTATTAACTAATAGTTGACTATTTTAACTGATTTAATCAGTTGATTATATTAGTTGTTTAAATAAAAATATTTTAAAAAATTAATTATTTATAATTAATTATTTGTATATAAAATGATATATAAGGACATGATTATTTTTTATAAATTATTTCAATATTTTTTATTTTAATATTTTAGATTCTATATTTAGTAGATTAAATTTTCTTATAAATAATATATTATTTTAATTTATTATATATTAAATATTTTATTATTAAATTAATATAATATTTATAATTATTAATTTTAAGAAAAAAATTTAATAATTATAAATATTTGATTATAACTACATACTTTTTATAAATATAATTATATAAATAAATTATATAGTTCAATCTAATAGTGAATTAATAAATTATAAAATATTGATCATTGAATAATAAGAAATTATGGTGCAACAATATTGGCTATTGAATTCACCAATATGGCTACAAGAGACCACGACAATTGGACTATTTTTTAATAGCAAAAAGGCAGAAGTATTAGGCATTAGTAAAATGGCAAATTAGGTAATAATAGCTTATACAATCAACAATTGACTGGAAACGTTGCACAAAGACAATGTTTTGGAAGATAGCAGTTGTTTCAAATAATTATTCACCAAGCGGTTATTTTATCTAAAAGTTGGTCAATCAACTAAACTTTGATCAAACAAGCAAAAAGCTGTGTGAAACACTGTTACCAAACCTAACCTAAATCTTTTTGTTTGTATGTAGTGAAAATAACATTTTTTATTAAAAGAAGAAAATACTAATTTTACACTTGATTTCATTATTCAAACGTATTTCTAGTTTTTAGATCTTTTTCATCTGTCTTCTATTTGTATTCTATTTTTTTTAACTTCAATTAATTAAAATGAATATAACATATTTTAATATAAAACCATTTTCCAAAAAAGAATCATTTTTTTCATTAATAAAAAATAAAATATAATATATTTTAACGTGAAAATAAGTTTCTCAATATCAAAAAATAATTTTCCTTAAAAAATATAATAGAATTGAATATGAAAGTAATTTTTTATTATTGTTCAGCCTTCTGCATAACAAAATATAATAGATTTCAATATGGAAACCATTTTTCCATTACAAAAAATTCGTTAATGAATAAAAAATATTGTATTCATTTTTTTGTGCATAAAAATTAATGGTTATATGCACTTGAAAATTAAAAAGTTGGTAAAGAAAAAATGTAATATGTATATCACTATGTCATTTTCCTAAAAAAAAATAAAAAGAATGAGTGTCTTTTATTTAGAGACATTTCGATCATTAAAAACAATTTTATTTTAATAAACAATAATTTAAATTTCAATCTTATTTAATCAATAAAAATTCATTCTCAAATACAGACCAAAACTTTGGGTCATCCACACTGAATTGAAAATTAAAAAGCTTGTGAATTTCTACCAAAAGATGAAAATAAGGGAAAAAAGCCATGGCAATCGTGGGAATAAAGTAGGAAGGAGTGAGCCATCGCTATACTTGAGAACACGGGTTTAGGATTTGCCACACATGGGAAGAAGAAATTGAGGGAAAAGATTAGAAAATTGTTAAACGAAAAGATGAAAGTAGTGCATAACCAGACCCACACCACATTGATTTATTAGGACGATAAAGCATCGCATAGAAAAGCCCCAAGAAAACGATTAACAATCCAAACAATGACGCAAACATGGCACCAAAGCCACGCTATGTTAGCCACAGGCATTGCCATTGGTCTTATTCAGAGAAGATAGGAAAACTATTGGCTTAAACCATACCTGCGTTTCAATTTCATCGCAATCCTAGAAAGGTGCGTTTGCGAGGAAAGCTGTTCCCAAATGCTCACCAATCTGGAGCTGCTCCACGGCCTAAAACCTAGCGGAGTTGTTTGCGATTTCACCCAATATCAGCAACAATCAGTAGCTGTTCCACGGCCTAGGCGCTAGACCCCAGTGGAGTCGCCTACGATTTCAGCTAATATCAGCAACGATTCGAATGAATTATCAATTCTAGTTATTATTTTTAATACTGTAACTGACCATACATATTAAATTAGAGTAAAATTTATTTTATATTTAACATTAAAATATAAAATTAATTATTTAAATAAATATTTTAATAATTAATTAATATTAATTCATATAAATTAAAATAAATAAATTATTTATTTTATTTTAATATAATAATTTATGCTTTTTTATATTATATTGAATATATTTTATCACATTATTTTTAATACTAGTTATTTTTAATAATAATTGATAAGAGGAAAAAATCACAGAAAAAAATAAAGTACTTAAAAAATGTGATTTTTTTTTATCCACCGAAACTAGAGTTGCATCAAGGTTAAATGAGGCAGGTGACTTCTTAAATAAGATTATTAAAATATAAAGTAAATTACCGAATGGATCTTAAAATTACAATGAGTTAATTGTTTTTTTGAAAAATTATTTTACCTTATAAGAATTTATAAAATTTTAATTTCTACAACAAATATATCTTTAAAAAAATGTTTCATCATATTTTTCCAAAAATTATAATTAACTGATGCAAAATAATTTTTTTAAAAAAATAATGTAATTTTTATCTTTTAAAAATTAATTTGATAGTTAATTTCATTTCAAAATTTAGCTATTTTTATTTTGTCGCAAGACATTTTTATAGAAAAATCAGGTCAACAATATGTCCAATTCGCAGACAAATTTTATTTTATATATAAGTAAATAAGTGATATTCATAAATTAGGTCCATAATATGTCCAATTCACAGACAAATTTTATTTTATTTTATATATAAGTAAATGAGTCATATTTCATATATATATATATATATACACCTTAATTAGAAAATTATTATATATAGTATCATAATAAAAGAAAATATCCTTTAAAACAAAAGAATTTCTATTTCTTACCACGCTACTAATATTTAATGTTGAATAAATGAAGTATATTTTCTAAAAATTAGTAATCATAAGATTACAGAGATAAACTCTTTTTATTTATTTCATAAATCCTTAATTAAAGTCACCGAATCTGATTGTATCCTATCTAATTTAATAGCGCTAAAAAACTCCACCTGAGTAACGAAAACTAATTTGAAAAAAAAAAAATGTAGTGTTTGCATTTAATTTTTTGAGGACATCTTTGTCATTTTCAATAAACATCTGGGGAAGCAGTGTTTTGGTTCCGAGGGAAAATCAACTCCCATAATATGTGCATATATTGCTGAAAATAATTTGTGATCAAATTTTGATTAATGAAGTTATAATTTTCCATTTTTTATTTCAAACTCCTATAAATTATATTTTGTAAAAATTTATAAAGATTATAAAATATTTTTATATAAAAATTCTGAGTTGTAAATTAGGTGTTTATTATAATATTTTTAGAATTTTAAAATCTAGGATAACATGATGAATATTAAAATTATTAAATTAAAGTTATTTAATTATAATTATTTAATTTTTAATAAATATAATTAAATAATTTAATTTAATAATTTTTAAAATTATAAATATTTGGGTATTACAAAGTTAGCTTATGAATTGTAACTTTAATTTTGAGTTGATTTATGCGTTTTTAGAAAGTGATTGATTACATATAACTTAAAGTTCTGATTGATTAATACCAAAAATGGCGAAGTCTAAGGTGTCTTCGGGGTTTTGAAACCTGGGGCACGTGGACAAATTTTGTGCGTTGGATATCCAACTTGAAATTCTAGCCATCCCAGTAGATAAAGTATTTATGTTGGAGAAGAAAAATTGTATAAGAGTCCTTGTAACTAATGAAATGGCTTATTAGCCCCTAGAAAGGTGGTTTCTAGACAAATGTCATGGGTTGTAGCCTTGGCTTAGCATGCTCGAGCCGCCACCTATCACCATATTTTCTTCCACCACAAAACACCTTCGGCCAACCTCGAAATCCTCTTTTTCGATGGCAAGTTAGCATTTTAGAGGAAACAATTTCAATATTACAAGGTGATTTCTCCCTAGAACCAAACATTCAACAAACCGTTGAATTGATGGCTCAGGTTATTTGCATCACTTTTGCTTAAATATGTTTCATATTTCGATCATACATTCCACTCTATCACTCTGTCGGATGAAGAAGAACAATTTGCCACCAAGTTTAGAATAAGGAGAATTCTCACCAAACAATCACCTTCTCTTGGAGGAGGATAATTCTCTGACTCTGCAAAATTATAAAATTAAATCTGGTCTAATATTGTTTACTACCAAAATGGGTATAATCCAGTTCCCAAACTGCTGTACAATTTCAAATGATGGCGAAATGGGTTGTTTCGGCCAATATAATCGCAATATTGATGTCTGTGACAAATTGAAGAAAAACAGAGTTTTGAAAATAGTGTTGCAGTCCACGATGGGAGGTTTAGGGCTTGCGTTGAGGTACGCAAACGTGATAATATTCCTAGTGTTTGGATGCACTAGTGACGATTAGAGAGGCTTATTGTAAAGTACTATATAAAATGTTAACGACGAGTCTAAAGATGAAAATGAAATCGAAGTTAAAAAGCCATTGGAAGAAAGGGTTGAAAGAGGAGTCAAAGCACGCACATTCTCTAGCGAGGGAGGGTTGGCAGAAGACGACGGGGATAACGGGGCATTCTTGCAATTTAACACAATTCATATTAAGACATTAAATCTAATTTTTACACTGCAACTTGGATACATGGCAAGCCAAAAACTAGCCACGTGCCTTAGGTTCCAAACCCATAATTTTGCCAAAGAAATTGTAGAACACACCACCAAAAATGAAACTAGTGACTAATAACATATAGGAGTAATTAGCAAAAAGCAAAAAAAATTAAAAAATAAATTTTATTAATTATTTTTTTTAAATTAAGAAAAATAAAGATTAAAAAATAATTAATGAGATGGAGAAGTAAAAGTTTTATTCAATTATAAAATTATGATAAGAAATTAAAAATTGTCTAAAAATTACTTTTATTTTTCTATTTTTAGTTACATGTATAGAATGATAGTTTTTTAAAAATATTATAAGTTTATTTATCAAATAAAAATATTTTAAAAGATATAAAAATGAAAATATTTTAAAAAAATAGACAGACGGAGTCTTTATTTATTTATTTATTTATTGTTGAAAGAAGTTGTTGAATAAATGTTGACTAAACTAATCCATTTCACTCTTTATTTTCATTGAAAGAAACTGAACAATTGACTCAATTTATACAATTTTTTAATAGATTATGCTCATTTAATTTTTGACTCAATTTATTTTTATAAGTTTTCTAAAATAATTAGCACTTTAAAGAAATTTTAATCAAAATGATAATTTTTATATAAAAATAAAATATTTAGTGCAATTTTAAATAATAAAATTATAATATATTATATATTTATTTTAATAAAATTTATAAAGATTTATAATATTTTATTATGAATTATAAAGATTTAAATGTAAAAATATATAACTTTTATGATTCATAAATTTTCAAAAGTTATAAGAGTATTATCCTTTTTCATGATATTTTTCTTAAAGGCATATATATAAAAATTAAAGATGAAATTCTAAACGTAACATAAGGTACATAACCTTAAAAAAATTCAAATAAGTGGAACTTATTTACACGAGTGTCACACTTACGTTTTTTTTCTCGCGATGAATTAAGGATTTTTCATTCCCTTATAAATACATTCAAATTTCTTGAAAAAAAATATGTTATTTTTGTATTATAATAGCGAGGACTGTAAGAGATAACATGTCTTCTGACATTTTTTTTTCCAATTGTCCAATGTGTTAGGCTTTGTTTGGTAAATGACGTTTTAATGGGCTTTCAACTGGTTTTACCAAAATTTGGCTGGTTGACCAGAAATAGCCGTTTGGTAAATGGTTAGTTGAAATAGTGTTTCAAAGCTTCTGCTCTTGATTCAACCATTTTAGAAAATGCTACAATGTCCAACGTTTTGTTTTGGTTAATGCTTTATAATTACTGATTTATCCTTTTACCTTTTGACAGCTAGTGCTCTAATTTCTTTCATTTTTTCCCTACGTTTTTTCAACTGGCAGTTGGCCCATCTCTATGTTATACCTTATTTTTCCTTGATTTCTATTAAATTTTTTATTGATAAATTTATTTATTATAAAAATTATATCAATTTAATTTTAAAAAAGTATTTAATATATAATAAATTATAATAATATACTATTTATAAAAAATTTAATCTACTAAATAACATATAAAGTCTAAAATATTAAAATAAAAGAATACTCAAATAATTTATAAAATATATTCATATCTTTATTTATTATTTTACATATAAATAATTAATTATAAATAGCTAATTTTATCAAATTTTTTTAGTTAAATAGTTAATGTAATCAATTAGTTAAATCAACTAACAATTAATTAAATCAGCTAGACTATTAATTAATTAACAAACAGGGCCTCAATCTTTTTTGCATGCAACGTTTGTCTATTTACTTTTTTTAATTGACAAATACGCCCCATTCGTGACCTCATTCTTGCTTAACGGTCTCGTCAACGAGGTGCCAAGGAAATGGGATGGACATAAACCCATCCGATCCTACCTTTAATATAAATAAATGGGCTAAATTTGTATTAAAATTTATTACTGCATGTGATATATTTGTAGATTAAAATATTTAACTTGATTTATTTATTAAATTTAAAATTTTGACTTAATTTATTAGCCTAGGTTTAATTATTAAAATTTAAATGAGTTATTGATGAATATATGAACTTAATTATATATATTATAAATATGTTCATTAGTTAAAAAAGAATAATAATTTTATTAAATAAATAAGATTTTAAATAAAATTTTATCTTTACTTTTATAAAATTCTTAATAATTTATATTAATAAATCGTAATTATATTTATTTAAAAATGAAAAGATTAAACAGTACAATAATATAAATTTATTACTAACAAACTTTAATATCTAAATTGAAAAAAGAAAAAGAAAATATGTTAGTAAACTAACAAATTAAGCTTAATTTTAAATAAATTACACTGTTTAATAAATAGAATAGCGTAATAATATAAATGTAATTTATTTAATTAAATAAATAAATCTTATTAAACTTTTAATGAATCAAACTATATGTCATTTATGAAGGAATTAATTTATTTCGGATGAAAATGAACAAAAGTTTTTGTCTTTAGTGCAAAAGCAAGATGAGCAGCGCTTGGTCCTAGGCTGATAAGGCTAAACTCTAACCCTTTTGAGAAAACCATTTTGATCCAAGGCCCAAAATGAAAATACCACTTTAGGCCTTGGTTTAGTGGTCTAAACATTGCTTCCTATGCTTATGTCAATGGGATTCATAATCCATTTAGATAAACATGACAATTTTGACATTAATTAATGCAAAGAATAAAGATAATTATTACTTGATTATTTTCTAATTTATTTATGTTGAAATTTTTACTTCTTGTAAAGAGGCCTAGATTAAAGAAATGTTGGTTGACATGATAAATTTGTTTCTTTATTGGTATCTTCCTCCATTTTCAAGAAATGTTGGTTGACATGATAAATTTGTTTCTCTATTGGTATCTTCCTCCATTTTCTTCCTAGTAGCTTATGAAGATAACTTCTTTATCCATTTTATTATTAGTAGCTTATGAAAATAATTCAATTGGAGCTCATTCTAATGTTGCATTGTTAAAGCTGCTTCTGATGCTGAAGTTGATTAATATCTGGAAAGCAACAAAGAGGTTACTTCCTTTGGAATCAAAGTTGTAAAAGAGACGGATGAAAACGACAAGTGGCCAAGAAGATTAGGTTGCAGAAAAAGGTGTGTGTGTGTGTGTGAATGGAAACTGTGAAAGAAAGGTTAATGGAACTTAGATCACATGTTATCTTTGCAAGTTTAGTCTTGACTCTTCTAGCTTCAACATCCTTTATTTTGGTATTTGCCAATTCAACATTGACCTCATTATTTTCTTGATTTTGAATGGATTACGTAGTAGATCTAAATTGATTTTAATATGAAGAGGTTTTGGCTATTTGATATGGAATTCTTGCCACTATCATTCTTTGTCTTCGTAAGGATTACTTCTCAAGTCTTGTGATACTGAATCCCATTGTCTTGTTCAATTCCTAGCTTAGGGAATTGTCAAACTAATGCATCAGGTTTGAGGATATTAAATTTACAGAAAGGACAAGTTGCTTTTGTTTAAAGCCATCTGCTCATGCATCCACAATGAAAATGGTGGGAGCAGGGGAGGTGACTCAACTCTACTCCATCGACTTATGGAGAAAGGTACAACATTCCTACAACATAACCAGAAGTAATGTAAATTTGGTTCATTAGTTTTATTTGTAAAATATTTTGAACTATCATTAATTGGATCTTTTATTTTGTTTTATTTAAAATGGATTGAGTTTGATCCTAGAGTTATATTTTTAAGTTTAGTTTTTGTGATCACTTTCATGGACTATAAATACCCGGTGGGTTGATGTATTTTGTAACAAGTGTAAACCTTTAACTAATAGGGCTTTTGATAGGTAAGCCTAGTAGGATTTTCTATTTAAACAGGTTAAGTCCCCCTAACTATTCTATATTCTATTCATAACAAAAAAATACTTTGTGAATCTTGATATCTCATTGGCTGCAAACTCGTAGAGAAGATCAAATCTTTGTTCGTTAATTAATTCATAGTTCATTATGGCGAATACAAGTATGTTATTTATTTTTTAAAATCATGTATTTTATATTCTTGATCTATGGAAACTTGTATCCTGTATAAATAATTTTTGCTTACATTTGGTATTAGAGGCACTTAGATTAAGAATTGAAATACATATTCTCTTTGTATTATCTATGATTTTTGCGATTATCTTAGATGATTGTATGATTATAAAATTACAATATTCTATTATTATCAAATTGATGTAAAATTGATAAAAGCATATTGTAAATAATATAATATAATTATGAAATATTTTTTTTGTTTGTTTTGTTGATATACAGTATATGTTATTTGACATTATTTTTTTTAATCACTGTTTCATCCTTTTCTGTTGCATTAATATTTGTATATATTTTATATATTTTAATTTGGATCTGTTTTGATAATCGATGCAAATCATTGATGAGAATACAACGTTGATCTGCAAAGTAGGACGATATTTCATCCTTTTCTGTTTTTTTGTTTCACCTTGTTGCTGTTAAACGTCATTGCCAATACGGTTGAAATTTGGCCTAGAATTGGCGCTCGTTCCATCAAAAGAGGTTACTGATTTGAGGATTCGTGCGGCGTTTGTCTGGCAGATAGCACCAAATCAACAAGGTGGATTTGGTTAGGTTTATTAAATAAAAAAAATATGAAAAAGGCATTTAGTTATTCAGATTGATTGCATCTTCAATCTGAAGTGCACATGCATGACCCACGCATCTTCAATCTTTATATTTTATATATATATAAAGAAATATATGTATAATATATATTTTCAGTAAAAGAAAATTATAAATTTTCTTAAAAAGAAATAAATAAAAAAATATAAGAATAATAAATTAACTCCAAAAAATTTATTATTATTTTTTTGGAAAAATAATATATTTTTTCATATTTATATTAATAAATTTCAATCTCCTAAAATTATAATTCATACTTTCTTAAATAAAATAAAAAAATTAGGAAAATTCAAATCTTTTTAATTTGTACCAAATATATGTATTGAGATTATGACTTGATGCAATATGATTTTTTTTATGATTAGTATTGCTGCATATTGTTTAGGAAAATTCAAATCTTTTTAATTCATACAAGATTGATTTTTAATTATTTCACATAATTACCTGCCCAAAAGGGGTAAGTATGTGTTGTAATTAAAAATGAGCTTATTAATATTTTTAATTATTTCATATAATGACCTGTCCAAAGGAGGTTATTGCATGATATGATTAGAAATTAGTTTATTGAAGCAAAAGATTATTTTTAGATTTATTTTATTATTATTATAAATTTTACTTGCACAAAGGGGGTAATTTTATTATAATAATAATATATAATCCTAGTTAGCTTTAATTTTTTTAAGAGGGTCTTTTACACATTGCATTCTCTGCCTAAAGAAGAAAATACAGTGATATTTTATATACTCCTAAATGTGATTATGGATAAATTTAAAATGTCCAGATTAACATATTGCATCTATAATTATTCTTTCACAGTTTCTTTTACGATAAACAATAATACTGCAACTATTGAATTATTAAATGGTACAAATTATAAGAAGTGAAAGTAGGATATAGACTTTACTCTTAATATTATAGATCTTGATTTAGTCTTACGTGAGCCAGAACTGCCAGCACTCACTCCTGAAAGTACTTAAGAGTAAAAGGACTACTATGCAGAATGAGAGAGATCTAATAGGCTCAGCCTCATTGCAATTAAGAGATCTATACCTGAACATCTACTGGGTGGATTGGTAGATGCAATCAAGGCCAAAGAATTTATGGATGCTATAGGGCAAAGGTATCAAGTATCTGATAATACTGAATTGGATGCCTAATGAAGGAATTGACGACTATGAAGTATGATAACATTGGTGGTGTAAGAGAGTTTATTATCAAGATGATTCACCTCCAAACTTAATTGAAGAACTTAAAAATTGAATTGTTAAATACCTTTCTTATCCCACATGCTTTGAATTCCTTACCTCTAGAATTTAATCAAATCAAGACAGTCTATAATACCTTGAACACACCCTAAACTATCAATGAACTCATCATTTACGTGTGTTGCTGAGCAAGAAAAAAATGAGGAAAGAAAAGAAAGAAATAAGTTTTTTTGACCTAACTAAAATCCTTACCTAGCAAAAGCCCAACCCACAAGAAAAAGAAACCTAAATCACATGCTCTAAGGAATAATTTTTCTAAATCTCAGGAGGCCCATAGGCATGGTAATAATAATAATAATATCGATCATAAACCACAAGTGGGAGGCCCTATAGGTTCCATCCATAAGAATGTAGAATGCTATCATTGTCATAAGAAGAATGATTGCTATAGATTCAAGTTTTGATTAGAAAAGAAAAAGGAAAATGAGAATGGTAAACTCTTATCTTTAACTTGGTTTGAATCAAATTTAATTAATGTCCCTATAGATTCTTAGTGGTTTAATAGTGGTTCTACAACTCATATCGCAATTACCTTGCAAGGGTTCATAAGCAAGAGGAAATCAAGTGAGAAAGAATCCAAGCTTAGAGTAGGAAATGATCTTGAAGTTGTAGTTGAATGCATAGGAGAGTTATTTTACGTTTAGAAAACTTTATTGGGATTACATTGAATAATGTCTTTTATGTTTCTAGTTTTAGATGTAATTTAATTTCAATTTCTCTTTTAGATAGGCTTGGATAGAGATTTATTTTTAGAAATGAAAAAGTTAATATTTTATTGCATTCTGAGTTCATTAGTTTTGGTGTTCTTGATAATGCTTTATATAGGTTACTTTTAGCCTTTAATAGTCCTTATACTTCTTTGAATGTTGAAAATATGATTTCAAAAAGGCCTAAAATTAAGGAAACATCATCAGTCTTATGGCATAGGAGATTGGGGCATATATCTAGGGAACGGGCAGGGAAGTTAATTAAAGAAAATATTCTTCCTTCCTTAGATTTTGATGATATGGACACATGTGTGAGCTGTATTAGGGGCAAGTTAACTAAGACTAAAAAGAAGGGCGCTACTCATAGTTCTAATCTTTTAAAGATAATTCATACTGATATATCTGGACCATGCTTTCCCACTATTTGTGGTTGTTATTATTTTATTACATTCATTAATGACTTTTCTCAATATGGTTATCTTTATTTGATAAAAAAATCTGATGTACTTGAGAAATTCAAAAATTTTAAAATTGAGGTTGAAAAATAATTGGAAAAAGTCATCAAGATTATGAGATCTGACCGAGGAAGTGAATATTATGATAAACAAGATGTGTTTGGGGAACACATGGGACCTTTTGCCATGTTTTTACAATATTTTGGAATTGTTCCACAATATACCATGCTTGGTAGTCCTTAGCAAAATGGTGTCGCTGAAAGGTGCAATTGGACTCTTAAAGACATGATGAGGAGCATGATGAGTGGAACAAATTTACTTGAATTTCTTTGGGGTGAGGCCATTAAAATTGCTTTATACATCCTTAACCATGTTCCTAGCAAATCAGTACTTAAAACATCCTTTGAGTTTTGGACTAACAGAAAATCTAGCCTTAATCATTTTCGAGTTTGGGGTTGCCCTTCTGAAGTAAAAATTTATGATCCATCAGTGAAGAAACTTAATCCAAGATCCATTCGTTGTTACTTCATAGGATATCCAGATCGTGTAAAAGGGTACAAGTTCTATTACCTTACAAGAGGTGCAAAAATAGTTGAGTCCATGACTGCAAAATTTCTTAAGCTTGATGTTGCTGATTTGTCACCAAATCCAAAGCACCTTGAAATATAAAATGATCCAGCTTCCATTACCATTTCGCTAGTTTTACTTAGTCAGACTATTGTACTTCTATCTGTTCATGTTGAGATGCAAAAATGATCAAAATGTAAAGTGTGATCAAATTGTAGAACCTATTGTAGCTATTCCTACTGAAAATCATTAACCTGTTTAACCTGTAGAGCATATCCCTGTTAGAAAGTCAGTCAGACAAATGAGGGCAGTAATTTCAAATGATTATTATATCTATCTTGGTGAGAGTGAATATAACATTAAGGATGTTGTTGATCCAATTACGTACAGTCAAGCAATGAATAGTCAATACTCTGATTTATGGTTGAATGTTATGAATGAGAAAATTCAGTTTATGATTAAGAATGAAGTGTAAGAACTTGTTGAGCTTTCGCAAAATTATAAGGAAATTAGCTACAAATAGGTGTATAAGACTAAGAAAGATTTAACTGGCAAAATTGAATGATTTAAAGCAAGATTGGTAGCTAAAGGTTTCACTCAAAGAGAAGGAATTGACTACTCTGATACCTTCTCGCCAGTATCTTCTAAAAATTTATTCAGGATTATTATGGCCTTGGTTGCACATTTTAATTTGGAGCTTCACCAAATGAAGGTTAAAACAGCTTTTCTGAATAGTGAACTTATAGAAGATGTCTATATGAAACAACCTGAAGGTTTTCAGATAAATAGATCTGAGTATCTAGTGTGCAAGTTATGAAAATTGATATATAGTTTGAAATAAGCATCCCGATAATGGTATTTAAAGTTTGATGAGTTGATTACATCTATGGGCTTAACAGAAAATAGGTTAACCAGTGTATTTGTCTCAAGGTCAGTGGGAGCAACTTTATTTTTCTCATCTTGTATATTGATGATATTCTATTAGTGAGCAACAATCTAGCTTTGCTAAATGATGCCAAACAAATGATGTCTAGAGCTTTTGATATGAAGGATCTTAGTGAGGTATCATTTGTTTTGGGTATTCAAATTCATAGGGATAGAACTCGCAATTTATTAGAATTGTCTCAAAAGGCATATATTGATAGGATTCTTGAAAGATTTGAAATGTAGAACTATAAACCCGGACATGTTCTAGTTGTGAAAGGTGATAAGTTTAGTAACATGCAGTGCCTAGTAAATGAGATAGAGAAACAGTTAATGCAAAATATTCCTCATGCAAGTGGTGTTAGAAGTTTAATATACACTCAAGTTTGTACCAAACCAGATTTGGCTTTTATGATTAGTGTTCTTGGCAGGCATCCTGACAATATCATTTAAAGTTTGATGAGTTAATTACATCTATAGGCTTAACAGAAAATAAGGTTGACCAGTGTATTTATCTTAAAGTCAGTGGGAGCAACTTTATTTTTCTCATCTTGTATGTTAATGATATTTTATTAGTGAGCAACAATTTACCTTTGCTATATGATGCCAAACAAATGATGTCTAGAGCTTTTGATATGAAGGATCTTAGTGAGGCATCATTTGTTTTGGGTATTTAGATTCATAAAGACAGAACTCATAATTTATTAGGATTATATCAAAAAGCATATATTGATAGGATTCTTGAAAGATTTGAAATGCAGAACTGTAAACCCAGAGATGTTCCATTTGTGAAAGGTGATAAGTTTAGCAACATGCAGTGCTCAGCAAATGAGATAGAGAAATAGTTAATGCAAAATGTTCCTTATGTAGGTGGTGTTAGAAGTTTAATGTACGCTCAAGTTTGTATCAGACCAGATTTGGCTTTTGTGATTAGTGTTCTTGGCTGATATTTGTCTAACCCTAGAAAAGATCATTGGTGTGCTGCTAAGAACGTTATGAGATACTTGCAGAAAATTAAAAGTTATATTCTCGTTTATAGGAAGGTTAATAACTTGGAAGTAATTAGGTATTCAGACTTGGATTTTGCTGGATGCTCCGCTGATATGAAATCTACTTCAGGTTAAATCTTCATCATGGCTAGAAGTGTTATATCTTGGAAAAGTATTAAGCAAACATTGATAACTTCTTCCACTATGCAAGCAGAATTCGTTGCCTGTTACGGTGTTGCTTCGCAAGCTATTTGGTTGAAAATTTTCATTTCAGGATTACAAATTGTTGATTCATTACTAGACCACTGAAAATTTGTTATGACAATAGTGCTACAGTTTTCTTCACTAAAAATAATAAAAGTTCTAGTGGATCTAAGCATTTGGAGTTAAAATACCTCACAGTCAGAGATCTTGTGAAGAAAGGAGACATAGTTGTAAAGCACATTCATACAGATGTTATGCTGGTGGATCCCATGACTAAAGGACTTAGGGTTAGAATTTTTCAAAAACATGTTGAGAATATGGGAATCATGAGTTCTTTTGATGTCTTTGGTTAGTGGGAGTTATTTTCATTTCATGACTTTCTTTTATGTAATTTTGATATGTTCGTTTCTTATATCTTCACATATACTTGTTGGTACATTGATTATGAATTTATGTTATTTTATTGATGCGTGCATCATTTGATTATAATGTGCCAATATTATAATTTTTGTGAGGATTAAGACTTGGTGTCAGTTGTTAGTTCCTAAGCTTAATTATTTATCTCAAAATTGGCACCATTTTGGGATGTATGAAATAATCTGACTTTATATGTTACTAGTTAATTTCTCATGCTATGTGAATTTATTAGAGAAATCATCGAGGACTAACATGAAAAATAAGCATGATTTGATCATAATTTTTTATGCCATCTTTCATGCTACACTATCACATCAGTGACTAAGTATGTATAATTCATGACATTTTGTAACCATGGAAGGTCCTACATTAATAAAGAATGTAACTACCACCATGATTCGGTATCATTAGCTATATAGGCTTAGTCAAATTTTCAAACATTTATCTTTAGGGTGATATATTTTTTAAAATAGTGGCTACATGTATTTAAAAATTAGTCCTTAGTCCAAGAGTCATTTTTCAAAATAAAATATTTTTATAAAATAAATTAATTACAAGTAATATTGTTCAAGTAAGAGAATGTAAAATATTTTGGACATCATTAATTGAATCTTTTATTTTGTTTTATTTAAAATGGGTTGAGTCTGATCTTAGAATTATATTTTTAAGTACAATTTTTATAATCACTTTTATAGACTATAAATACCTGGTGGGCTAATGTGTTTTACATAAGTGTAGACCTTTAACCAACTGAGTTTTTGATGGGTAAGCCTAGTAGGATTTTCTATTTAAGCAGGTTAGGTTCTCCTAACCACTCTACGTTCTATTCATAAGCATAAAATACTCTGTGAATCCTAGTACCCCATCGGCTACAAACTCGTAGAGAAGGCAGAGAAGATTAAACTTTTATTTGTTAATTAATTGATAGTTCATTATGGCGAATACAAGTACGCCATTTATTTTCTAAAATCATGTATTTTATATTTTTGATCTATATAAGTTTGTATTCTGTATGAATAATTTTTGCTTACATTATTACATATCAAATTTAAGAAAAACAGTAAGGAACCAAAATAAGCAATGCATGTCATTGTAACATCATGTTTAGTGAGAGATATGAAATAATATAAATCCAAATGAATCAACGTAACATTCTTTGAAGATGAATATTTGATTAATGACAAACAAAAGCAAAGTGTATGTTTGAAATTTTTTTTCCTTTTAAAAACTATTTTTAATTTTTTTTATTTTCAAAAATAGTGTAGTTTTGAGATTGAAGGAAAATAAATATTAGAAGATGTTTAATATTGCAAATAAAAAAAATTCATATAATTATAAAACTAATATAAAAAATAAAACAACAACTTAAGAAATCATTTAAAAGTTGTATCTATTTTTCTATTTTTAATTTATACATTTAAAGAATAATTTTTAAATTCAAATTCTAAAAATAAATTTTCAAACAAGTTTTTTTAAATAAAAAATTGTTTTTAAAACAGAAAACAAACGGACCCAATAACTTTAATTCAAGCCAATGGTAGTTACCAATCAATTCATGTTCTTCCAATCATTGCTGGTTAATTCAGATGCATTTGGACAAAGAAGTCATGCAATGAAAATAAGTTACTCTTAACTAACAAGTAGTGTGCCCAAGAACCAATATAACAGAACATAGTGAGAAATGATGTCAAAGGGAAGAAAAGCTTAACAAGTAGTGAGATAAGTTAATTTATTGAATGAAATTATTACTATAAAATTACTGAGAGGAGATTAAAAAAAGACGGTAATCATCGAATCATCAGGATGAAGAGAAAGTTTGTTAACTTGGTTGCTACTACTTGCATCTATTCTTACTCGAACAACTTGTTCAATATAACCATCATTCAATGTCAATGAATTCGACTGATTGCAACCTATACCATTTCTAGTGCTTTAGCATAAGCTGATGGTAAAAGCAAAAAAAGCTACACATGTCATCTCCATATATATCAAAGAAGAAGTGATACTATCACTTGTATTAAAAATTTTAAAAATAATAGTTAAAAGTATAATAGTAATTTTTTTTAAATATATGAAGTTGGTTTTTTCAATTTTTTTACATTTAAAATTTAATAAATAAAATATTTTTTTTAATTTTAATATTTTGTAATTATAATTTATGAAAAATATTCATTGGAATAAATGAAGCAATAAAATTTAAATTTAAGCATCATGAAGGTTTAGAAAGTACGCACGCATAATGAGAAAATTTTATTATTCTCATGATTTGATGCATTAATATAACATAGAGGGTGGAAGGCAATAATATCATAAAAGACTACATAAAAATATGATACAAAGTTAGAAAACTTTATGATGAAAATTTAAATGACTTCGTCAATAATTCTTTCCAATAGGATATCCTAATGAAAGGATAAGCTTCATTTTCATTAAATTATACGAATGATGTGCTCAAAAACATCCTAGTACAATGATTTATTAGTTAAATTTGGGAGAAAGATTATTATATACTCTTAATATCATAATATTTTAATATATTATAAAATTTAATTATATATCAAATTTAATTTTCATAGAGGGTGGAAGGCAATAATATCATAAAAGACTACATAAAAATATGATACAAAGTTAGAAAACTTTATGATGAAAATTTAAATGACTTCGTCAATAATTCTTTCCAACAGGATATCCTAATGAAAGGATAAGCTTCATTTTCATTAAATTATACGAATGATGTGCTCAAAAACATCCTAGTACAATGATTTATTAGTTAAATTTGGGAGAAAGATTATTATATACTCTTAATATCATAATATTTTAATATATTATAAAATTTAATTATATATCAAATTTAATTTTCAATTCAAATTTAATATACTATATTATAATATATTGATAATTAAATTCAATAGAGGATCGATATGCTAAATCTTGAATCCAATGTTCCGGTCATCATGATGAGAAGTAAGGATGTTTTAGAGGGAACCCCTCGACTTGTTAACTATAATATGCAATATATCAAGACTTCCCCTATCCCTATAACCATCTTCACGAACGAACGCACCTTGAGGGTTTAGGGGCCACGTCTCTGAGCCACAAGGTTTTGCTAAATATTTGTGGTTATGTTGTATATTTTGATCCCTAAATTCTAATATTAGCTCCCTCAAATAAAAATTTAAATTAATTTTTCTCTGTAGAATTAATAAAGTGTTAATTGTTATTTATATTATGCTATGTATTATTATGCTCATTTTTATATTAAAAATTTATCACATTGAATTATAAATAAATTATTTTTAATAATTATTAATGTATAAAATAATTTTAAAATAATATTTAATTATAATTTATTATTAATAACATGAAAATTATAATTAGAAACCTTGTTATATATGGATCTTGAATTATATATATAAATTATTTTCTTTAATATATTATATGTGTAACTTGAATTATGTTTGTTCTTATTTTTCTTATATTATACATATATACAAAGTACTCCACATTTTTACTAAAATGTTCATAATAATTTATCTTTCTTATATTTTATTTCTTAGTAAGAAATTTTAACAATAATTATTTTTAAATCATGAAAAAAAATAATTGATTCATTTTATGTATATAGTTTCGACTTTAAATTTTATCCTTCTAATCATTCAAACTAAAATTATGTAATATAGTGATAATTATTTAATTTAATTCAAAATATTTGATCATTAATATATAAAAAATTGAAAATAAAAATGTAATTATTATACTTATTATTTTATTTTTTAGTTTATTTAATAATATTTTTCAATAATATTTTATGTATATATAAAATCTAACCCCCAAGAAAAAATTCCTGATTCCACCTCTACTATCTTGAACTATGATACAGATATTCCTCTTTTACAATTTTTAATTTATAGCATTTTCTGTAAATCACGTTGGTCAGTTGTAACATGACTCTAATCAAGAAGTATGGAATGACACGACCAAGTAGAACAACTTACATGACATAACGGAGTTCTGACATGTCACACATTACATGTGCGACTCATTACATTAGTCAGCTGTAACAGCTTTAGTGCTGATGGAGTGGTTTCAAAAGAAGACGTTGGTAAATGTTCTGGAAAGCAACGAAGAGGCTGTGCCAGTTTGATAGGCTTCTTTCGATCCCAAGCTGCAAGAGAGGCAATTGTAGAAGGTGATGATGAAATGGCTAAGAAGATTAGGTGCCCAAACCCATCGGGTTTTACCCAATCCCTTTGGTACCTAACCAGTGGACTGGTCCAAACTGAGGCCGAACGTCACAGGTTCAAGTTTGGGTTCGGGTTTTGCCTGCTACCTTTCAGGTTCAATTGGACACCCGCTATTTTGCTTCCTCCACGTCTATGGAGTGACTCAAGTTCTTGTTCTCGTAAGCTTTCTAGTGTTTTCATTCTCAAAGTGGAATGAACCTACTATCATCGATTTTCGACGATAATACTTGAATTCGACGCTTCTCCCTTAATTTGGGCACCGCTTCATTAATTCTCTATTTCATAAATTCTCTGTAAGCATTAGAACTCATTGGGCTCGCAACCCACATCACCGATTATATTTGCTTCAACAAAATGTAATGAAAGGTTTAAGTTTCTCTTCAAATTGCTTAGAGATGCTTGTTTAGAGTTTTGAACTGATATTGGGATATTCATATTTTAACTCTGATATTGAGGATTGAATTATTGATGCAGTGTCGGATGCCATAAATTGGAGTTGGGAAAAGATTGTTTTGATCTTTAACTGGTCAAAGCAGCACATCTGTTAGGATCTCCCATTCAATTATTAAACTGCTATGATTTATTTTGTTCGAAAGTAGGGGGTTGTGATATGATTACAGATAATTTTGAGTTTTTAATTGCTTGCTTGCTTACTCTTTTTATTTTATTTTTGAATGATGCTCTGTGATCTCTATGGTCGGTGTTTTCTGATCGAAGAATAGAGGCAAAGACCACTGGCATTTATCTGCAGACTACAGATCTTTTCCTTCTCATACTAAAATTAAAAAAAAAAAGGCACATAACATTATTCCAACTCAGAATTCACATAAACAATGCTTTTTGTATCCTCTGCGCCTGGTCTCTATTCTATATATTTACATTTGGGTTTATTGTTTCTGGACCACTTGCATATATACCTACACGTCCTATGAATTGAAACCATCGACGTGACTTGTAGAAACTTGTTTTTACCTTTGCTCTAATCCAATTTCTCCTGTTCTGGGTTAAAGATGTTTTAAATTTTAATCTTTCTAAGTGTTAAAAGATACTAGTTGACTTATCTTGGCAAGTTCAAACATTGTGAATTCACCGGGACTTGTAACATTCTATTAAGAAAAAAAGGCTTAATTCATGCCCAACTCATTGAATGGATCAATTTTGTGTTAGGTCCTGCTCTATACCACTAGCTCACATCATATGTGAACTTGTGCATTTTCTTTCTCTAATTCTTATTACTTTATCATTATCGGCCAAGACAAAAAGTATCCAAATTCTACCATTACACATGTAATTTCACTAACTGTCATTTTTGGATAAATATAATTTACTACTGGAATTAATACATATGACTTGGGGATAAAGAAAACTATCATGGTATGAAAGAAAGATTTAAATCTAAAATGCAAGTATAGTTGAGTTCAATACTTCAAAAACATAGTTTCTGAATGATTGCAATCTATCAGATGAAAATCTAAGTATATTTACTTGCTTTCCGTGCCTTGTATTAGATCTAAAAGGCAAGTTTAGAAAATTGATTGTTATCTAATGAATCATCTACTCTATGATCCAGCATAGTTATACAAGGATTCAAACTTGTGTAGAATAGCAAATTTCAATCCTTTACTACATCAATTTCCTTGTCCTTGTACACCCCACAATCGTTTACTGTCCCTTCTGCATTTTTGCTTGCATCTATGATTTCAGCTGATACTTCAACATGATTCTGTACATTCAGTAAATATGCATTTAGATCCATCAAATCATCTTAATTATAGAGCCATAAATGATCACCAAACGCACAGAGGAAATGCAGTACTTTGTTGAGAGCTTTATGATCATTAATAGATAGCTAGACTTCACAAGTGAAGAAGCTAGTTAATTTATTCTTTAACCCAAAGATGAAACACACAGATATTCTAGGGAATTTTTGGCCAACCCAGAATGACAAGGACCATCCTTTACTGTGATGGTTGAACTTCACTAGTGTTCTTGTTCTTGGTAGCATAACTTCATATTTGGAGTCCTTAATAAGTCCTTGTTACAGGGGAACTATAACCGAAGAAAAGACTAAGTACAAAGAAGGAGACAGATTCCGAGAGATAGAAACAAAACTGGTTCAGTAATGAGCTTGATGACTGGGAATCCAGCTGAATAAAGATAGTGGCATCTATGTGTTCTACATTTGGTGGGAAAGCAGAAATTTCTTGAAGCTAGCTACAATTGGAAATTTAAAGCTCCTGCAAGCTACTTAGCAAACTCATACATTCGAGTAAAATTACAATGTTGTATACTGAAATCCCAATGGCCTCAATCTCTAATCTTAATAAAATGAAGTGAAATTGAACAAAGATTGTATATAGATGTGATGTCCTTAATTAAATGCTTTATATTCATTTCAATGGCATACATTATTAAAAATGAAGGCCAATTAGTATATGTTTTAAAATCTAGGGGGTACATGTTATGCCTTTCTGTTAAATTGTTGCTTTTAAAATTTTAATATCCTAACTTTGTTATTATTTTACCATTTAATACATACTCAAGCAGCATTCATTAAGATGTGATGTCCTTAAAGTTGTTTAAGCCACTGGTTTTGCCAGCCTAACATTGGATTGGTTTGTGCTTAGTTTATGTAAGGTGTTAGTGTTTTTAACTAGGAAGTCAAGAGGACTTTTGAAAGCTATGTTCAACTATAAGTGCTAGGGTTTTTGAATAGGAAGTTGAGCGAGTAGCTCAAAGGAAGCTAATAGAAGATTACTGGAAGTTGCTGATATTTCGACCAAGGTTTGGGTTTGTGAATATTTCCATTTAGGGGAAGTATTCACAAGCTGTTCATGAAAGTTAAAGTTTATCAAGTTTTTTTTTTGTATAAATAGTTATCTTTTATTTTGATTTTGGGGGTTTAAGTTCGCGTAACAAGCTTAAGCTTTAGTTTGAGGAAAGTGTTAGAATATATTAGAAAATTATTTTAAATTGAGAATTATGTTATATTAAGTAATATTTTATCTTGATTCAAGATTATGGGCTTACTCATCTTACACCCAAAGTGTAAGACGAGTAGATAGAGCATTAGGGTAAGTTGTATATAACAATTCAACCTCTTTGTTCAGGAATATGTCACTGTTCTCCCCTAAATTATATAGCCTCTGTACTCTCTCTCTAAATTCTAACCATGTTTCTTAACAGTCCCTGTAGTTTTCTTTAGCATGTAATTTTATCCTTATATTTTATTTGCTTGTAATTATGTTTTAAAATTTTTATTCTTTTGGTCTTTAATTGATTCTTTTCTATTATTTATTTGGAGATTTCCGTTGCAACTTATCCTCAGTCATCCTCTGTGACAGATGTCTGCCACCCTAAAACACCTAAATAACATACCAAAAGACCATGTGGCTTGCATATGATATTATGAGAATGATTCTTGCATGAACCTGATTTGCAATAGAGTTGAGAAGAGAGATAGGCACAATAATAAATGTGAGGTTCATTTGTGATAGTGGGTCCTCCAAGTGTATGCTTGTTTCTCTTTCACCAATTAACGATGAACCCAGGTCTATACAAGGATTTCTCCTATTTTAGGGTTCTATAATATCATGTCATACTTAAACCACTCACATAAGCAAATGATTGCCATGTAGGATAAGTTGTATTGTAACGGTTATTTCTAAATAGATAATAGCAAGAACTAGTTACAAATGAAAATAAACTATGAGGACCTAATTACAAGCAAATAAAATATAAGGAATTAAGGATAGAATTACAAGCTGAAGTGAGCCATGGGAACAAATATATAATTAAATCTTAAAATCTACAGAAAAATGATGAAATTTTTTCTTCTTTTTTTTATAAAAAGGGTGGTTAAAATATTTATTTTTATTCTTAAGTAGAATATTATGCCAGGTTCAACGGCTTGACAGAGAGAGCAGTGGCCTCCTACCATTTGGGAGAAGAAAAGAAAGTGTAGATCACCTTCAGTGGTTGTTCAGTGACACAAGCAAAGTAAAATCTTTTAGTTGGGTATCTTGGAAATATTCTCATGAATTGTTGTTTTCTCTTACATAGTGATTAGGAAATGAATAGGGTTTCCCAAATTTCTAAGTGCTTTTGTTTTAACACTTAAAACAAATTATTCATGGTATTGTAGGCATGGACTAATGCATGTGAAGCTACCTATCAGAGGCATTGGGCATTAGTTATAGGTGTTCCGAAGAAGAGGGAAGGCTTAACCATGCCCCCTTCAAAGGTTTCTCTTGCCCAACCTTATATTCTCTGTTTATAATATGTGTGAATTCAATGCTTATATTTAGGTGCATGCTAAGGTACCTATGTGGTACCAAACCCATGCTGATGTGGCAGCATGGAGAGCCTTTGGATGAGAATATGGTATTCTCATCCAAAGGCTCTCCATGCTGCCACATCAGCATGGGTTTGGTACCACATGGGTACCTTAGAATTCCCCTTATATATTTATGTTAAACATTATTACAACTTAAGTTTAAATTAATTTATTGCATCTCTATTGTTGAACCTTATATTCTCTGTTTATAATATGTTTGAATTCAATGTATATATTTATGTTAAACCTTATTACAACCTTTTGAGTTTAAATTAATTTATTGTATCTCTATTGTTACTCCATTGCAATTGCTTCTGAATGATGGGAAGACTCAGTAATACTGGCCCAACAATTGGGTATAGAACTTCAGCAAGAGGCAATAACTGAGTATCGTTTTCTTGGTCCCGAGATAAATGGATGCTCATGGATTGAGTTGTGTCCAATTACTTTCAGGAAGCATCAGGTATCTTGGTTACATTCCTATCTTCTTTCTGTCCAACTGACATTTGCATTTGAGTGGTATCTCTTTTTCACATTGGCAAAATGCACTCAGTATATCAAAGTCTCTTCAGTTTCTCAGGTACAGGTAAAGGTCCTGTAGGGAAGAAAGCTGAAAATTTAGTATTTACAGATTTCCTGTTGTTCTTTGTACCTTTGTCTTTGACAAAGTTGAACTATTCTCACTTACTCCTTAATGACAGAGACATTATGTAATTTACAGAAAACAGGCTTGTTTCATTGGTTATACCTTTATATTAACTGGATATTGGAGGGCTTTTTTTCTAAGTAAAAATCATGTACAATGAATTATATTGTTGTATTTAAATATGTATCAACTTGTACGGTTGTGCCATGTGGCAGGTTGTTTAAAAAATTCATATGCATCAATAATTTGCATTTATTTCGTTCTATAACATGTGTGAGAACATTTTGGAGGGAGTTCAAAATTGTGATTATTTGCCACATCTAGTTCATGCTTTTATGATACTCAATAAATCCTTTAGTCTTCCTGTTAATTGCCTCTTAGATTTTTTTCCCCTCGCTTGTGAAAGCATATAGTCTGGGGTGACCATCTCAAAAGAAAAATGTGGGTTGTGTGGATGGTCGTTTCCTGCCTTGATGTTTGAAATATAGCTTATTTTGTGTTCTATTTGAACCATGAACTCCTTTGCAGCTGCGCGTTCATTGGGCTGATGCACTCGGCACGCCAATATTGGGTGACTACATGTATGGCTGGTTTGTCCACAGCCGGTGGGAACAAATGTCTCGAGTTAATATTGAGCCAACAACTGGAAAACCATACAGGTTGCGAAGACCGAAAGGCCTTGAAGTCCAGAAGGGAAGTGTTCTATCCAAGGTGCCTCTGTTGCATCTTCACTGCAGAGAACTTGTGCTTCCCAACGTTGCTAAGTTTATGCATGTCTTAGATATAAGGTCAGAAGACCTACGCCTTTCACTTGGATGTTCTTTGGTTTGTGGCTACAATGCCATCACATTGAGAATTAGTTGGAATATGATGTCATCATATTTTGTTTAAGAGCATCTAGAATGCAGGAGGAACAATTGGAAGTGATTGATGAATTAGGCAAAAATAAATTGAAAAATTGTTTGAAATTTTTGTACATTTTAAGATGAGATTTTCATGTGATGGGCATAAATTTAGTTGTACCTGGGTTGAATATTATATTGCAAAATATTGTATCCGTATTGTGAAAATTTTCTTATTTAAGATGTTTCTCCTGTGTTTGTAATGAATTTCTTATTCCTTTATTACAAATGCTAGAAATGGCTCCTTTGATTTGCGTTTGTATCTGTAACTCAAGAACTAAGAAAAATACTTACCCAAAATTTGCATTGCTTTTATGCATCCTTGACATAGGAAGAAGGAAAATTGAGGGATATTTTCTTAAGTTAAATATATATAATGGCTACCAATTCTTTTCATATTTCCTTTCTGTATAACTTTTTATGATGCTTCAAGGTCGGATGATTGGAGCTGTGAAGGATGTGGCCTTTGTTTATGAGAAAATGGTTTCAGACTACATAATATTTAAAACAAAAAATCAAGTGATTTTGCATTGATAATGATAATATATTCAAAAGTTAATTTATTTTTTATGCAGTGGTTGAGTTAGAAATTTTAATTTGGAGTTTGGTAGGTTGTAAGTGGATGATGCTTTCTTTGGATGCATATTAAAAATTTTATAATTGTATAAAATAATTATAATCTTTTTAATAATTTTGATTGAAGATGTTATAATTTAAAAATAAAATAAAATATGAAATTATGGAACATCAAATAAAATTATAAAAATTTTTAAGAAAACTTATATAAGTTCATTTATAAAGGTTGTAGCACATAAATTATATAGGCTAAAAAAATGGTACAATAAAAATTTATAATTTTTTTTACAAATATAATTAATTTAATGAAGTGTATATGTATGAATACATTTTTTCAGACATACATAAATGTTTTGTTGTGAAAATTTTGGATGATAAAATTAAAATGAATATTAAGTGACAATTCTGTTGTAATCATATGTACTATGTGTGTTATGTAAATAAACATATAAAGGTTGTTGCACAAGTTATTCAGAGTTTTATTAAAAAAATTACAATAAAAATTTATTAAATTTGTGAAAAGATAATTAATTTAACAAAATTTATATATATATATATATATATATATATATACTTTTTTATATGTGTAAAGATTCTATTGTGAAGATTTAAAATGATAAAATGAAAACAAACAGTAACTAAGCAATAATTCTAATGTAGTTATATTGTGTGTGTAATCTAAATAAGTACATATAAATTTTAGTATGTATAATATATTTCTGAAAATAAAATTAGAGTCCGGTAGGAGTTAGAAAAATATTTTATAATTCATATGACTTTTTATTTCAACCAAATATATGCTTTTATCAAGTATTTTTAGTTCATAATATAATAAAAAATTTATATTTAGCAAGCAGTGGGAATGTTCAAAAAATCAATATATAAATTATTTACAATTTTTGGATATAGAAGAATCATAATCTTGCATTTTGTATTTATATAATACATTTTTTTGGAAGTTATTGTTATTATTATTACTACAAAAGTACATAATTTTTTTTATCATGATTATGTGTAATTAAAAGTTTTAAGGAGGTCAAAAGTATATAATAATTAGAGATGTACATGGGTCAGGCCGAGCGGGTTTCGAGCTGGGCCATCCAGGCCAAATCATAAAAATTGAAGGTCCGAACCCGGCCCGACCCGTTTATGTTTTAAAATTTTTTAGGTCGGATCGGCCCGAAATTTCAATTACAAGGCCCGAAAGCCTGAAACATAATTTTTTTTATTTTTTAATAAAAATAAATTTTTAAAATAAAAAGTATATATATTTAAAGAGATAATATGATATTTAAATATATAAAATATTTAATATGTTAAAATAATATTTTTTATATTGAAAATAATTAAATATAATTATATTTTTTAATATATAATTATATTATTAAAAATAAATTATTATAATCGGGCCGGGCCGGGCCGGGCCTATCTGACTTTTTTGACTTGGTCCGAGCCCGGCCCAATTATTAATCGAACCATAAAAAAAAGTCCCATTGGGTCTATCAGGAAAAAAAAAGAGCTCAAATATTTTATTTTTTCGGATCGGACTCATCGGGCCGAGTAGGTTGCTCGGCCCATATATACCTCTAATAATAATGCATGCGTGTGTGTATATATATATATATATATATAGAGAGAGAGAGAGAGAGAGAGAGAGCGAGCTTTGGAAGGCTGTCCCTGGTCCTTCTCTTATGTAATAGATTTTAGAAACTTTTCTCAATTGTAGGAAGAAGTTGCCAATTCTCAGGATTTGATTATGAAGGTGGATAAGTTAAAGTTTACTAGATTATGAGGTCAATAAAAGTTGCTAGTATTTTTTTAGTTTATGCTATATGCGGAATTCAAATATGTTTCACCTGTAAACTCAAACTTTTCATTGTGATGTGAAATTCTAGTAGTAAGTTTTTGCATCCATTAAATTCATGCATATATTAAATATTTAATAATGTATATTAAATTTTATATTTTTTAAAATTTAAATTGTTCAATCTGATAACTCATAATTCATTAATATATATATTAAGTTTTACTCAATATAATAAAATCGGCAAATTCTATTATGTTTTACATGCTAAAACAAACTTGTCATTGACAAAATGATTCAAAGACATGTAAATGGGATTTCCATACTTTTACTTTTCAATTCTTTAACTTTCAATTTTGTATCTAATTTTCACTTGGTATTTATAGTCTATATTAAGGAGTTACTTGATTCAATCAGACGGAGGAAAAAGAATCAACGAAGGTAAATAGAAAAAGAAAATATATACCTTATAATTATTCAATTTATTTTATTTAAATAACAAGGGGAATCGAATTCTCTTAACATATTTTATTAATGATTAGTATATTAAGAAGAAATTAAGTCAATTTTTAATTGCAATTTAATAATGGTTAAATCTTTCATATGGAATCTTTTATTGAATCTTTGTTACTGCATGGATTGATACCAAGTTCTTTTTCGAGTCAATACAACTTTAATAAATCACAAATTGAAACTCATTTTTGAACAATGATAACATGGCCATGAAGCAAAATTCGCCGTTCTTTATTTAGTTTGTTACTAATCTAATACTCATTCTCTAACAGAGTGAGTCCTGCGAAATCATATACATAAGAAATAATTCTAGATAAAAGCAATATAAATTTTAAATGATAGTAACACTAAATAATTTGAGGATTTGAATTTCTTCCTCATATGGAAAGCCACATAAAATTTTTATTTGTTTAAATTTCTTCCTCTTGTATTCGTTCGTCTTCTTGTGTAGTATAACGAATGATACGTAAAATATTTACATATTTATTTTTCCTTATATGATGCATTTTTGGATGTTATCTTGTTAAATTAAATAAATTTAGTTGCATTTTGTGAATGGATCTTGAATTTGAAATGAAATCAAATATTTTAGATAATGCTGTAATCTGACACTGTTTCACGTTTTAGGCCATATCTGGAGTTTTAGATGTCCTATTGGGCTGTTCTTTATATGGATGGAAAGCTAAGAAGAAGCCCTACAACTTTCATGTTTTAAGAAAATCCCAGTTCGGGACCTAAGGATCTCAAATTATGCTTGGAAGATGAAACAGTGGTTCTGGCGGAATTTGACCTATGGCTACTAATCTGATCATAACTTGAGCTAGAAATGTCGAAATTAGGAGTTCTTTATATGCATTTTGAAGAGAAGATCCGGCCCTACAACTCCTATGTTGACAAGAAAATTTAAATCAGCCATTTCGGTGGTAAAAAATGGCCAACAAAGTCAGAAAAATTGTGTTGCGAAAATCAAAAAGGGTGGTTGCATGTGTTTGGTGGCTAAGCATGTGATTGGTAGCCAATTGTCAAATTTGATGGCTTGCAGCTGATTCATTCACTTATAAATAGGTAGAAGTAGAGAGCATTCAAGCATCCAAGCATAGAATCATTCATTCATGCATCTTAGATAGTAATTTAGTTTAGTTCTTGTTTGCCTTCTACATGGAAGGCTAGGTTCTCCTCCTACATGGAAGGTTTTACCTCCTAATGGATGGATAGTATTTTTATTTTCATGCATTTGTAATTGCATTTTATGTTTGTATCATGAATGTGATGATGTTTTTATTTTATTTTATGTTTGTGTTTAATTTTATTATGTTCTAATTTTTCATCTTCCTAGGGTGATGACGTAACTTGATAATAACGGATTGAATTCTAGTCTATTGAAACTAATTTCGTTTTTATTTCCTAGATTGAGTTTTAATTATTGATCTTAATGCTTTCAATTGATTGGCCACCTTTTGAATGAACTCAATATGTGTGTTGAGACCGGAAGAAGATACATATGTATAGAACCTATAATTGAAACCGTAAATTGCATATGAAATAGGAATATATTCATATGGTTTATGTAGTCTTAATGAGTTCCATAAATCCTAATGCATGATTAGTTGTTTTAATTCACATAGGAATATAGTGGATTAGCAATTAATTATAGAATTACTTGACCTTGGAAGAGGCTAGTAATTAATTTAGGGAAACTCGACTATCAATTAAGGGAGTAAAATTGGATTAGTGTAGATAGGTGATTCAATCCGAAGTTGTTAAGTGAAGTCTGATCCCTAGGTCTTTTATTCATCTTCATCTTTACTCCAATTGCATTCATATTTATTTTAAGTATTTTCTGCATCAATCTTATTTACTCGCTTCATTCTCCAACTTATCGATTTGCCAAATAGTGTTAGGATTATGAATTTTGGTACTTAGTGAAACAATCCTCGTGGGAACGATACTTACTCATCACTTTATTACTTGTTTACGATAGTGTGCACTTGCGCTAGTTGATAAACCATTTCACACGTAACAACGAACTTTCTTGGATTCCTCCAAAAACATATCCTTTGAATTTTTTTTCATAATTTGAATTTCTTCCTCTAATATTCAAAAAATGATGAAAAAAATAGATAAGAAAATTTGGAAAAAAGAAATTTTTAGTTAGGACACTTTCAAAAAATTATCTTTAAATAATAATGTTACGACCTTAACTTGATCGTGACCAGCATGAAACTTCTCTATCGATTTTCAGCAACCTATTTGTAAATAATTAACTCGATGTTGGTTTATCCAATTGTGATGCATTTATAAAAAGAATAGTATTTCAAAGAAAGCATTCATCAAAATTTTTACAAAAGATGTGAAAGTTAAGACTACTTATAATCCTCTCAAAACAAGGATAAGTAAGCTTAATTAATTCTTAAAGAATCAGTTCAACATTCCCTTAATCCAATTCTATGATAATCAAGAGGCCCAAAATATTTCTATATACATGAGTCTGTGCTACCAAAATACTATTAATAAGCTCTTTGAACACTAACTTTGAGGAGGTGAAGGTAGAGATAGAGATAGAGGCTTAACTTGGAAGTTTATAAACTAAAACACAGAGAAGTGAGTCCAGAGCTCAGTGAGTGAATAATTTATAAGAATAACAATAATTTACAATAAGTTATCTACCAAACTATCCTCTTTTAACAAATTATATCACAATCAAACATATTACTCTGCAGGAGCCATCAACACTAAGATTACCACATAATTATTTCATTTTCAATGTATCATATAATAATGCTTGTGATGAATGCATTCAAAAATCATATTTCATTGAATGAACAAACAACGAATAAAATATATTTATCTTCCTTTTGACTCTCGGATCAACCTTATATTCTTCTCGCTTGTTCCATCCTTGTTCCTCCCGAGCTAACCATATACCTTACTCATCTCATTACTGGGAATTTCCTACTCGGTATTCATAATATTGCTCCTATCATATTTTTCACTTTTAATGCTACTCATGGCATAATTCTTAATACAATTCAAATATTAGAGCTCAAGCTTTATTCAATGCAATCATTATTCAATCATAACATGTATTACAATACTTATCAACATCATTATATCTTCTTGTATAGCTAAAAGCATTCACACATATTATAGTACTCAATTCATAAAGTATATTTTAACATATATACCTCATTCCATGAGTAATGCAATAAATTCATTATATCACATATTATAACACATAACTTCTATACCTTCTTCTGTCACGATTATGTAACTCATGCAATTATCTTACATTATTATAAACCATTCTATCTTTGATATTTAATGACTAAATACTCATGGTGGCTATTATGAGTTATGAAAACATAAAATAGATGGAGCATGGATCACTATATGGTCTTTTTATCTATGACTTTTGGGTAATCTTTTATGAATAACTCAAAAGTTATAAAGATAAATTTCATGAAACTCATTTCATATGAAAATAGACTTAATTAACTTTTTATACACAGTCACTTGTCCAAATTGGTTGAGTTTTAAAAGGGTCATGTCTTTTTTGAAGAAAATGTAAAAAGTCCGCTTTTGAAATCCTAAGTTTTTTTTTATCTCTATCCACTTTTTTGATAAAATCTTAAAATATATACAAGGTTTTAATTTGAAACCAATTTTATTTGAAATTAGATTCAACTATTTTTAAAATGATAGGTTGTTTGTTTAAAATAGACATAACATGAAGAAGTTATGCCCTTTAAAGTTGGAAAGATTTATGCAATCGATGAATTAATTCATGAATCGATTCATCTACCCAATTTTTGCCTCTGGACCCTTGGAGTCAATTTATTAATTAATTTTGAGACCTAGTTTCGCCTATGTACCCCTAAAATCGATTCATACATGAAAATTTCAATATTTTGTGAATTTTTCATAGTGCAACCAACCTAAAACACCCCATAATCACATATAATGCACATCAAACCCAAATATGATTATCAATATACTTATCTAACATTTTATATCACATATTTTCCTCATTTATTTCTTCAACCACATCAAAATAATCTAGATTAAAGCAAAGTCGCATAAAAATCCATATTTCATCAATATCATCATAAAACCTCAAAATTCATGAATTTAGTTAGATTATCCACTCACCTTATATGAAAGAGGATGTTGGAAGATTAGTTTGAAGGTCCTTCAACCCTAACCACATCAAAATCTATGGTTTCTGAAGTTAGGGTTTAAAATGCTAAACAAAACCAAATAAACTTCAAATTCTTTATCAACTAAGAAGAAATAGGAGAGATTTTTGATGAAAACATTATTTTTACCTTGATTAAATGAAGAAATTAAGAAGATTTGAACTCTTTTTTACTTGATTGATGAAGTAATGAAAGGATTGTATAGATAAAGTGGAAGAAATGGAGAAATGAAGGGGAGATGAGGGTTCTAGAGTTGAGTTGAGAAAAATATAACCCCAAGGGCATTTTTTAAAAAATGCTCATAACCATCTTCCATTCTTATATAGTCACTTATATTGGTGTATAACTTTATACTTCAATATTCTAATAAACTTTTCAATCAAAATTTTACCCAAATCGTATTCTCATATTCTTACTTTTATTAATTTTATTTTATTCTATATTTCACATATAAAGTTTCTAATTTACTTGAATTTACAGGATGCTTTAACTATTCTTTCTTATATCATAATTTCTAATTTATTTATTATCAACAGGGGTGTAACAAATAATTTTTATATTTAATTGCAAATGATTTTATGAAAATTCTACTCATACAATGCCTAACCAAAAATAGAGGACTACAATTCTTTTATTCCTTTAGTTAAAATTAACTTAATAAAAATTTAGGAAGAATACATATTTCCAGTTATAGAAATTTGGAATAAGATGCTCTTCTTTAGGAAAAATAATAATTCCTAATTATAGAAGATAAATACCTTTTAACAAAAAGTCATTTAATTAGATACGTTTATTGGCTTTCGAAAGGACACGATTTTTTATTTGCAAAACTCTCAAAAATTATAATTTTATATTTAAAAAGACACATTTTTATTAAAACCATTTTTAAAACAATTTATTAGATAATACAAAAAATAGTAACACTATTTTTGAATTTAATATCAGGGAAAGAATGATTCAAATATTGTGTTTTTGATAAACTTGTGAAAACATTTATCCATGCAAAGCCTTTGAAATCCAAGTAATAAGATATTATATTTAATTTATTACTTTAATAAATGAATGCATTTATTATAAAAGTAAGAGAGAATGAATAAAGTCAACTTAAATATTTTAAAGTAAGGATAATTCTTTTATATCCATAATAAAATTTAGGGTATGCATACTTTAAATGACCCACCAATAAATGCATGATACTTTTTCACATGAACAACTATAAACAAGTAATTTTACGCACAAACAGAAATTATTTGCTTTTTAAAAAAATCTTTTTTAAAGATAATAATATTTATTTAATAGTAACTTAATTGTTTTGATAATTAAAATGCATCTTGAAAGTTTTAATCAAATTAGTTCTATATATTGAACTCAATCTATAAAAAATTTGATACGTGAAATAACGTGATTATTTATGTTATAAAATTGGTCTATATAATTAAGATTTGATAATACATGAAATTATAAATTGAAAAAATTCACTAATTATATTAGTTATGTGAACCCAATATCATTTGATTAAGAAAATATATATTATATTTCAACTTAATTTATATGCTTGTAATGACACCAATTATACCTCGAATTGTTAAAAAATGACAAATCACACATACACATATATATAGTTGATAATAATTTGTGCTAGTAATTAATTTTCAAGTAATTAGATAATGTTATTCTCATAATTATCTTTAATACTTATGTAATAAATATAAATATATTTAATTTTAAAATAAGTTTAAATTTAACCCATAATTAGTGTAATAATTTTTTTTACTCCCAAGTATCCCACACTTTTTAGTTTAATATGTTTCATATTTTTATTTACTAGTAAATAAAAATAAGATATATCATTAAAAAAATAATAGCAATTAAAATTTTTTAATGATAATAAAAGAATTAATTTTAACAGTTTTTTTATCAACATGATAATAAATATTTAAGTGTATATAAAGCTGATTTATTAAATAATAGATTAAATTTAAATTCCGTATAAATTATACATATACTTTTAAAATTAATGATATGAAATATACAATTTAATTGTTAAAATGCCATTCACATGAACAGTATTTATATAAAATTGTAAAAGTAATTGTAAATAATAATTTAAAATGTAATATTACACTTCTAATATATTGGTAATAAGATTAGAAAAAATAAATATTATAACAAGAACATTTAATTCAAATGACCTATAATATCACTTGAAAGTTTTATCTTTCTTTACCTCTTAAATTTAAACTTAAAACTTTACATATATATATTTAATAGTTTAATAAATCTTTTTATTATCCAAAAAAATAATTAAACATCACACTTTATGACTTAATCTAAATTTTATTAGTTACCTATTTATGATCTAGGTACCTTTAGCAATTTATACAAATTCAATAAATAGGCAAAATGACAAAAGCCATTATTAATTATTACCTATAAAGGAAGTGCTCAGTTAAAAAATATTAGCCATCTATTCTAATAGCAAGAAATATTAAGACTCTTTCTTGCCAACTGTTCAAGATATGAATATCCAAAGTTTTATTCTAATTATGTTAGAATTTTTGTTTAATACTTATTTGTCAAAATTATTTAAATATTATTTTATTATTATTAAATTAATAATATAATTTTTTTATCTAAATAAAATATTATAGTTTGGTGTGGAGGTTAGGCAATCCTTTTTAATATATATATATATATATATATATATATATATATATATATATATATATATATATATATATATATTATTTGAGTTTCTTTACAGTTTATCAAGTTAATCTTATAAGATTTCTTGACAAACTGGAAAGTAATTTTCTTTCTGAGAACTTTGGTTGTAATTTCTCTATTTGTAACCTTATATGGAATTAAGGCTTGGATAAAAGGATTACCTAAAATAAGTTGGTTGGATAAATTCTTTACGAGTAAAAACTCTTAATTTGTTTTGAAAGAAGAATTTACTATTTGAACATTTGGTAATTTGAAATTGATTTCAAGGAGGGAACTGTTTGCAGACTTAATCTTGGCCTTAATTTTTTCAAAAAATTTGGTTGGAACTAGACTTTCTTGAATACAATTAATGTCTGCTCTGGTATTAAAAAGAGTAATTATTTCCAATTGCCAATCATTTTTTGTTAAAACAACTGAAATATAATATTTGAGAATTGAGATTTTGGAAATAATTCCTAAGAAATCATTTTCTTCAATTTCTTTATCTCCATTGATTTTTTCTTTTCCTTTTAAAGAAACTGGAGATTCAGGAGGAATTTGAAAAGTAGAAATGATTTCTCCTTGGAGTTTTTGAATAGATTTTGCTATTCTTACTTTTTATCATTATCAGGATAATCACTAATGATGTCAAAAAATAATTTTTGCTCCGCATTGAGCACATTTACCTGAAACTCAGAGAGCGAATCCTTTGAGGATATTTCATCATCTTGAGGAAGGCGATCTATTTGTTGAACCTAATCTTCTCCTTCCGTTCCCGGTTCTGGTTCAGATTGAGAAGAATCCTCAACAAGAAGGTTGACTATTTGCTTCAAGATGGATTCATCTAGATTTAGTTGCTGCAACCTTCTATTCAATCTACAGTACCTAACAATGTGTCCAGGTTTTCCACACTTGTAACATACTGATTTGGTATTTTGAGATTGATCAGGAGGTGGAGCATTATATATATATATATATATATAGAGAGAGAGAGAGAGAGAGAGAGAGAGAGAGAGAGACATACACACATAGAAACTTAACTTCAAATGTATTTGAAAAGACCATGGAACATCAAATTTTTATAGGTAGAATGAAGTATTAAAGAGTTCATGCTAAACAAATGATTGGAGTGCTGAGAGAGCGTAAAAAGGTAAATTTTAAAGTCACAACCACAACATATCCCTCCAATTAAGATTGCAAAGCATTTGAGTATTCTTCAAATTTAAATAAATCAAAGTATGCAATTTCCATATGATCTTGTCCATGCTCGAGCTACGCATCTGCAACAGAAGTCAGAGATTAAAATTAAAATTTGGGAGAAAGAATGACCTGCTTTGATTTAGACAAGTAAATGCCAGGAAGTTGCAGATGCAAGGCTTGTCAAATAAAATACAATAATTTTTTAATTTGTATTTAAAAACTAGATAAGGCGATTAATATCACATAGCTAACCGAGAGTGTGACCAATGGTGGGGGCTCAATTTTCATTTTTTTTTAAATACAAAATGTAAGATTGAAGAAAAGAGATAGAAAGTAAGAATAGCAAATAAAATAAAACATTGTTTACCTCAATAACTACATCTTAATTGTAATAATAGTGACTTAAACATTACATATATCTTAAATTCAGATTAAGACTTTGCACATAACAGTGATACATGAAATTAGCAAAATTTATTTAATATTGCATAACATCAATGGATATGGACTATAACATTACTCAAACAATAAAGAAAATAATGGTATATTTGATTAGATAGAATGGAATGAAATAATTATTTTATAACGATATTTGATATGATAAAAAATAAAATAAATATTTCATTTCATTTTTAAGCATAGTACAATGAAATAATATAAAAATTGGATGAAAAAAATATCGTCAAAGACAATAATATGCTTATTATAAAAATAATAAATACCTTGTTATTATAAAAATAATAAATATATTATTAAATAATTTAATATTATTAAAATGTATGATATAATTAATAATAAAATTATCACAATTTAAATTTTATAAGTATAAAAAATATCATATTTTACATTTTATTATACAAAATGTAATTATTAAAATATTTTAATAAAGGATAATATTAAAATATATAAAAAATATAAAGAATATATATGTATATAAAGGTTAATTTATAAATAATGGAACGACCATTCTGTAAGAAATGAATGCTTGTATTTCATAATATATATCAAACAAATTTGTTGATCATTCTTTTTTATTTTTATTTCATTCCGTCCAACTGAGTGTATTCTAAGACCGGAGCTGACAGAAACGATTCCAAGCGGGAATGTAAATCAAAACAGTAAAATATTATAGAGACCGACTCCATTTACTTTTGAAATGAAGTTTTCGAAGTCAATAGCTCAACTTCCGTACAGCGCATGAAATTCATTTTATTTGTCAAATATATATATATATATATATATATATATATATATATATATATATATATATATATATATATTATGTTTAACAAATAAATATTATCAACAAATAAGATTATTGTAATTTATACAATTAAAAAGTCATATATATATATATATATATATATATATATATATATATATATATATATATATATATATATATATGCACATTACTCTCTTTATCTAAATTTTTTACAAAAATATTTTATTGTATGAAAAATTAATATAAGATATTAAAATCAACAATCGAATAAAAAAATTAAAATTTGAGAGATTGGATGTTGAATCCCATCAAATATATATATTTCAAAATTACTTTAAAAGTATAATAGTCACTTTTTTTTACCAATAAATATATTATGACTTATTATGCATGAGTACTAATATAATTAATAATATGAATATATATAAATAATTTATCAAGAATATAAAATTATTTAAACAAAAAATAATTATTTTACATTATATAAATATTCTACATAGAAATAATTTTGGTATGTTTGAAACGTTAACTAATAAAAATATTCGTAAAATTATAAAATTAATAATTTAACATTCAATATAATTTAAAATATAGTTAAAAATTTATTATAATAATTATTAAATTTAATTAATAGTATGAAAGGAGAGCATTGTAAATAAAATATTTTAAAAACATATTTACGATATAAAATTTAAATATATATTTACTATCAATTAAATTAATTTTAGTAAAACAAAGTGGTAACAAATATAAAATGCTTATATGAGCATTACAATTATAATAATATTGGACAAATATGTAAGAATACCATAACAATTTACGATATAGGAGTATACAAATAATTCATTAAAAACATAAAAATATTTGAATAATAAATAAATAAATATAAAATTCTTCAGATAAACATTAAATATAGTTTATTAGTAGATTGTAAAATTTTTTCATTTATTTAAAAGAGGATAGAAAATTAAATTGCAATATATTAAATTTAAAAAAGTAAATAGTCTAATAAAATATGAAAATTGTAGACATTACATTAAAAGCTCTTCGACATGAATTTTTTCAAAGTTATTTTCGTAGGATTTTTTTTTTTTTTTGGTTTTAGAAGTGAAACTTGCAGGCGGAAGAATTTTGGAAGATAATAATTTTAATGGACTCAGTTCGTGGTATAACTATCAGCTTCATTAAATCATATATAAATTATCCAAATATCTCTAAAATTAATAATCACTTCATAATTAGGACTCGCTGCAATTAGTATTTGTATTTAATTAAATGACTTTGAAATATCAACTGCATAAAATTGCTGGACCTACAAGTGACTCAATGACACGAGCAAGCGGTAGGAAACGAACCCGTACTGATAATTGGTAGATTGGGTTTCAATCAGATTGCAGGACTAGGCTGCTTCTCTGCTTCTGCTTCCTCTGCATTCTACAATCATATTTATAATTTGTCAGATTACTTTATATATATATATGTATATAGTTTAATTAAATACATACTTGGCTTTGATAATGACTCTGTATGATTGCTTCAAGCCCTTCTTCAATAGGGCACTCATACTTCGTGCCTTCAACAGATAAGGAGTGAAGTACTGGTGTGGATGTAATCCCATGACAAAATGACTCCATCTTTTTGCAGTTTTTAATAGTTATTGTTCTACATTTTGCCAACTTCACATCACAAGGGCCTGCACAGAAACGCTTTAGGCTGGGTAGATCTATTAGGTTCAATGTTACCAACCATGGGAATGTCATAACTTTAGTCTCATTTGGTTCTTGAGATATTTTGTCGCCCTCATCTGTTTTGAAGGTTACAATCTCCTCCATCATCTCACAATTTGATACTTCAAGCCATTGGAGCATTGGAAGGCTTCTGGCTATAGAAAGAGGGAACACACTTTTCAAACTGTTGCAAGACTTGATGTCAAGTATCTGTAGATTCTGAAAGCCTAAAATTGACGCATGATGACTTTTCCATATGCTAGCTAGCTCTGGCAAAGAACGCAAACGTATGATTTCCTATTGATAGGGCATAATACCATGCTCTTTATTATCTGCATCTACTCCCTCTGATTCAAATATCTCGATAACTGAATCACATTCTTCTACATTCAGTTCTGTCAAATGTTGGAATTTACGCATCATATTGGATGGAACACAATTCAATAAATTTTTATAGCCCTTAAGAGTGAGTCCTGTCACTTTTGTAACATAACCAAGTAGGAGTTCATCATGCTCAATCCATCTAAATGTCTGCAACTTTTGCATTTGCTCCTGCAAAATACCTCATGTTAATACATATTTATTGTGTGACTTAATTTTGTCACACTCATCTTCTATTTAGTCTGAATATATATCATGTATTTTTTGTTATTAATATATTTTCATGAGGGATTTTGTTTTTTGACATGTTGGAATGTTCAATTAATTTTATTCATTTAACAGATCTTTGAGAATTTAGTTTCCCTATAATCTTTTATTAGATTTGAATCCAAAACAATAAAGAGAGTAAATTAACTTTATTATCATAAAGCCATAATTTTGGCCATTAGTTCCTATGATTCTTTTAACAGAAAATTACACAAGTAAAGTGCTCAAATATCAAAGAAATCAGCGCATAAAAGATACTCATAATGAGTTATACATCAAAGATGAGAGTTAATGAAAGAAATGACAATAACAACTTTTTAGAAATTAAAGGTTTCAAAATAGAGCTCTTTCAGACATTCTCTTTTCAATCCTCAATTAAGAAGAAAGTAACACTCAAAATCATATTGTAATTTCACGTTACAATCACACTTTATAATGTTAAGGATTTTCAGAAATTCTACATAAATAATTACATATATACAAGACATACTTACACATAAAATTTCATAGGTCTCTAATAAAAGCATCACAAATCTTCAACTTATTTAAAATATTTTATCATAAAATAAAAGAAAAATAATGTCTTAACTAATAAATGATAAGAGTTAAAAATAAAATATATAATAAAATAAAATTAATAAATTTAATTAAATAAAATCTTTAATTTATTTAAAATATTTTACCATAAAAAAATTTATACTGCGATAAATTTATATTACTTAATTGTATTTAAGTTATAAATAATATCAATAAAAAAAGTATAATAAATAGTACATAAAGTATATAGCCTTGCCAGAATTTTGATTGATACATATTTAATTTGATCTATAGTACGTAAAATTTGATATCAAGAAAATACAAACAAAATTTAAATAAATAAATTTGATTTTAATTTGTAAGTATTGTATTTAAAAAATGGAATATGCAACTAATTAATTTATTTAATAATTTGCATACTAATATTTTAATTTATTTAAAATATTTATAAAAATATAAATATATAATATTATATATACTACTTAATGATATTAATGTCCAAGTTATGAACAATAGTTAATATGAAAAAATATGAAAAATATGAAATGCCAATAATAAAAAGAAGAGAAATAATATTTGAGTTCTAAATAATAAGAATTAACAATAAAATATATAGTAAAATAAATTAATTCAATTAAATCAAAATTTTAAATTACTTAAAATATTTTATGTTAAAAATATTATATCCAATTTATAATATTTAATAGTATTTCAATTATAAATAATAGAAACTAAAAGTGTAAAAAATAAAAAAGTTATAGGGATAACGTTGGGTGCAAAAATATCTTTTTATAGCCTAACACGTGTTTAAAAAAAAATCAAAAAACCTTCTTTTCATATAGTATAGAAGTATACATAGATAGCATAGATTAATTGCTTAATAATATTAGTATTTAAATTGTAAACAATAATAATAATCATGAAGGAGGAAAAATATATAATAGAGCAAATTAAAAAAAGAAATAATGGAAGAGTTATTAAGTAATATAAGAATTAAAAATAAAATATATAATTAAGTTGTATTAGATATTTCTTGAAGACTTTATGCTTTCTTCTGTATTCAGGATTTAATATCTAATCTTTATTTATGTATTTAATAGTTGAATCACTACTACTATTACAAAAAAAGAGAATACATAGTTAAATAATTCAATTAAATTATAATTTTAAGTTATTTAAAATGTTTTTATAATAAAAAATATTATATACTATGTTATATCCATATAATTCAGTAAATAAAAAAATTTTAATGAAATAGATAAAAAGTAAAATAGCGCATGATCTTGAAAAATTTTTAATTCATACATATTTAATTTAAAATGTAGTAAAAAAATTTAATATCAAAATCCCATTTATAAAATTTAAATAAAAAATAAAAAATTATTTTTAAAATATTTTTATTAAAGAGAATATGTAATTTATTATTTCAATTAACACTTTATACTATATTTTATAACATATTCAAAATATTTTTATAATAAAATTAAATGTATAATATTATATCTACATTATTTAGTGATTTTAGTGTCTAAGTTGTAAGATTAAAAAATCAAAAAACATGGAGTAATGAGTGAATTATAAAGTAATATAAGAGTTAAAAATAAAATTTTATTAAATTAGATCTATAACTTATTTAAAATAATTTTAAACAAAAAAATGCATCCTATTAAATGCATTTTTGTTTGTGAAATTAATATTTGAATTATAAACAATGAGAGTGGATATAAAAAAGAAAAATATGCAATGGATTAAATAAAATGAATAAAAGCAATTAGTAAATTGTAAGGTAAAATAAAAATTAAAAATAAAATATATACTTAATTAATTCATTATAATCTTAACATATGAAATATGATCATAAAAATAGAATATATTGCATTATATATGTTACTTAGTAATATTGACATATGAGCAATAAATAATAAAAATGATAATAAATAAATAAATAAATAAATAAATAATGAAACAGATAAAAAAAACAAAGAAACAATGCATGTCATAAACTTTGATAAAATCACAAACTTAAATTTAATTTAACATATGAAAATTAAAAATTGATGTGAAGAAAATATTTATAACATTTAAATAAAAAATTTGGTTTTAAAATTTAAAATTTTTAAATAGTAGAATATATAATTGATAAACAGAGTGAGAATAAAAATATATGTAATGAAATAAATATTAGCATCTAAATTATATATATACAATTTTTTAAATAATCGTTGTTGTAAACAATAATTTTAACCAAAAAAAAAAGAGAAAAAAAGAAAGGCTTGCAATGGAATAAATAAAAAAAGAAAGAAACAATAGATAACCGTAGAGTAATAAAAAAATATAAAAATATAATATGTATTTAGGTAATTAAATTAAATTAAAATTTTCATTTACATAAAACATTTTTATTATAAAAATAAAATATTCATATTATATTTATAGTAATTAATAATATTATAAATAAAAAATGTACATAAAAAACATATATATATATATATATATATATATATATATATATATATATATATATATATATATAAAGAGAAACAAATATATATAAATAAATAAAGGAAAAAATAATCCAGACGTCCAACAACAATTGGCCTCACTATTATAACAGAAAAACTGATAGAAACAGTGCAACACGTCAAACAGAGTGAGCGGGAAAATGGAAGTACAAATAATAAAATACGGAGAAACAAATAATATAATAGGAAGAATTAAAACCCTGTTTTCTCTGTATAAATAAAAATAAAAGGGTGTTTTAGTTTAGATGTATAGAAGATAGAAGAAGATGGGATTCCCCTCCCTCCCTGCCATGTGTTGACAACACAAGTATTGAAAGGAAACACAGTAATAAATAGAAAACACGGAAAATGATCATCAACGACATGGACGTACCCATCTTATTAAATGCATCAACTCAAAAGTGTAGTATTAGTATATCATCAAAACTTAGCTTTTCGATTTTAATAGTTTAATTTAATTCAATACATTATTACATACCTCGATTTCATGATGCCTCGGTATGATTGCATCGAGCCCTTCTTCAACAGGGTACGAATACTCTGTGCCTTCAACAGATAAAAATCTAAGTCTTGGTGTGAATGTGATCCCATGACAAAATGATTCCATCTGTCTACAGTTTTCAATAATTATCCCCTTACATTTTGGCATCTCCAGATCACAAGGGCCTGCACAAAAACGTTTTAGGCTGGGTAGATCTGTTATGTTCAATGCCCATAACTCCGGGAATACCATAACTTTAGTTTCATTTGATTCTTGAGATATTTTGTCGCCCTCATCTGTTTTGAATGCTACAATCTCCTCCATCATCTGACAATCTAATATTTCGAGCTTCCCAAGATTTGGAAGGCTTTTGGCTATAGAAAGAGGGAACACACTTTTCAAACTGTTGCAAGACTTGATTTCAAGTGTGTGTAGATTCTGAAAATCTAAAATCCAAGCATGATGATTTTTCCATATGCTAGCTAGTTCTGGCAGAGAATCTAAACACATCTTTCGCAGTTGATAGGGCACAATACCATGCTCTTTATTATCTGCATCTATTACCTCTGATTCAAATATGTCGACAACTGAATCACATTCTTCTACATTCAGTTTTCTCAAATGTTGGGATTTACGCATCATATTGAATGAAACACAATTCAATAAATTTTTATAGCCCTTAAGAGTGAGCTCTGTCACTCTTGTAACATAACCAAGTAGGAGTTCATCGTGCTCAATCCATCTAAATGTCTGCAACTTTTGCATTTGCTCCTGCAAAATACCTCATGTTAATACACATTTATTGTGTGACTTAATTTTGTCACACTCATCTTCTATTTAGTCTGAATATATAATTGTTATGTTATTGTTATTCAGCTCAGCATTTTGTTTTGTTGTGCTAAATTTAAGTAACTTTTATCACTTTTATCTTCAATTTCGTCTGTATATATAATATAACATGTATATATTTTTTTCATTATTATTCTCGTAAGGAATATTTCACTTCCCCTTTTCGTCGTTGGTTCATGTAATTTTACAACCAAAAAGGTAAATTTATTTTGTTATCATAGACCTATATTTATGTGAAAAATCTGTAAAATCTGTAGCCACTTGTTTCCATTGTTCTTAAAGCAAGAAAATTATGGGAGTAAAGTGCTCAAATTCAAATATTGAAGAAATCAGCTCATACTCATACTCACTATGAGTTATGCATCAAAGATCACAGAAGAAATCATGAAATATAAGCAACCAAATGCTGAATGCAAAATCATCGCAAGGCCCTGAAATTCTTTTGCAATAAATGTGTCTTCGAATAGAGAGTTTTCAAAGCAATTTTCCCCCACTACTTAGTTAAAAAGAAAGTAAAAGGCCCTCTTTTAACATCAAAAGTGAAAATTGTAATTACCCAAATAACATTTTAACCACCCGTCACAATAACACACTAATTCTAAAGGTTTTGAAAAAGTCTTCACAAATAATTTCATAAATACAAAATGAAAATAAAAATCACATAAATGTCAAGTAAATGCTTATTCATCTCTTTGTTGCAAATTAAACTTATATTTTAACTTTGAGAGATAATTAACTGCAAAATTAAAACAATAAAAAAGAACATTTCAACTATATTTGTATATTTGTACAGTAGCATGTTATGGCCGTATATCTATTTCACGCAGAATTACAAAGGAAATACTCGCTTAGAATACAATATTAAGAACAGTATAATAAGAAATTAATATATATTTATATATAAATTTTTCCAAAGCAATAGAAAATTTATAAGAATTGAACCATCCTTGCATAACCAAGAAACTTTTCCATTTGACTCACTGACAGACATTGTAGTGAATAGAAATTTAATTATAACATTTAATTCCATTTAAAACTTGATAAAATAAAATCAAGAAATTTCCCAGCTTTTGAAAATTTTTCTCCCTTCTTTTTTCCAATATAAGGTGAATTCTATGAATTTTTAAGAATTTAAAAATATGGGGTGATATGTTAATTTTAGAAACTGTTAAATTAAAATCATTTAATCATACATGTTAAAAAAATAGACAGTTGTAATTAAACAATTTCAATTTAATTACTTTAAAATTTATCATGTCATCTCAGATTTTAAAATTTTTGGGATATCATAGCAAATTACCCAATATAAATAAAAGTTAAAGGCAGTATATATATGCCAACCAAAAGAAAAAAAGAAATCATTCATGTAATTAAATGACTCCATACAGAGTCAGCCCTGTAGTTTATAGGTCGCACTATTGCAATCTGAAACTAATCCGACGTGGGGTGGAAATAGAATTGAACATTATATTATTTTATGAAATCAGATTAAATTACTTCCGTCGCTTTCATTTTACATTTGGTCTCATTAATTTGTATTTGTATGAATTTCTATTTTGCGTAGCAAAGATTTTTTGGGAATACCATTTTTGTGGTCTAGACCGACCAAATTTATTTAAATTAGTTAGGGTGATAAATATATAAAAAGTTTAATCTTTCTACAATCTCTTATTATATTTAAATCCAATAGAACAAATTAAGAAAAAACAAACTTTTAAACACCTAAGCATTACTTGCACGAAACCTTTAGTGTTAATTCTCATTGCTGGAAATTAATTAACTGGTATAATTGTCATTGATTACAAGTAATTGTAATATTCAAAAAATAAAAAAGAACAAAAATAATTCTTCATTATCGTAATCGGCACATTGGATCAATCTATGTATTTCATTCAAGTTTTATATTCTACATATATAAACTCGAGAATGTCCACTTAAATTATAATCTAATATTAAGTTAATACGTATTTCTATTGTATACTAAGAGAATGAGTCATATACACAAAGAAAATTGTGACAATAAAATCTTGTATTAATTGTTAAAATTAAAAAAAAAACCAAAAATTATATGATCAGTAAAATGTGATGTTCTAACTTAATACATTACTTGTAAAAATATAAATAAATTTTCTCGTCCCTTCGGGTACTTCTAAATTTAAACGACATAAATAAATGCTCTTATAACATTATAAAATGTTTAATAATTGAATTTCACTGTACACCAAATAAAATTTGTTGAGATCGACTACGAATACGGAATAATGTTACAGTAACCATGGATGCATGCCCAAACAAATTTTATATGCGCGTGATTACTGTATATTAGTCTTATATAAATCATGCATTTAACAGACTTGAATTAAACAGTTGGATAGCACATACATACCTCAAATACGCTTGCATTGTAAATATAATGTATGGTGGAATTTAGATCTCCCATCGTATATGCTATCGGTATCGGCCTTCCCCAAATATAATAATACTCTTGTAAAAGCACTTGTGAGAGTTTTGGTGTGCTTACGGTTCCACAAGAGAAGGTTGTCATGTTTGGACACTCTTCAGTCACCATTTTATCACAAGAGGGAAGCTCAAAGTCGCAAGCTGCTGAACAAAAGCATTTGAGTTTGGGCAAATGACGGAGATACAATTCCTTCAATTCTGGAAATATTATTTTGACCTTATTTATTCCTTCACTTTCTTCATTCTTCTGTATCACTATATCCTCTATCATATTGCACTCTTGCACCCTTAGATATTGAAGTTGTACAAGATTTTGAGCCAAAGAAAAAGGTAGGACGTCAGTTAACCTATGGCATTCTGAAATCTGTAATTCTCTTAGATTTGTGAAACTTACAATCTCACTGATTAAGCTTTTCCATATGTGCATCAAATTTGGCAGTTCCTTCAATCCTATTTTTACTAGTTCAAAATCTTTCTTTTTCATATCCAAATCCAATACTCCTTCTGATTCAAACACCTCAACCAGTGATATACATTTCCAGATACAGAGCTCCTTTAGATGGTAAAACTTGTGTATCTCGTCAAATGGAATTACTTTCAAAAGTTTTTCATGATTTTTAAGAAAGCAACTCATCACATCTTGATCCAGCTCGTCCCACCTTAATGTCTCTGAAGTTTGCAGTACCACCTACAATTAACCACGTGCACATACTTATGAACACAATAATAGAAGCTATTTATAGATTTGCCACTTTCTTTTGCATTAGATATGTAATACCTTTTGTATTAGACTGGCAGTCAAATTTTTCTATAATTTCAAAACTTAATAAAACATTGGTTCTGGCTTATCAACAAGGATAAAATGATTAAAGAGGAAAAAAGGATGCGAGAATTAGACTTACATGAAGTGCTTTGTACTGGCGTATAATAGCATTCAAGTCTCTCTGTCGCATGTACTTCATCTTATGGTTTTTGCCACCTAAGGTTACATCCTGCAACTTAGGAGTATTTGAAGATCCACACGATAATTCCTCTATATTGGGGCAATCACTTATAGATACTTCTTCCAATGAAGGAAATTCCAAGTGATGGTAGGAACCGAAGCAGAAGCACCTGAAGTTGCCTAACCTTTTAAGTTTTAGAACCTGCAATTCAGGGAACATAATTTTTTCTGTTTGTATTTCTTTTTCATCCGATACAATTTCTTCTATGCTATCACAGTCCCTTATATCTAACTTTTTCAAACACTTAAGACTTGCTGACGATGAAGGAGAGAATAAACTGATCATTTTGTGACAATGTTGCATTTCAAGAGATGACAAATTTGGAAATAAGAAGCCATCTGTAAATGGGACACGTCTTACCCTTGTTCCACCTTCATTGGAAGCACCCTGCAACAAAATCTTTAATTTATTACACTGCTTTAAGAAGTAGGCATTAAGAAGTAGCTTTAATTCATCACACTAAAACAGATGTGGAAATTGATGTTTTCAATCATCTTACTAGGCATTAAGAAGTAGCTTTAAAAAATTAAGATCGTTCCATGAATATTGTTAAAAATTTGAGTTCTTTAAGTGAAAGGAAAATGAATATTTAGAACCTGAACAACAAAAATTTTAAACTCAAAGTCCAAGTGCTTAAACTATACTTTTCTTCAAATTTAAGAATTTAAAAAATTAAAATTTTATTGGATACCATGTCCACATTATTGTTGTCTAAGGATGCTGGATCCTGTATACACTGACAAAAGCTCACAAGATTGGGCACTGTATAGAGTTTGAGTGACTCGACTCTAGTAAAAGAGTTAACATTCATTCCGTTTGAATGGCAGATTATGGTATCCATTGAATTGCAACCAGCTATATGAATGTGTTGAAGAATTGGCATGGAAGAACATAAACTTGCTTTCATTTCTTCGAAAGAAGGGAGATGGTCCTTTGGTGATGAAGTCTGCAAACCCAAAAGCTTATAAATGTCAGTTAAAAGGTAAACAAATTAATAATTATAACTATACACTTCGTTTATATACACATATTCCAAGAATACAAATTAAACAAAGTTAAATAAAGATGATGGAGGGTATGTATACCTTGACGCTGCTCTTGCTCGCATATCCAAAGCAACAATTGAGAAAACTTGTGGAACTTCTATTAGAAGTGATAGTGCTAGAACCAGTATCTGAAGAGATCATGGAATCGTATTGCTTTGCACTAGCAATTGCTTTTTGAATTTGAATACGATTTAGTTCAGGACAACTCCTAATGATTAATTCTTTCAAGGATGGCCATACTAATTCAAAATCTGAATCTGAGCAGAAATTCACGAGCCTTGGAACATTATCTAGTTTTATGGAAACAAGTTTAACAAACTCAATAGTCTCTGCTTTCTTATTTATAGTTTCGGTTGACACTAAATGCTCCATTGAGTCGCATGATTCTATCTCCACTTTTTCAAGCTGTTTGAGTGCTCTAACAATGAAAGGAGTGAACAAATATCTTATGGAGCCGCACTCTTTTATTATAAGTTGTTTCAAGTTCTCAAATCCTTGCACATTTTCTGGAACATTATCCCACACATGCCTTAGCTTATTGAGCCTATTTATCCAAATTTCTTCGATTTGAGGAAATAAATAATGAACTGTCTGGCCAACCAATTTTGAGTATTCTAGCAAGTCAAATATCTTATCCAAGGAAGAGCAATCAGTTACAAAGATTTTTTCTAATTTTGGAAATAGTTGCATCGAATCACAAGTAAACAGCTTGCCGCCAAATGGATGTAGCTCATCTTTAACTATTTCACTGTCTTTCAATTCTTCAACCTGCAATTAAATCCATTTCATTGAACGATTTCCGCATAGTCAGCATGTTTCTCCATGATAAATCTCATACTAATCTTTTTTAATTTATTAGATTTTTAATTTTCAAATTTTGGGCAAACGTTTTTCTGTGCCTTGAACTTGGTGACAAATACTAACAGAAGTAGCATTTTAAAGACTAAATTAACTAGATCACAATTTGAATGCTGAAATACAACATGGGAAAGTGTAAATAATAAAAAGCTTTTCCATATGAATATGAAAACAAGATGATTTTTGTAAATTTTGTGAGACATCTATAAATATAGCAGGATCATTCTTTGTAACGCCATCAAGTCCAATAAAGATATATTAGACAAAAATTTTGAACTGAAAAATTTATTTTATCGTATTTTTGTGAATATAATTTTATTCTTCTTATATAAGTTTCATTACCATGTATAAATACACAGGCATATGAAAGAGTAAAGACTACTTCAAGTATGATTTAAAAGGAAAAAGAGCAAAAGCTTATGAACCATGAGAAATAAGCACTGTCAATCCTTGTGTAGTTACATGCTAGAATTTAAAACGTACATAAAAAGCGAAACCATGATATGCAAATGAGGTTTTGAACTTTTAGATTACCATATGATGTGTAATGTCAAAATTTAGAACTGCATATCAATCAATCAATACAATTACAATGACTCCAATAAGATGAAGTCAATGACATTATAATGAGTGAGAAATTGACGTACCCAGGGAATTGATTGATCTAACTCATCTGAAACCATCTCAACAAAGCCAATCAAATTTGGAAGATTATGCAGCTTCAGCTCTACTAAATTTGAAAATTCAACCATTGATTTCTTGATAACAAGAAACTCTAGTTCATTACAGGATTCAATATAAAGAACTTCCAAGTTAGAAAATTTTTGTTCATCTGTGTCGTGGATTGTATTCAAGTTCTTCAAGTATTTTACTGCCACAAAATGGAGGATTTCACAATTCTTGACCAACTGTTTCATTAACAAACTATCTTTGATAGAGTTGCAGTCTACAGCTTTGATTTGTAATGTGTTTGACTGTAGGTATCCGCGACGAAAAACATCATATTTAGAATATCCCTGTCCCACATAGATCCAAAATTTCTCCAGGTTTTCAAACATTAAATCTTCAGATAAAATTTCAAATTTCTTCACTCTAATATGAACAACCCTTAATTGAGGAGACAGAAGTTTCAACTCGGCAAGGATGACTTTATTTTGCAGCCAAGGAAAATACTCAACTCCAATGTAAAGTTCTTCTAAACGGGATAAGCTTGCAATGACATTGGTATGAATCTTATAAAGAACATTGCATTCACTTAAATCCAATAATCTCAGAAGGCCAAGTTGTCCAATTTCAGGTGGCAATTCTTTGATGTTTGATGACACAAAGCTTAAGATCTCTAATCTGGGAAGCTCCGTGCCAATAATAGATATGTCTCCAACCACACAATTTTCTAATCGCAGTGTCCAAAGGTTGTGCAAGACTCTAAACAGAGATGGTAGGTTTGGAATGTACAAATTTTGCAAACTGAAAACCTGGAGCTCGCTCATACCTTGGAACGAGTTTTCTAGCCAGCCAGGGATTGTTACCCCTTCCTTTGATTGTAGCCACCCAGGGATTGTTTCCCCTTCCTTTGATTCTGCTTGTAAAAGTTGATAATTTGAACAATTAAACCCAATGGGAAGTTTACTTGACTTGTCCAATATAAGTGATATTGCCTTATAATCACACGCACCACCTTTGGGTCTTCCTATTTCGACCCCACTTTGTACGGTATGCCCGGATGCAATCCATATGATACTATCACGTACAATATCATGCATTTTGACACACTCTTCTTTTTCACCGTTTAATAACAAGAAGCGGCTTTTTAATTTGTCAACCAAACTATGCACCCGTTTTCTTGCTGTTAACAAATTACCAGCACCTTTAAACAAACCCAAGCCAAACCCATGTCTCATCAGAACTTCAATGGGAATGTCAAAATCTTCTGGAAATAAACAACATAGCAAAAGACAATCCTTGTGCTCTTCGGTATCTAAGAAGTTGTAGCTTACTTGGATCCGTAAATATGCAGAGTCTTGTATTTCTGAGGATGCTACCGAAGAAGTTTTCAGTTGAGTAAGTACATCCTCCCATGTATGCTTCTCTTCCTTTAGTAGCATTTTTCCAATAGTCACAATTGCAATGGGCAGGCCCCCACATTCTTTTGCAACTTCTTTTGCTATAGGTTGGATAAGAGGCTTATCACAAATATTACTGCCTACCATCTCCCTAAAGAGTTCCCACGCTTCATCCCAAGACAAGGTAGGTATAATAAAAATTTCTTGACTTCCCATTATTTCACACACATGTTGATTTCTGGAAGTGAGTAAAATCTTGCAACCCTTGTGATACTCAACATTAGCAGGAAGTCCAATACGTTCAAAATCAAACTCAGTCCAAACATCATCAAGCACTATCAGAACTTTACTGATTGTTATCAGGCTACGAAGTATTTTACTCGCTCTTTCTTGAAGAGTCTCATTCTCAAATTTCAAGCCCAGCATCCCAGCAATATCACCTTGGATCCTCCAAACGTCAACATTTTGGGACACCACTGCAAAAACTACTCTATCAAAGAGCTTATCCGCTTCAGCGATCTTGATCACTTGTTTCCCCATCGTGGTCTTCCCCACTCCCCCCATCCCACAAATGCTAATCCTTTTGAACTCATCATTTTTCAGTTTCTCTAGTACCTCCATTATTATTTTTGTTCTAGATTGAATGCTCTTGATGTTAGCTGTGAAGATCTCCCCAGCTCGCGGTGGAGGCGCAGGATAGGATATTGAGGTCGAAAATTTTTGGCACTCATCCTTTAAGCTGGCAACAACAGCTCTCATTCTAGCAGCTCTCTTACTCAATGAGTAACGATGCCACTGATTTAACTTGTTAACTTCATCTTCGTTGAATTGTTGCAGCTCTGTTTCAACGCCTTGAACTTGGCGTAGCCAATTTTCCACGTCAGGTGCGATTATACGTCCATTATTTCTATCTGCATCCACCCGTCCTTGCAATGCTTGTTTCATGTTATTCAAATTCTCGCGATCTTCCCTCAAATTCTTGATACTTTTGTTGGGGTGAATAAGATGGTCACACTGCTTCACAACGGACCCTACCAACAGTTCTCCAATTTTTGCCACGGCTTCCGAGGCAAGTGAGGTAAAAACCTCCATCTTCTTCCCTTCTCTTGAATCAACTCCCTGCAACACATGGCATTGCATGAAAACCAATCAAGAAGAGAACAGTTTACCAGAAAAAATCAAGAAGAGAATAAATCTTAGCAACAGAACTTCCGACTAGTTTCCTCGAGAAACTAGATAATCATGAGAAATAAAGGGTATGTGGAAAAGAAAATTTTGAAACTATAACCCTGGACGGTGTGAGCATATTACTAGGGCAGTTAGGAGAAGCTAATATTTCTTAGAATAACTCACCAATTTTTTGTTGGTAAAATTAGCCAGCAAACAGCAATATGAGCCTATTCACACATTTCTACGAGGAATCAGTGACGTTTCTATTTGTGGATACTATAAAAAAAAAATTATATGATGATTTAGGATCAATTTTAAACCGTAGCCATTAATCAGAAAAGTTCAAATAAAGCATTATTTTGTTCACCTTTACAAATTATATTAGTAGCAACATATAAATAAGTTTACTACATAAAAACAGAAGCTTAAATTAATGAATAAATTATAATTAAAGAGTATTGTAATTATACAACAGACTATCGGAATGAGCTTTAAAATAGGAAGACATGTAACTGAAATAATATAATAAATACCATAAAGGCAACAAGGCATAGAAATAACGTAATTAATACCCACTTATGCCTAATATAACCACTTTGTGCTTAAACTAAAAGAGAGTTATTGTGCTACTTAAATAATAGTTAAGAGTTAGATATGTAATTTACTCCCTGAACTTAAATAATAGTTGAGAGTTATGGGTAAATTATACATAATCCTCCGAAACTATCACTGACGTGGGATCTATTCTCTATATAATTAAAATGTGTTTCTCATCTACTTTTACTTAATTGATGATGTAAAGAACCTTTCTCTGTCAACTTTTTATTTGAAATCCTAATAGAGAATCGTTAATAATTTTTCTTCAATATTAAAAAAAAATTGATGGCCTAATTTTTGAAAAGTCTCCAACATCCTCCTTCCATCAAATATCAATAATGAATGGATTTTCAAAATTGTTGTGATGATTTTTTTTCTTGTAAATATATTAATTTAAAAATATTGAGATGATTTTTAATATTATATTATTCATCTGAAAAAATAAATCCAATAATTTAATTTTTTTTTCTTGTTAGGTTGATTGTTCCTCGGATTAAAAAGTATTTTCTCTTGTTAGTAATTACTTTTTTTTTCTCTTGAATATTAATCTTTCATTTGTTTCTATAGTTCCATATATATTATTTTATAACAAGTTGAAGATTCTCATCTTCAAATTTAAATGACAATATGAAAATTCTACAATAAAGCAATCAATTTTCGTACAAATTTTTTTAACTATGGGACCAATGAGTCATTTGAATTGGTTATGTTCTTTGGAGGAAGAATCTTTAATTTGACCCCTAAAAAATTAATTTATTTAATTTATTAAAAATTTAATTAATTTAGTTTCATATTTAGTCATTTTGAAAAAATTTGGAATCATAACTCTCAAAACATCGCAGGATTTCAATTCATTCTAACCAATAGGATAATAATTCTTGGCAACTATGTAAGAATCATCATCATCATCATCATCATAATATGAATTATAATAGTGAGAATCATAATGATAAAACATGTACTCATAGAACATTTTCTTTTCAATAATTTGACTTCTAAATTTGGCCAATAAAATTCTTATAAATTCTGAGGATTAATAAAATGAAATGCACCTTTTACATATTGATAGAAGGAAATGAAGAATGATTAAAGAATGAAGGAAGGAGAAAGCGTTTTATAAAAAATATTTTACATGTGAGATCACTTTTACAATATTTTGTTAGGATATCTGATGAAAAGTTAATGGATGGGAATTTTTTATCGTTAAATAACGCCATGTAATAAGCACATTCTAATAATATAAGAAGTAAATCACGTGCTAAAAAAGATTTAAGAGGATTTCATGTAATTTACCCCTAAATATAATGAAATAATTTACATAAAAGTATTGAGATTATATATCTTTTTCTTTTTATGGAGGAGATTGCATGTCTTTAACCTTGTCTTTCAATGAATGTGAAGAGTAGGAGGGAGGAGAATTTTAAAATTTCAAAGTTTTATCGTTTGGTTTAGGAGGAAAACATGTAGAAAAGTAATAAAAATATATATATATAGCTATTATTTCTGTTACTTAAAAATTTTAAAATTTTCCTTTTTTATTTTCTCCTCTAGCTAACTAATTAAAAAAAAAAATCTTTTGTACACTTTCCTTTCTACAAGTTTTCCTCTAATTCAACCTTCAGCGTAAATAGAATATATGTATGTTAAAATGAGAAGATATTTTATCTGGAAGGCACCCGATTTGAGGGGACTGATTGGGAAAAAAAAGGAAATAAAAAAGTTGGAGGCTCATCTACTGTTCTTCGAATTAATTGTTACATTATATATTTTTTCCCCTTTTTTCTCTTCTTCCATGTTCATTTTTATTGCTTACGGTTCAAATAAGTAAAAATATAGAATGATACATTTACTTGTTATTAAAATATTTTAAATATTTAAAAGATTTAATCATATTAACCATGAAAATAACATTTTTTTAGATGAGTTAATTTTTTTGCACTTTGCCACCGGTCACTACATGGGAAAAGTATTTCGTTCCATTCACTGCTTCCAGTTTTGACTCTATTTTGTGCTCAAGTTACAAATTATGTTATTTTATTTATTTATTTTTATTATTATTATTTTGTAATCATCTTAACTATGAAAGTAAAATTTTTTGGAATGAGTTAATTTTTTCCATTTTGCTACATGTCACAGCATGGGAAAAATTATTTTTATATCAATTTTTAAGTATTATATTTTAAATTAAAAATGTATTAATTGACTTTTGTCAAGTTTTCATAGCCTGCATACTATTTTTTTAACTACTTTATTATAAGCTATTTTTTTTTTCACTTTTGATATTTAAAATTTAGATATAATATCATTAAATAGTATAAATAAAATGCAATATACTTTCCTTTTATTGTAAACTATATTTAATAATTTAAAATTTTATTTGATTGGATTAATTTGCTACATATTGTATTTTTAATAAAATATTAAAAATTAAAATAATATTTATCTATTTTAATTTTGTCAACATTTTCTTAAAATTAATTTTTGAGTATTATATTTCACATTAACTATACAATAATTAGAATCTTAAATTTTTTTATTTATTCTATTACTTGTTTTTCTTATTTTGTAATATATTTTATTATTTATAATTTAGATGCAAATTTCAAAGAATAGTATAAATATATAAGATAATATATTTTATTTTTATTATAAAAATATATAAAGAATTTAAATTTAATTAAATTAATTATACATATTATATTCTTAATTTTATTACTTCATAGCTATGCACTATTTCTTTTCTTTTCTTTTGTTAGCTCAATTGCACATATTTTTTCATTTTTTATATTCATTTCTATTAATTACAGTTTACATGGTTGTATTTTTAATGCATTAAAATTTCAATATATAAAGTACAAATTGAGTTAATTTATTATATATTTTATCTCTAATAAAAATGTGAGATTTAAAATCAAATTTGTTCATTTAAATTTTATTAACATTTGCAAGCAATCAATTTTGTACTATTATATTTTAAAATAAACATACATTAATCGAGGTTTTGTCAAAACTTTACAATTTAAACACTGTCTTTCCTTCTTTTTATCTATCTCATTACATGTTTTTCATTTCTACATATATACTTTTATTATTTATAACTCAAATAAAAATATCTAGTATAAATATTACATGATGATTTTATTTTTTATTATAAAAATATTTTAAATAAACTAAAATTTTAATGTAAAAATATATTAGTTGAATGTATAAATTACATATTTTATTTTCAATAAAAACTATTTGAAGTTAAAATCAAATTTATCTATCTAAAATTTGTCAATATTTTATGGATATCACTTTTAAAGTGATATATTTTCAACTAAATATAAATTAATGAAATTTTATTAATACTTTATTGTTCACACATTATTTTCCTTTTTTTCATATATTTCACTGCATATTTTTCTTTTTTATATCCACTCATTTTGTTTACCGCATAAATATAATACAATGTATTTTATTTTTATTACAAATTATTTTAGATAATTTAAATATAAATTTATAAGCACTAATGAAATAAATTAATTACACATTCTGATTTTAATAAAAATATATGAAATTAAAATAAAATTTAATTATTTAAAATTTTTAATATTTGTATGACATGAATTTTCAAATTCTATATTTCAAATAAAATATATATCAATTGAAATTTTTTCAAGATTTTATAATTGAGATGCTATTTGTCTTTCTTTTCTATACTTCATTGCATATTTTTTTCACATATCTACTTCTTTTATTTATAACTCAAACTCTAATATCATTCAATATTACAAATATAACTTGATATATTTTTATTTTTATAATTAATATATTTAACAACTTAAAACAAAAATACAAAATGTACTAGCTGAATGAATGAATTATATATTTTATATTTATTAATCAAAATTTTACTAAGATTTTATAATACACACACTATTTATCCATTTTTTTTATCTATTTTATTGCATATTTTTCTTTTTTATATCAATTCATGTTGTTTACAACTCATATGCTAATATCGTTAAATATTATTTATATAACATGATATGTTTTATCTTTATTATACAATATTTTAAGTAAGTTAAAATTTTAATATACAAAGTATAAATCAAATTAATTAATTTCATATTCTATTTACAATAAAAATATTTAAATAATCAAATAAAATTTATTTATTAATATTTTCTTTATATGTTATTTTTAAGTGTTGTATTTCATATTAAATTTATATAATCAATTTGGAATTCATCAAAAATTTATTGTATAATTTATTAATTTATTTTATGAAATAAATTAAATTTTACTCTTTTATCAAAAGTATTCTAAAATAGATGTTATCTTTCTTTTTTGTATTTTGTAGATTTCTAAATAAATATTCTTTTAGAACTCACGTGCTAACTTTTAAAAATGATCACTTTTTGGGGAGATAAAATCTATCCTATTTCAATTGTAGCCAAATATTAAAAATTAATATTTCTCCAAATATCAATTATGACTCTAAATTTTTAATTTTTATTAACAAATATATAAATTCAATAAATATAAATTTATTTAATAATTAAAAATACTAGCACAAGTTCTAGAAACACACACACACACACACACACACACACACACACACACACATATATATATATATATATATATATATATATATATATCTTTCTTTTTTTCTTTTAATCATGAAATTGGTTAAACTACTAAATATATATAAGTGAGAACTAGAGATAAAATTTTAGATATAGTAAAAAATACAAAACTTTTAAAAAATATCAAATATTATTAAAATCAAAAGTTTCAGCACAGACCTTCCTTTTATTTTTAATTAAAACTTGCACAAACCATTTTTATATAACTAATTATTACTACACTTTTTTTAATTGAAAATTTTGCATCCATTAGTCATTAGTCATTAAGGCAAATGACATATTTCGATGAAAACCATAATTTTACCACTTTTTCATTATATAAATATATGTCTAGTTGTTAGAATTTTTTTTATCTGTCATCTATTTGTAATCTATTTTTTAACTTCAATTAATCAAAAAATAATATATTTTAATATAAAATATTTTCCAACAAAATAATCAATTTTTTCATTGATAAGAAATAAAATAAAATGTATTTTAATGTGAAAATCATTTTCCCATTATCATAAAAAATAATTTTTCCCAATAATATAAAATAAAATATAATAAATTTTAATATGAAAGTCATTTTTCATTATCACTCGCCCTTCCATTATTGAAAAATGAGATATAGTTGATTTTAACATGGAAATCATTTTTCTATAATCACAAAAAATTCTTTAATTAATAAAAAATGTACTGTCTGCACTCTGTTGTGCATAAAAATTAAAGGCTATATGCACTTGAAAAATAAAAATTGGTAAAGAAAATTTTGACATAAAAATCACCATGTCATTTTCAAAAACAATTTGGGGTGAGTGCCTTTTATTTACGGGCATTTTAATCATTAAAAGTAATGTTATTTTAATAAACAATAATTTAAATTTCAATCTTATTTTAATAAATTTCAATGAGAAAATAATATTTGAAAGTTTTTTACTTTTAGATGAAATTTGTTTATTATTTTAATTTTAACAAACATAATTAAAAATTTTGTTAATTATCAAAATTATAGTCTATATTTGACCCTAGCCACATACTACTCTTTATATTAATCATGAATAAGAAGATAACACATAAATAAAACAGTTTTGACATTAATAGTGAATTAGATTTTAAATCTTAGAGATATTAATAAATACAATAGCATTAATTTATAAAATTTATATTTGTTATGACAAAAATAAAGATAAAATTTATATATTTTACATTGATTGATAATATATAATAAAAAAATAATCCAAATTATGATTTTACATCTATAAAATTAAAATAATTATTTGATAATTTAATATCTATAAAATAATTTATAATAATTTTTTGGGTCTTAAATAAAATGATAATGGAAGTATAGAATACATAAGAACGATAAATCTATTGTTATGTTTTGTACCGCATAATACTAGCCAATATATCTAAAGCAAGTAATTAATAAAATATTTATTTTACAAATTTTTTTTAAAAAAATTAATATAATATTTAATTTAAGATCAGCATTACGATGGAGCTATAGTGAATACCTTTCCCACTAGCAAAATTAAACTTGACTAATATATATATAGCTGGTTTTGATTTGTACAAAGTACGATAGTTCTATGTTTGCATGTGGAATCTGTAGATCTAATTTTGGGACTCTGTTCCTATTGTATCAATTGCACCCCCCACAAAAAATGTTAAAAAATTTTTTGGGTGTTATATGATTTTTAGTTTAATTAAGTTAATAATCCTCCCGAATTGCATATATATATATATATATATATATATATATATATATATATATCGACATAGATAATCACATCCGGGAGTTTCTTGGGTCTGTTTCATCTTTGCCCAATACTTGCTTAATTATCCCCTTATTCTAAAATATCAAAAAATTAGAATTTAATTCATTTAAAAATAGTTTATGTGTAATTTGAGGAAATTGGGTTCTAGTTTTTTCACACTTTCAAATAAAGGGTAGAAGTTTTACTAGTTAAATATCTGTATTATTCATGTTATACACATATGATTTGTTTAATTAAAAAATAATTCTATTTTTCTGTTTTAATAGTTTTCAAATCTCTGCCAAAACTAGTTGTAAGCTATAACAATCACGTAAATTAAAGTTTAGGGAGACAGCTCTACAATAATAACATATAAAACTCTAAATGTATAGCTAAAATTCACTGACTGAACTTGTGACTCACATTCACATCAGAATGGAAAATTAAAAATATTTTCATAAGAAAATGATCATAGATAAAAGTTTGGAGGCAATTCTGCAATAATATATAAAACTCTAAAAGAAATTATCAAAGAAGGAATAGGTGAGACTACCTTATTAAGCAACTGATGAAGTTATTCTTTAATGGATCCCTCTCCTAGTGGTGTCAAATAGCGACGAAATGCTTTAAAAAATAATACAAATCGATGTGCAGTTAGCTTTAAAAAAAAATCGATTGAAGATATATGGCATCAATTGTGAACTTTTAAGCTTTACTGTGTAATTTTTTTAAAAAAAAATTCATATAAGTAAAGAAATTTTATATCACTTATATATTACGATTAAAAAAATAATGCATAATTTTATGATTAGAACTTGAAAAACAACTTCTCCTTTAAAATTGAAGATGTAATATATTATTTATATTTAATGTTGAACAAATAATATTTTTTATTTTAATATTTTGTAATTATAAAATAAATAAATAAATTATTTCGACAAACGATCTATATTATTTGGGAAAAATGGTAAAAGTTATGAATCTTTAAAAAAAGGCTTACCAAATTGAGTCTTGAGAGAGCAGAAATAGAAGCTTGATTGGAGAGATATACAATAAATAGACACGAACTTAACAATGAATCAGCAGAGTTTGAAGGAAGCTGGAAATCAAAATTCAACAAACAGTTAGCTATGACAGTTGTAATTATGGATTAGGATCCTTGAAAAAACAAAAAAACTTACTGCAGTAAATTTTAAAAGGAGCCGAAAAGAAAGCTTGATCCAAGAGATAAATTAAAAAAAAAAAAAATGATGACCAACAAATGAATTGATCACAGAGAATACAAGGAATTTCAAGGAAGCAAGAAATGAAATGATTTGTTGAGGAATGTTTTGTTTGGTGTGTGATGCTTATAAGCAGTGGATGCAGTGTTTGTCGATTCCAATGTACCTCTTCTCAAATAGCAAGCAATCAATGGCCAAAGAAAAGAAGCTGCCCTCCACAATATTCATGTAAGAAAAGGGTCATTTTCGTCTTTATACTTTTCATGAGAGCGTTATATATTCTTTAATTTTTTCTTGGGACAGCATAATTTTATATGTACACCCTAAATGCAAATTCAAAACCCAACGTTTAGTATGAGTTTATCTGCTCTTATCAACAATGAATCTTGACTTAGTATTTTAGACGTGAAATGATCATTATAAGAAAATTTAAAATTTTTTCATTAAATCACCCAATACTAATATATAATTTTAAAATTTTTGAAAAGACCAAAGTTCCTTTTATCCTAACAAAACTCTGTCATAATTTTGATAGTATATTTGGAGGAGATTGAAAAAGTATGAGATAATTTTTTTTAGGAGTTTTATAGAAAAAAGAGAAAGGAAATGAGGGATCATAAATAATTATTCAACATATTTTAACATTATCTTGTCAATATTTTTTAAATTGGAAAGTTTAGATTGAATAATTTTTTTATCCTAAATTAAAAATTAAAAAAAGTAATAATTTAACCTTTCATTTTTAACTCCTTTCTTACCCTACGCACAGTTTCTCTTGTTGTATTAAATTTCTTCTTCCATTTTATCTACCAAGTATACTTATATAATATTGTGTTTAGTATGATAGAATGTAACAGAATGCAATGAAATGGAATAGAAGGAGCATTTCATAATTATATTTAATATATTTAGAAATAGAATAAACATATTATTTCATAATTATATTTAATACAATAAGTATTTTAGGAAAGAAATTAAAAAAATGTGTCAACGGCAACAATATTCTTAAAAATAAAAGAAAAATGTAAAGTTGAAATGATATCTATATGAAAAATAATATTGTCATTATTTATTTATAATTTTTTATAATTGAATATAAGAATTATAATTATTAATATTATAATTAAAAACTATTTTCCAAAATAAAAGCATAAAACTTTAATTTACCAAAAATTTTTATATTAAATAATTTTGTATAAAAATATAAAATATTTTTTTATTTTTATTATTAAAATATAATTACTAAAATATTTTAATAATATAATGTTAAAAATAAATATTATTTTATTTTTTGTTAATATAAAGTGATGTGAAAATATATAAAAGATATGAATGATAAGAATATAAGAAATTCATTTCACAAATAATAAAATAATCATTTCATTACTTTTGTTATAAAATAAAAATTGTATTATTTAATAAAATAATTATTCCTCAAGAAATAAATATTCTTATTCTATAATATTTGTCAAATAATTTTCTATTTTATTTTTTCTATTCTAACTTACCAAAAATATGTTATAACTAAATGCACCGGACCGGACTCAAGAAGGGAAATGAAAATAGAGAGTAAGGATCTCACCCACCTGTGAAATTGCTACTTTGCATTGGGAAGAATAAAAGAATAAATAATCCGAAGGAAAGACAAAAAGTGGGCAAAAGTGGAAGTGAAACCTACGCTTGCTTTGGAGTGAAAGGGATAGAAATTAATAAATATGCCAAAGAAATTGATGTCATTGTCTTTAATCATAATATTCTTTGCTTTAAAACCAGACTATATTATGCTGATACAATTTTTTTGACCCCTTTTTTGGTTGAAACAAACTGAGCAGAAAAAAATAAATGAAGGAAAAAAAAAAGATACAAAATGGAAAAGAAAAATAAAAACGGACAACAAGAAAATAATATCTTGTTTAGTTTAGCCATTTTGGATATAGTAGTACAACCAGTGTCTTTATATCATGATATTATTATGTAAAACATTTTACCATAGTATACTGCATTATACTGCATTAATTTTATGTTTATTATATCTCTATCTCTATTTTTACAATAATACTCCTCTATCACCTTTTATTTATATTTTTCTTGAAAATTAATTAATCACTGTTAATTATAATTGGTGTTAAAAGATGCAAACCAAAAATAGTGATAATTTATTCAATATATTAGATATTAGGCACTTTTAAGAATACAAACGTAATCATAAAAATGTTTATATTAAAATAATATAAACATAATGATAATGCATTTAAGATATTAGGATTGTTATGTTTAATAATGATAATTATTAATTTTTGCAATCCCCCACTGAAACTATTTATTAAATGGTAAATTGCATTTAATAACTATCTTATGAGTAATTTAAACTGGGGAAAACATGCTTGATTTGACGTGAAATTTTATGAAAAAATCAAGTATAATGGGGAGGTTTATGCCTCAGGTTTGGAAGTGATCTGACTAGTGAATTATTTTCCTAACCAAATCTCGTTTTACGATATTTTGATCATTTTAGCATAATTTATTTGTTCAATATGACTACAAAATTATATAATTGCAATCAAATTCATTCCAGAGATATGGGAGGCGACCTTATGTAGATACAATTTATCATTTATAAATAATTTTGATAGATGATTGCAAAAATTAATAGTTATAGTTGTTAAATACAATTAATTTATAATCAATGAAAATAATTTACATTTTTCCAAAAAATAAGTCAGAGTGCCGGGCCCCGTGTTTGGTCCAAGTTTTTTTATTGGATTAAGTTTTTACGGAAAAAGTCCGATCCACATACATCTCTGTCCTTATCCTTACAAAATTTGTCGTCATTTTTTACCGATGTCAAACCTGAGTCTGCTTGGCTAAATAAGCAACCGCGTTAACAGAGTGAACTGTGCAGGATCGGCACGCAAAAGGTTATTGAACCAATGCTGCTAACTATTTAGCTCATGCGAAAGTTTTGGAAATAAACTCCTTTGGGCAATAATAAAGTACTTCAGTGGACAACTTTGATTTAATCCGTCTATTTTGTGGGAAGAAAATTTTATTAGAAGAATTTGATTATATTGAATATAAACAGAGAAGAGTCATATCAATTATATTTTTTATAATTAAAATTAATCATATATGATACTATATTAATGGAAGAAAATAATTTTATCTTTAAATTAAAATATATTATTTTTTATTACATTCCTTATATTAAATATTAAATAAATAATATATTTTCTATTAACTTTTTATTTTATAGCCATAAATATATATAAATAAAATTATTCTCATAAAAGATATTTTCCATCCTAAAAGAACTTAATACCAGTTGTTTTTCTTTCAAGCTAGCGTTATTTTAACGATAAACCATTAAGTAGTGAAACATTTCGACAGGATACTTGAAATTTTAGGTTGGAATCAACGCCATCAATGTAGAAAATAAAAAACTTTGTTTGGATGGTTTCACTGTTATATATATATATATATGGCTGGTTTTGATTGCACGAAGTCCACTGGCGTTTCGGCCATACCTGGCAGTTCTTTCGCATGAGGCTTCAATATTTCTAAATTTGAGACTTTGTACTTATTGTATCAATTGTGTAAATAGATTAGTGTACTAACACATTCTAATATATAGTTGAATTAAATAATAATTTAATGTAATTTATGTAATAATAATACCTAGATTATATATATATTGTATAGTATAATTATAAAGTATGTGTATATACCTTAATTATAGGTTAATTGTGATAGGTTAGTTAATCTTAGTTAAGTTATAATTAGAGTTTGAATTCTTATTCACCTCTTTATAAAGTAAGCTGTAGGCTCCTATCAAATTGTAGTTTTGTTATTTTTATAATTCTCTCTGAGACTCATCTGTAGTAATCCAACTAATTAATATCTTTCTTCGTCTTCCACAAATCTCAGTTATTTTTACCTTTCTAATGAAGTGTTTTTCCAATATAAAATATTTTATATTATCGGTAGATCAAATTTAATCCCATATTATATATTTTCTAAACTTTTAATTTCTGAAAATTTTTTAGTTTAACATAATTATTTTAATTCTGCTTGTTATTTCTAAAATTAATTTATAATCAATTGTATCTAAATTATTTTAAATTACTATGAGATATAATTACAACAATAAATAAAATGTAATAGACTGCAATGTGAAAATTATTTTTGAAAAATTTATTAATATAAAAAAGATTTAAATTTAATTTACTATTCTTATATCAGTAAAGAATTGTTAAAACTCCTTGATTAATTTAAAATTTTTTAATTACAATTATTTTTTAATGTCGTGCATTGTTTAAGAAAGTTATACTTTCATTCATTATTAGAAAGTTATTTGTAGACGAGATTTTTTTCAGACCTTCAAATCAATTTCATACTTTCATTCATTATCTTCATTAAAAAAAAAAGCAGATTGTGAAATAAACGGTATAATAGTGATAAATAGTATAAAAGAATAATAAAATAATAATACGGATTAGTTATTGGGCTTTGCGTAAAGTGAGTCAAGCGATATTCAATGTGCTGGTTCAAACAAAGTTTCAAAACAGGAATTGTAAGTACGGCTCAAGCACAATTATCTAGTCATTATTTGATAAAATTAAATTCAGATGATAGAGTTGCAATATAGAAGAATTCTATTTCCTCTTATATGTTGTTATGGAGAAAAAATTATTTTCTTTCATTTGTCATTTTAATAATTCAATAAAGTTTTTTTGGTCAATTCTATTCTTCTTATGGTAAGAGAAAGAATATTGGAAGATGATGAAAGAAAAAATAATAAAGAAGAAAGATAGGGGTAATTTTAAAAAGTATAAATAATTTTTTATGTTTTTAAAGTTATTTGTTAGTTTTTTTAATTTTTGTGCAACAACTTCGAAGCATAAATAAAAGGAAATGGAGGAAATGAAGGGAGTAATTAATTTTTTGTTGGATCGCAGGAAACCCGAGAGGATAATTACTATAAGGACTTCCAGAATCTTATACAAGACGAATGGCGAAGCATGACTTGGCTAGGGGTTGACTCTATGTTTGGAACTATAGAAAGAAAATCAATAAAAAATGTGAAAAAATATATAAAATAGTACATTTTTATTTGTTGTTTCGATATATAGAAAACAGATAAAAATGGTAATAATTTTAATTTTTATTTAATTTAATTGAAAATTAAAAAATAAAAAAATAATTTGCTAAATGACAAAATTATTTTTACTTTAAATTAATAAGGTTATTTAATAAGCTTTATAAAATAGTAATTTTGTAATTATAAAAAATTTTATTCCTTTTTTACACCTATTTGATGGACAAATATTTTACTAATTTTCAAAATACTTTTTCAATATTTTTTTACATCAAAATTTTTCATAATATTCGAACACTAAAAAATTTATTTTCAACTTTTATCTTTTCATATTTTTTCTTTCCACCTTTTTTTCCCATAGATTTAAACAAAGATATAGTTAATTAGTGGGTGGATAACCCTGATGCGACAAAAAAATTTTGTGTTATGGAAATTGAAATTCTAACTTTAAGGAAGGGTTGCCGAAAACACAACGATAGTCTAATAACTGTTGCCTAATTATGAGGCCCATTTGATACATTATATAAGATTTTACTGCATATGATAGACTATATAATTAAAGCTCACATAATATTTAGATGTTTTAAATAGATTATATAACTTATTTAAAAACTTACTTCTATTTATTTAATTCTACAAGGCTATTCACTTCTTAAATAAGTTGATAAAGGTCAATAGAATAGCATTAAAATATATTTTAAACTATTAAAATTAAAATTTTCATTTTAAGTCTTGTCTTTGTGTTACATTTTTTTTAAAAAAAAATAAAATTAAAAAACTCTCTCACTTGGTACTTATATTGTAATTTATTATTTTTAATTTTTATTTGATAATATTATGTTATGTTTATGATATTTTTGGATAATATGTATTATTTTTTAATATTCTTAACATTTTATATAAGGAATTTATTGTATTTTATATTTTTAAATTAATTTATTATACATACATCTTCATATACATATCAATATGTACACACGTGTGTGCACATTTATGTTTATGTATTGGTGAAATATTTTATATTATTTTATTATCATAGTGCAAGTTTTTAATTTATATATATTATCATATTTTTTAAAGAACTTTTTGATCTAATTGTGTACTTCAAATTCATTTAAGATATTTTTATTGGGTTTTAATATATAACGTATTTTTATTAAAATAATTATTTTTTAGCCTATATATTCCTATAAAAAATGATACAAGCAAAAAAATAAAATAATTTTATATAAATTTTTATCATATACAATAATAGACCAAACACCATATAATATACTATCTTATCTTATACAATACTATATTATACTATATGATATGTCATATAAGATCTGAGTCATATGCATTATGATTTTTTCATATATATATATATATATATATATATATATATATATATATATATATATATATATATGCATTGATTTATTGGAAGGGTACTAAAGGTACTATGGTCAACTAAAATATGTCTATAAAAAATTAACTTCATCTCATATTAGGAGAACCGAGTGAGTGAAAATTAACAAAAATTGATCAAACAAATGCAATGTAAAGCTGAACTTCTCTGATTATACTTGTGATTATAACAATCAAATGTTAAGAATGCAAAATCAATAATATTTTCATGAAATTAAAATCGGTCACAGATAAATGGGCCAATTTTGGAACTTTAAAATAAATTATTAAGAAAGGAATAAGTCACTCTACCTTTTTAAGTAATTGATAATGTTGCTATTTGATTTGCCCTCTCCTGATCACCTCAAGTTAAAAAATAAAGCAAACCGGCGAACAGTTAGCTTTAAAAAAACATTGATGGTAAGACTTGTGGTAATAATTAAAAATTCATTCCGTCAATCACATCTTTTATCAAAAAATTTGATAAACATTTGATGTGGGTTATCTTTTTTTTTTTTTTTTTTGTTAAGAATTAGCACGGGACGTGGGTTTGTTTCACTTTCTAATAAAAGGTGTGCGACGGAGTTCAATTTTTTTTTATGAAAAGATGTAAAAGAAGAGTAAAAAAAAAAAGTTTTGTTGGAGTTAAAATTCACAAAAAAGCTTTGCCACTGTAAGCTTTGACTTAGACTTGAGATAGTAAAATTAAAAGCTTGATCTGAGGGATATACAATTAATAGATAAATTATACATCCTGTAATTTGACCCCACGTCGAATAGTGATGAAATTGAAAACCTTGAAAAATAATAATAATAATAATAATACGAAGCCACGAACAGTTAGCTTTCTAAAAAATGATTGTAGATAGTAGCAATTAAGAATTAGAACCCTGGAAAAAGCTTACCACAGTGAGCAGAAATAGAGGCTTGATGAGACGGACACTATTAATAGATATGAACCAACAATGAATCAAAGAGAGTTTGAAAGAAGCTGGAATCAAAATTCAAACAACCAGTTACCTTAAAACAACCAGAATTAAGATAGCAGTAATTAAGAATTAGAATCCGTCGATAGGACTCACCACACAGAAAACTTTGAGGAAGCAGAAACGAAAGCTCGAATCTTGATGGAAGAGAAAGAGAATTAATCAGCAATGGATTGATCGCTCAGAACACAGAGAGTTCGAAGGAAACAAGAAATGATTTGGTGAGGAAAGTTTGGGATGGAGTGTGATTTTTATAACCAAAGGGTGTACTGTTCTGGATTCCAATGCCTCATCTCAAATAGCAAGCAATCGTTCGCCAAAGAAAAGCTGTGCCCCAAAATTTTAATTAAATGATTCTTTTCCCCGGCCAAAAAAATAGATTCTTTCCTGCCTATGTTCTAGATACCCTTCTTGTCCTTCTTTTTTTAATTATTTATTTATTTTTAATTCTTTAGTTGTTAACCAGAAGTAAGATAGTTGTTCTTCTCAACTCAAGGCAATGACGAAAATATATTTGGATGGGTGCCCCCACTGACTCGAGTACGCTCTTATTGATGGTTACTAAAGAATAATATTAATATTACTTATAATCCTTGTTCTCTCTTCCTTTCACATACGGTAGGGTCCACAACTTCGCTAACTCCATATTTGTTAGAGGGAAATATGCATGATACATCTTAAAGAGAGAGTGTATCATGTATTTCCTATGAAGCCTATTTGATATGACCTCCTAGCTTAGAATAAATTATAAAATTAAAATTTATAAATAAAATTTATATTATATATGTTTGAAGATTTTAAATGAATTATATAACTAATTGAATAGTATTCAAATAAACCTTGTATTATTAAAATTAAAAAAAATATGTCTTCTCTCTCACATGTCTCTCTTGTAAATATGAAAAAATAGTTTATGTTAGCATCTATATTTTAATTTAGTATTTTTTTAAAAAAATTGACAATACTAAGTTATGTTTATGATATTTGTGGATAATATATAATATTTTAAATATTTTTTTAGATTTTATACAAGATACTTTTAGAATTTTATACAAATTTAATATATTATCAATGTAACATATTTTACACTTTTAATAAACAAGAATATAATATCTCATTAAAAAAGTAATAGTAATCAATAATTTTTATCAATAATAAAAAAAATTTAATAATTTTTTTATTAACATGCTAACACAATAGTTGATAATAATGTAAAATTAATTCCAAATGATAATGAATTAAAGTTAAATCCTTTGTTATATACACATGTACACATACTATGTATTTGTTTGTGTATATAGGTTACGACCCAAACTCGATCATAACCGCTATAGATTTTATTATCTGATTTTCACCAATTTTACATTGTTTACACCAATTTTACCCAATAAAAATCTTTTTATTTTTGTGGAGACTCAAGTTATATTTTAAATTTTACAAAAAAAAATGGAAAGAATCTCTCCCGTTTTTAGACATTTTTCGATGGTCATATGCACTAATATAGACAAATAATTTTTATAAATATCACAATAACACAAAATACACACAAAACTATATAATCTCAATACACATAATATTTATATAGATTTTAATAACTTTTTTCTTAATCTAACTATCAAAAATTTTTAACAAGGTAATTTTTAAGTCTACATGATTGCAGCAAAGATTTAATGAACTCATTTGACTTGAAAACATTTAAAATAAAAAGAATGAATTACAAGAATTCAGTGAGCATATATCTGTTAGTGTATATGCCTTAAAATTAATCATATTGGTGATTGTAATTTTGAATCATGTTATTTTAATGATAATTTCAATTATTATATTTATATATATTGTCTGTGTAATATATTTAATTATGATAATAACTTTAAAATAATTGTATTCTTAAATGCCCCTAGTCATATATCATTATGGATTAGGTTACTTTGATATGTTAAGATTAACATATGTGATGACTTATATGAGATATTAAGTTTACACATGAGTACAAGTTAGAGAACTTGTATGTTGGACTAACCTATCCTAAGAACACTACAAGGATCATTATATGAGTATCATGAGTGATTCTTAGTTATCATTATTAATATGGTCCTTTGACCTAAGATCATCAAGATTTCCTACATGTGAGTTTCATATTTTGATACTATTCTATATCACTCATGGTTAAGTGAATGTAAAGGTAGTTATTGGATATGTCACATATCATGTGGAGGGACTTGTATGATCAAAATGGAATTTATCCCTCGTAGATAACAGGAGCAACATCTATGGGTCCCTTGATTAAGTAAAGTTGAGGAAATACATGGCCATACTTAGATGAATTGATATGGGATATCAATTATATTTGCTTCAATTAACTTACTTATGGATAAAGAAACCTTAAGATTGAGTTATACGAGAATGACACAGTCCATGTCTCGTGCTTAATCTATATGTTTAGGACAAAAGGACATAGATGACGATCACGTACAAAGGTTTAGTCAAATCACTAACTTTTTCATTATTTGGGTAACAATGATGTGTTATTAGACACTGCTCATTGTTTATAATCATTAATATGATTAATGATCATTGTCAATGTGATGAGAGTTTGTAGGGTCGCACACTTAGAGCTTAGTATATTTAGAATTAATAAACTAAATTATTTAGGCCTAATATTTAGGAATTCCATGTTATAATTATAAGGTCCAATAATAAGCTCATAATTATATATAGAACAAAGCCTAAATAGTTAGAATTTTTTATGCACCTATTTAAATAGACTTGTTAGTTAATAATAGAAATTATTATTCACGTATCTCAAGTATAGAAAAATCCTAGCACTTCTCCTTGACCAAAACCCTTAAAGAGGCATAGCTAGTACTATAAGGCAAAGGAGAACAATTCTAACTAGTGTTCATGTGAACGTTCATCGGTGATTTATGGGTTCGTGTGGATACCTTGGAATCTTCAACCAAAAAGGAAGCTGAAAAGGTGATCAACGACCGAGTTCTAAGGTCATTATTAAGGTATTGAACGAATCCTTGTTCTGATTTAACATTTTTTATGGATCCATTGACTGAGATCAATTTATTCCACTGTGTTTGTATGGCTCCCGATCCCAACAATATCTACTATAACCATACTCAGAATTAACTATATAAAGCAATCATATGTTAATTAAGTATTAAAATAGAAAACAATCACAAACCTAATTTTTGAAATTTTGAAACATGCGACACTAATTCTTAGGTTGATGCATTTACCTAAACACAACTTAGATTCCCCACTTCACATCACAAATCATAATAGTCTCAATAATTTAATTGTACATAATAACATTATCATATCATATATAATCTATTCCAAATGGTTATCAAACTTTCAAATAGCTAATAAGGTTCATTAACAATCAAGTTTTTACAATCACATCAAACATAATTATTCAAATCAATTAGATTTCAAGTCACAACACGATACATCATAATTTATAATAAATATACATGCATCTACCTTTTGACTTCTAAGTTAACTTTATACATTTTCATAAACTTTTTATCCTTATCTCTCTAAGGTCTACTTTATAATTTTCACAAATATATTATTGGAAATTTTACATTAGGTATTCATATCATCATCCTCATTATATTTCTTATCTCAAATGTGACATGTGGCATAATTCATAATATAATTTAATTCATAATATAATTTATACATTAAAGATCAAGCTTTATACAACATAATTCATGATACTATCATGACATAAAATTAATAATTTATCATCATAAATCAATATCAGAATTCACAGTAATATAGAGCAACAATACCACACCCTCTCACATGGTCATAATTAATTACCTATATTATAATATAGTTCATATTACTTTCTCTAATACATTTTAGACATAGTCATTACAATGTAATTTTGTGACTAGACTGCATTCTTTATTTCTAGCTAAGGATTAACCATGCATCTATAATCTATAATTCACATCTACATAGTACCTGAACTAATAATAACAACACCATACTTTTATTATGTAGACTTAAAAGAATACAATCATCTATTATTAAAAATTTCATAAGTTTCCTGAATCTATAAATAATAAATATATTATAGTTATAAATAAATTACTATAAGAGCTTGTAATTACTACAACACAATCATGAACATGTTAATATATTTATGTGAAGAGAAGTAAAGATTTTAATTAAAAGATCAGTTAGGTAAGATATATACTCACTTAGTAGGATCTATATACTTCATCCATTCTAAAGTTTTCAAGTTCAATTCTCCTTTATCTTCTTACTCACAATTTTTTACAATGATAAATTATAAATACATGCATATTATTTACTTCCTTCCTAAATTTCACACTTCTAAGTTCAATTCATGATATACAAATATTCTAGGTCATCAATTGCTTATATTATCTAATATTAGCTTTTTAAAATCAAAATATGTCATAATATAAAGATATTTGACCATGACCATACAAGTAAAAATATTAAACTCGATGCTGTAAAAGATTCTATTCATTCCAATCTATCATCCTATTTCATCACTCTCTTATATTTTTAAAATTATCATCCAACTATCATAAATTTTCATAAATAAGGGCTTTTTGAATCAAGCATAAAATAAGCAAAATATTGAAACTTTATGCTCTAAACACGCCTTCATCACATTATTATATAAAAGTATACACTCATTTTCTTATATTTTAGCTCCATCCTAAACAAATCGCCTAATTGCATTATCAAATTTTCAATGGTTTCCTAAATCATGCATGAATCATTTAGAAAGTTAAAAGATGATGCTTTAAGGATATTCTAATCTTATCATTGTAATATTCTATAACATGAAAAATCTGTATTTAACAAAGCCATTATCAAATATTCTAAAACATGCATATATGGGTTTCTCTAATCTTAGCTCAATCTAGCAAAATATAAAAATTTTAGTGTCTAAGGTGGCTTATATCCATCCTAGGAGATTACTAGTGACATGCAACATCAAAAAACATCACACAAGACCAAAAATCATAAGAACTTACACCTTGAAGCACTATTATTATGAAACATTCTAGAACTTTCATTGTACCCTAGATTTGCCACAATTAGGAGGAAGTGAAAGCAAAGTCATAAGAAGCTTTAAGCAATGCACGATGGCTAGAGGAAGCCAGCCCGCTAACCATGATTTTGCTAGCCACTTTCAGACTCATCTAACAGTTCTTACACACGATAAAGCTATGAAGGCATAATAATGGCTAACTACCATGCCAACGGCGAAAGTTGTAAGGGGCAATGACAACAATTATCTGACAAAAAAGGAGAATGTGGGGGGAAAGAAAGGGGGAAGTATCGATGGGGAGAGAGAAAGAAAAGGGAAAAACGAAAAGAAGCTTTGGGTTTTACTTCCATTCTTCTTACACTTGGTAAACTTAGTTTCCATTTTCAATTTAAGCCTTCCATTTAAATTGAACGCGATCTTAATCATTCATTCCATTATTATTATTATTATTATTATTATTATTATTATTATTATTATTATTATTATAAATCCTTACTTACATATATTCTCCATCCTCCGTAATGTTTTATAATAACTCACATATTTAAGGAAATCAAAAATAAAGATTTAAAGGAATTTTATAGACTTTTGAAAGATCATTTTATCAAATCACACACATATTTTCATAAATTTTCCTACTCACCATTACTAAATTTTTTCACCTTCGTGAATGAATCATCATAATAATTATTTAAATAAAAACTAGAAACCAATTATTGGCTAAATAAACATAATTCATTTACCCTCTTCAGTTAAAATAAATATTTCAAGGCATTGAAACCAATAGAATTTTAAATATTACTCTAGGATGTAACAATGTATGTTAGAAAAACATGTTATATTATTTTATTATTTAGTTTAAATTTTTAATTTATATTATCATATTCTTTATGAAGATATTATTGTTGAAAGGCATTTTAGTCTAATTATATTCCTCAAATTCATTCAAGATAATTTTATTAATTTTTTATATTTAAAGATATTTTGGTCAAATTAATTTTCTTAAACCCTTATATATTCTTATACAATATGACAATGAAAAAAAATAGAAAAATATTTTATTTAACACAAGTAATTGATAAGCTAGTTGAAAGTTGAAATAACTAATATCTAATAAATTAGATTACATTAGAAGTGTTTGATAAAGTTAATTATTTAACTGGGTAAAAAATTAAAATGGTATAAAAAATATAATAATATAGATAAATATATACATTAATTTAATTTATATTTATTTTAAAACTAAATTATATTAATGCAAAAAAGATACTTAAAATAAAAATTTAATTATCTAAAATTTAATTAATTATATTTATGATGTTATATTTTTATTTATTTAGTTAATTACTAATTTATTTTTATTTATTTACAATTTGAAATAAGAACATAATTACCTAAAATTAAGTTAATTATATTTTATAACATTACATATTTATTTATATATTTAATCATTTTTAATATATTTATAATAAACTAATGAATATAGGATAAAAATTTGTTTACATAATTAAAACTTATGTTTTTATTTAATTAACAAAAGAAGGTTAAATTTAAAAAAAATTGAAAAGCTATCAATTATAAATTATAAGTTATCCTGTAAAACTTATCAAATTAAAACTTATTTTTTCAAATAAGCTAGTATACCAAATACCATAAAGGCTAGTTTATATTTTATTTAAAAAAATATAATTGAATTGACTAATAAGTTATATATTAACTTATTTATTATGTTAAATACCCTCTAATTTTACACAAACATTCTTCCCAAATAATAATAAATTAAATGTAGTGTAATGTATTATCTTATTCTATATAATATTATATTATATTATACAATTTGTCAAGACTTGAAGATAGTTTGTTTTGAATGAATTATTCTTGTAAGAATAGTGTGATTTACTTATAATTATAAGTGTAATTATAATATATTATGATAATAAAAAATATTTTATTTATTAATTTTTAAATATGAAGAGTATGGTAAAAAATGCACTCTTTATTTAAAAAAATTATATTCTTCCATTATCAGGACTTAATATATTATTTTCTCAATGCAATGGGTTGTGAATAATACGGCACTCTTTTATTTATTATATATATTAGCAAAAAAAAAATTCCAATAAAAAAATCATCCGAGAAAAAGGAAGCACTAATGTAAGCTCCTGCTACGTGCTAGAAAAAATTCTTCTACGTTATTGTTAATCCCCCTCGCTAAAGTTCATGTGGATATGCATTTTTTATTGACAGTGACTGATGCACGTCAAATTCACCAAAGTATTCTAACAAGAAATTGCAGGACTAGTAGATCTAGGTTGAAGACTAGTTGATCAAATTAAATTGCTAAATAGACATAGGAGGTTTTGTATTAAATTACTAAGCAAAATGAAAATCAAGATGAATGATGACAAAATTAAATAAAAGGAAAAGGGAATAAAATGTTTCGGATCAAGAGATACTTGGACTTTCAATTTATTGATCTATCATGTGCATTTAATGATTTACCCTCTCATCAGGTTACTTAATCAAGAATTACCCAAAAGAATTACTAGGGTAATTCTTAATTGGTTCCTAATGTTGATTAATTTAAGACAAGTATCTAAAATAATTCCTTATTGCTATTTCAATTTAAGTTTGGTACTTAAGTCTAATTAATAATAGCATTAAATATTCAAAATATGGTTAAAATTTGAACAAGTCATTTTTAAGCTAGCTTAATTCATTTAATGTAACTCTGGTTTCTCTTAGGCATTAAACAAAAATTTAAAATCTAGTCATTAACATTCAATTACTATATGCAACAATCGATTATAATAATTTTACAATTAAAAATAATTTATAATCAATTATTTAACTATAAATTACATTAGATAATTAAATGTAGGTTTTTCTAGCAAATCACATAATCAATCAAAACATTGACGAAGAAAGAAAGAAAAGATAACCAAATCAAAAATAAATTATGAAGAATTAAGTCTCAAAATTAAAGCAAATTAAAGTTTAAAAACTCTTGAATTAAATTCGGAATTTAATTACTCATAGCTTTTATAAAACAAGGCAAGAAATAAAGACAAAGCACTCCAATCTATGTTTTGTCCTTGAAGGTTGAATATGACTTAAGGTTTTCTCCCTTCTACAAAGTTGTAGACATGTTTCTTGGGGTTCTACAAAGTTGAAATAGATATAGTATAGTCCACATCCATAACCAAACTTCACAACCTCTTCTAAAGTTCCGTTTATTTTTGTCGGAAAATATTTTTTATAAACAAATGTTATTCGCATATTTATTAATGAAAGAATAATATGTTATTTATATTAATAATTAAAACAAATAATATTTAGAAGCTTGAAAAAGAGAGGAAAATGAATTTTTTTATAAAATAAAAAAAGTTACTTTTTTCAAATATTTTATATTTAATATTAAATAAGTAAAATATTTTTTTATATTTAAATATTTTATAACTATATTTTATAAATGCTTTCCAATAAAACAAAGTGTCAAACGATATAATTTTACTAAGGCTTCTCCATGAAAATTGTAAATACAGATCTTAGATATCTAATAAGCTTGGGCTCGTATTAATTGAAGGTCTGCAGCTCCCAAAGTTGCCTAAAAATATGGCTGGTCTAGATTAAAGAACAACAAAGTAAGAATTTTATTCCAATCTCTCAATTAGATTTGAGCCACTGATTTGAATGTTTCATAACATTTGTAACTTTTTGTCTTAATTTTTTTTATGATAAAAGATCATCCCAATTAAAGGTCCAGGATATAACCAAAAAATACGAGATAGCTTCATAAGTTCCAGCTTAAGCTAAATTAAAATTTCATACTTTAATATTTTAAACAAGTCCCAAAGCAAGACATAACTAATTCCATTAGGCACATGAACTTACTAAAGGATAAAATATAGAAGAAAATAAATATGTGAATATTGTGCCCATAAATGACTATGGATTTTATTTTTATCCTAAATGGGCATGCAAAGTATCTTTTTTTTTTTTTTTTTGCATTTGGCTCGCAAAATTTTATATTTTTTGGAATATAATTTTTGAAAATTTAATTAATAAAACTATAACATTTCATTATAAAATTTCTTGAGAATATTTTGCCAAATTCTCATAAATGTTATATTACTATTTTTGGTTTATATTTGATATTCTCAAGAATTTTAATATTATTTCAAAATACCTTTATCAAATTTTTTTAAAATATAATATAATAAATTATATTTTATTTAAAATTATATAAATAATTAAAAAATTCTAACACATAATAGATTAAATTTTAACATTTAATAGTTAAAAATTTATTGAAATATACATAAAATTATTTTATACTTTATTATATTTTAATATTTAATGTATTATATTTTAATAATTCATATATTCTTTATGTAGAATAGAATTTAGTTGCTACCCTAATAGCAACCAGAAACTATAACCTTACCAAGAAATAAGTTATGTATAAGTTAGTTATTTGTTTATTTTTTTGTACTCTTTACCTTTATAAGGTATCTTTTTTATTAGTAACATTATCATCATTATCATTATCATTATTATTAGATTAATTTTTAAAACGAAGTATAATTTATTTATTATTATAGTATTAAATATATTTGACATTTTTTATTTTATAAAATTATAAATTATCATAGCTCAATTATTTTTACATTTATGTTTCATACTAGTATTATATTTTACATTGTAATTTTTTTAATATAAAAATATTATTATTTTATATTTTTATATATAAATATACCTTTTTTAAAAGAAATTCTAAGCTTGTTGTATTATTTTTCAATGAAAGAAATCATATATATATATATATATATATATATATATATATATATATATATATATATATATATATATATATATATATGTATGTATGTATGTATGTATATTAAAATAATCTTTCAAATATTAGGAACAACAATAAAAAAGGAATTGAAGTTAAAAAAATTAATATCATTGCATTTTTAATAAATAAAATATTTTAAAAATAAAGTAATAATTATTTCTTAATTTAAATTAAAAATTATTTAATAAAATAATAAATAAGAGAGAAAATTAAATATAAGGATAATTTAGATCTTTCATCTTAGTATTAACATTCTTATTCTATGAGAATTTTAGATACCTAATTCCTACTATGAGAATATTTTGGAGAAAAATTATGTTAAAAATATTTTTAAAAATATAATATTTTTTAATATTTTTTTAAATTTTGAACTAAATGTAGTAATATAATATTCCCTTAAATCATTCCATGAGTCAAACGCCTCATAAGAATATTTTGGAGAAAAGTTATGTTAAAAATATTTTTAGAAATATGATATTTTTTTATATTTTTTTAAATTTTAAACTAAATATAGTAATATAATATTACCTTAAATCATTTCATGAGTAAAACGCCTCATAAGAATCTCAAAACCTACCATCATGATTAAAGACATATACTAAATATTTTTTATGATAAGTTTATTGGTGATTTGAATAATTTATTTATTTTTTCATCGCACTCAAATAAATATAATAATATAATATTCCCTCAAATCATTCCATGAGTCAAACGCCTCCTAAGAATCTTAAAACCTACAATCATGATTAAGGACATATACTAAATATTTTTTATGATAAGTTTATTGGTGATTTGAATGATTTATTTATTTTTTCATGGCACTCAAATAAAAGATAAATATAATCCTTTGTGATAATAATGATAATTTAAATTAGTTTCTTTAGCAGTTTTTTATTTTCTATCTTTGGTAAAGATATATAAAAGTTAAATAGGGCATTTTCCTTTCAAATATAATTTTCACGATGCATATATATTTTTAAAGTTTTTGCATGGGACAGCATAATTTTTTATATATACTCAACGTCCGAATTCCAAACTCACTCTATGATATACACATTTATTTTTTAATGTTATGTTGTGAACGAAGGGGAACCGGAAAAAACGAAAATACTATTATATAATTATTAAACATCGTTTTTCTTATTCATGAGTTTTTGAAAAGAGCTATTATATAATATGTCCCATATTATAAGTAATCCTACGTTAGAAGAGAGAGAGAGAGAGAGAGAGAATTAGAATCTTACTCACCCTTAACAGTTTGCATTAGAAAGCAGAAAAGAATACACGATCTCAAAGAAAGGGGAAAGAATAATAAGACGAGAAAAGAAACAAGTTATCCGCTTCCCCGACAAAAGTAATAAACATGCCTTGGAGTGAAAGGATTCGACCCATCATAAAAGGAAATTAAGAGAAAAATAAAATAAAAAAGGGCAAAGAATGTCATTATATTCCGTCACAAAATTCTTTGCTTTATTTGTGCAGAAGTACCTTGTTTTGGAGTAGAAATGGCAAAAAGGTTTAGATTTACTGGGTCTTACCCGAATTAGTGGGTATTTTAATCGGTGGATTATGCCCAAAATAGACCCGAAAATTTACAATTCGGGTTCAAGTCTCACCAGCCAAATCCAATGGGTTTTGGGTCCCGTTGGATACCCGAAATGTAGCTCTCCCTTAGTGTTTCACAGGTACCTCAGACGTCTGCTTCTCTGAAGTTGTTCCTGGGTTTTCTTCTTCAAGCTAGGATCAACCCAGGATCTTCGATTTCGGACAATAGTACTTGATTTGAACTTCGCTTCATTGCTTCTCTGCTTCGTCTTCATTGCTGCATTGAAGGGTAAGTGACCGATTGAGACAGATTTATATATCTATTTCTCTCTTATCAACAAGCTTCGGTAGCAATTTTCACCGAAACTTTCTCCGAAATGGTCTTTCTTTCTTATTTTGTTAATGGCTATATTTGTTTGTGAGCATGAGTAATTTTTGAATACCTGACATGGGTTATTCAATCCATAGGTATTGAATATAAGATGGTAACAATGTAGATCATATTCATTTTCATCCATTTTGATGGAGGAAAATGTAATGTTATGTGACCATTTTGCAGGATTTAACAGAATGCATTCTCGCTTTGATATCAATCCTGATGGTTCTAAAAAAGTAAGTTTTCTTTGATTTATTTTATTTAACCGATTCTGGAAGTTGTTGGTGCTGCATGGATTTAAACATTCACTTTCATGATATCAATTTTCTCTATAATTATTTAGAAATCATATCTTTTCGATATCAGAAGCTTCCTAGGTTAGTAACTATTAAGTTTCAAGATTTAAAGTTGTTGTTTGTATCAGGAAATCCTACTTATGTTAATAGGTGTTGTGTATTGTTATATAGTCTTTCCATGGGATGAAGAGCTGTTTTATTAATAATGAACATATAGTAAAATGTGATTTTTTGTTTCACTCCTCTGCATAAATTGACTTTCCAAATTCCAATGTCCCTTGTTATTGGAGGACTTTAGTATCTTTTCTTTGTTTCTATTTGTACCATTTAATAATCTTTTCTTTTGGTTAAGACATTTTAGCCATGTACAAGTTTTATGTTGCAGTTGCCTCATATGCCTTCTAATTCAAGAGTAGCTGGCTTTCCAAAAGCCTACCATTCAATGGCAAAACTTTTTAGTAAAATTCAGTAGTCATTCCTTGGCATTTTGTAAAATTCAATGGCAAAACTTTTTAGTAATATTCCTTGGTTTTGCTTTGCGCAGAAATCTTCTTCTATTCCCACCTATTGAAAACAGTATTTGAACTTTTTTATTGAAATCTTTTCTTATTTTTACTTTTGATTTCAATGGATATAAATGAAAAATAGTTTTCTTGAATTCTATCAGTTTCTACCTGATTTTGCTCAAAAAACATGTATGATTCATAGAGCCCCTATATATACACCAAAGTTGCTATCTATTTAGGAGAGAAAGAAGAGTTGCTTATATCCTAACGGATGATCCATCCTACAGCAAGCAACATGCCATTATTCAATTTCGATATTTCTTTAATTATTGCAACCTTTTATTTGATTCTGTAGTTTTCTAATTTTACTTTATTCCTTGTGTAACCAGTCAAGTTGAAATGGAACAACTTAATGGAACATTATCAAAGTACATCATGTAGAACTTACTTTATTTGATTCTGTAAATAATAGTTGAGTTTTACTTGATTTGATTTTGTAAATAATAGCTGAGTTTTAATAATTGATTTGAGTTTTACTTTATTTGTTCAGTTTGAATAAATTTGAAATAGTAGTACTGTCATTCTCTCATATAATTATAATTAGTCTATTTATAGCCATAAATGATTTCATGTACAAAACATAGTATTAACAAGCGCAGCTTGTTTAATTAAATTATTATTTTAGATAGATAGTTTTATACTTTCTCTTCACAATCTCCACTCGATCCTCCATATTTTCTTATCTTTTTTTCTTTTATTTTATATTTTTATTTATTTTATCTTCATCCGAAGATTATTTTAGAAAATAGCTATGCTACCGTGTTACATATTTTTGGAGGGGGGAGATTAAATGCTTTCTTAATTATCTATTATCCCTTATTATGATTATCAATACTGTGGTTATCACCACCAAATCGCCCACACACTATCACCATTTTTCCTTTACTACTATTAACTCACTATTTAATTTAGTCTCAGTAGCTAAATGGTGAAGTCTCACATGCCCAAATAGTCTTTGTCCGTTCAAAGCTTGACTTGCCTCTTTTCATAGTTATCTGTTTATTTCCTTTATTTTTCCTGTTAATTTTTTAGCATGTATATCAATTCATTTATAAGCATTTCGCATTCATTTTTTTAGTTGAACTCTTTTTATCTGAAATGGATTACTGTAAAAACATGTAATTTATTTAAAAAAGTTGTAAAATAACTCTGTAATTTAGTGCAAGTTGAACTTCAGAAATACAATATCCTATAATTATGACAATTTCAGCGGTTATTCTGAACAAACCCATCCTCGAATTTGAATACTGTTATTTAGATTTAGATGTTGTACTTTTAGTCAGCTGAAAAAAACATCAGACGAAGGTAATTGTAAATTACATAACCCCCAGTTTGGTCTCTGAAGTACCTTTTCGGCATATGCAATATATATACAGACATTCTATGCCTAAGTGGTCAGTTTTTTTCTAACGAGCTTCTGGAGCTGTGATGCTTAATTGATTGACAGAAGCCAATTCATTCTTATACAGGGAAGAATATTCATCAGATAAGCATTCCCCAACAAAGAAACCAGGCTATTTGGGCTGAGGCAGGGCAATTTCACTGTTTAACATCATAACTATAGATCACGTGCTTGGCCTGTCATGAGGATGCTGCTGCAAACACAGGAGACTAATATGGATGCAACGCACTGCTTCAGACAGATTGCAAGAGTTCTTAAACTATTCATCAATCAGTTCTTCTGGCCTTTCTTGTGTGTGTAATCAACCTGAGTTTCATTATTTTTCCCTATTTTTGTGTGTGTAAACAACCTAAGTTTCATTATTTCTGTGATATTGCAGAAGCTAGTTACCCCTACAGACTGAATATCATCAAAAAAAGTTCATTGTTCATATAAATTTCATTAAAAAAGGTTAATTTTAACCGTTAAAATTTCATTAAAAATGTAAATTTGATTCGGGTCTGACTCGGGTCCGTTTTGGGTCCTTGGGTTCGAGCCCGGTTCAAGTCCATAATTTTGAGTTTATTTTGGGTTTGGATCATGTCGGGTCTGTCCAAAATTGGCCCATTGCCATTCCTATTTTGGAGCTTGGATTCGAATGTAAAATGAGGAATTCTATGTTACTCCCATGAATTTGAAACTCGTGGGAATATGATTAAATTTAAGTTATTGGATAAGTTGACTAATTTAATGGCTTCACTCATCCAATGACTTGTATTTTATCACATACCTATGAGTTTCAAATCCATAGGAGTAATATAGAAAGTATCATGTAAAATATGTGTCAAGTAATTTTTGAGGGAAAAAGATACATAATCTTAAGCTATTTTTAGTTGGGGGAGATGAATGAATGGGTAGAACATAAAATGAACGATTATATCATTTGATCATTCCTTGGGCTAAAAAAAATACTATATTAAAAATGAATTCCCTTTTTAAACATGTTTGAATAAAAGAAAGAGAAATTTTATTTTATTTATCATTCATATTTTAATTACATTTATAATATTATAAAATTTATTAAATTTACCAAGAATTTTATTAAAATTCATTTCATTCGATCTATAACATATATTATATAAAAATTTTATTCTCTTCTTAAAATTGAATTTATTATAATAACATTAAAATCTATTTTTAATTGAATTGCATGCATTGTTCAATGATTTCAAACAAAATGATTTATATGTAAATGAATTAAAATCATTATTTTTTATATTATTCCCAAACAATAGAAATCATTTACAAATGAATTAATTAAAATCATTTTTGTTAAAATGAAATCAATTCTTAAAAAAAATGATTACAAACAAAGCTATAAAGGGAAAGAAATTTAAAATTTATGACTAACCTTTTCAAAATCCTAAAATTACCTCCATTATTTCCAATTTTGTACTATTCTTCCAATTTAGAGAATTTTGAAATGTTTTTTAAATATTTGATTAAGGAGAAGAGAAATTTTCTCCTAAGTATCTATTTTTTTCCATTTCCTTTGTATCCATAATCTTTTACCATCTCCCTTTTTTAAGTATCCTAAAGTTGAAATTTTGACACAAATTTTATTTTTATGAAATAGAAAGTTATTTATTTATAACTTTATCTTATTTGATTTTGAATTTTGGAGACATAGGATTTTGATCAAATTAGATAAATTCTATTATTCAATATTTTGATCAAATTAGGCTTATTCTTTTATAAGGATTTAGGCTTATAAATACTTGTGTCACTCAAAGTTCATTTCGTGAAAGAGAGGGATGAGAGAGGTTTTTTTGTAACCTAAATAAATCAAATTAAGACAATAAATAAATAAGACTATTTAGCTAAAAAAATTAGGCCTCTTTTCTTTGGACTTTACCTATAGACCTATCTAACCAACCTATTTATTAATTCATATATTTATTTATAATAGAAAATATGATATATACACACAAATATATAATACATAATAATTTAATATAAGCACATATATACTGGCCTAATTAAGCCATTGGCCAATTTTAAATTTTAAAAAAGCTTTAACTAATTAGCATATTTAAAAATATATTTATGTAAGTAAACTTTTAGATAAGATAATAAACCTATCCAAGCTTTTTTAATAGATTAGATCAAATTTAAATTTTAATCTTATATAAACTAATAAGTCAAACTTAAATCAATACCTTAAAAAGTAAATTCAATCTATTTAAAGCAAAACTTAATTCAACTTAATCTATTTTAAAACCTTTAAGCTATAAATCATTCCTTCGCCATGGTTCAAACATGGTTCATTTGTAATGATTAAGCACATATACTTAATAAAATTTTATTTTATTTTCAAAAAGTTTCTTTTAAATAATATTTAATTTTAAGTAAAAGAGAATTTCATTTAATTTTACTTATACTTCTTATTCTTATTTTATATATATATTTGTATTATTATAAAGTCCATCAATTTAATAAAAAATTCATTATAATTAATTTTACTTGGCCTAAAATATTACATAAAATAGTTACCATCTTTCTAACATCATATTTATTATAATATTGACAAAATCTACTTTTTAATTGAATTTCATATAGGATTTAGAGTTTAGCATAATGAAAGATAAGATTTTATTTTATTTTCAAATAAATTTATTTTAAATAATATTTAATTTTAAGTGAAATATAATTTCATTTAATTTTACCTATACATATTATTCTTATTATATATATATATATATATATATATATATATATATATATATATATATATATATATATATTTGTATCATTATAAAATCCATTCATTCCATAAGAATTTCATTAGAATTAATTTTATTTGGCCTAAAATATTTCCTAAAATATTTACCATTTTTTAAAATTATATTTATTATAATATCATCAAAATCTAGTTTTTAATTAAATTTCATGCATTTTTTCAATACATTTTAAATAAAAGAATTCATGTACAAATAAGTTGAAAATATTTGACATAATTTTCAAATAATAGAATTCATTTATAAATGAATTGAAATTATTTTTATTGAAACAAAATTAAATCCATTCTAAAAAATTTGATACTAGACAAATCCTTGAATAATCTCGTCATGCAATTGGCTTAATTGGAATAGCCACCAATATAAACTAATTTATTTATTTTTAATATAAATAGGTCAACCGATTATAATAAGAATTAATATAATTTATGAAGATTTATTCCATAGTTAATTGTTAAATAAAATTGTAGTCCGTAATGATAATATTACATTTATAATTATATTGTTTCGTGAAACAGCTTATATTAATCTATAATTATATTAATTGTAAAATAACCACAATCACCGACCTGTAATTACAATTTAAAATCATGCTGCATAACATAGTGTATATACTCCATATTTACTGCTTCAAGGAGTCGAGATTTAGCAATGGAAGCATTGGAATTAAATAAAGAAAGATCAAATTGGTCTTTAATATATAGAAAGCAATTTTCACATTGTTTAATAACTAGTATGAATGAGTTATATACATAAATCTAAGTCGTAAAAATAGGCGAATGAAATTCTAAATAATTTATATGTGTATGTCTCACTATTCCCATTTAATAATAATAATAATAATAATAATAATAATAATAATAATAATAATAATAATAATAATAATAATAATAATAATTCATCGCATCGTCGGCAACATAAATGTTTTTTATCACCTAAAAAAAATTAAAAATTGGGGTTTCTGGGTCGGTTATGGTTGGGCCAATTTCATCCTGGTCCAAATACAGATCTGGACTGGGCCTGCCGTGAGTTGGCACTGGAAGAAATATGATGTTTTGATCCATCCGCCGACGACGGCCGTAGACGGAGTCGCTCGTTCATTCGCGGTAAGGCATTCTCCATCTGTGCTAACCTTCTTGTTTTGTGCACAGAACATTGTGAAAAGATATATTTCTCTTAAATCTGCAACTTTTTATGTTTCCTATGTAATTTGTGCTCCTATAATTCTACATGATGGCTCATTCTTCTATGAATTACGACTTTTGTCAGCTTGAGCATTAAATTTTGGGCCTGAACGTGAATTTTGTTGTACAATTTGAAGATATTCAAAGAATTTAAATTCATGGCGTAACCCCACTTTTGGTTTGGATTCGTTTTTTTCTTGCAGATTCAAGCTTCATGAATCACGGCTAATCGTACAAACTTCAGAGTTTATCAAAGAGAGTTACTTAGTTAAGGTTATTTGATTAGTTACTGGTTCTTTGAGGACACAAGTCGCATCTTTGAAACTAAGACTGTGCTTAGTTGGAATGACTGTGTTTACCGGTTTGATATGTTTGTAACTACAAAATAAAATTGATTCTCAGAAGTACCATTGTTAGAAAGCAGGAAATTTAAATTTTAAGTCCAGAAATAAGATTATTTTGAAATTCAGCTTGGCCCTTCTTTGCTCATTTTCCTTATACAAACTTCAAAAGTAAGAGAAAGTAATATAGACATGAATATCTTATAATCTTCATTCTAAATTTATTTTGTAATTTTTACCGGTCATTGGTTTAGTCACAAAGATTGTGAAGTTTGAATAGCGGACTTGAAAGGATATGGAGAATTCCCAAGATCAGCCACCCGCTCCTCCGGGTGTTCATTCTTGGCCTAGCTATATAGCTCCTTCACTTCAATCTATCCCAGCCCCTCCACAGTCTTCCGAGATGACACCTGTGTATCATTCAAACTATGCTGCAAGCCATCCGTATTCCCTTCCCCCTTCTAATTTAACCTTCCCACATACTAATCAGGGTGTCTATACTTATAGTTCTCCTTCACCTCATTATCAATATCCTCACGGAGCTCCTCCCAGATTGCATAGCGATATCCCTGATAACTCTCAACATGGACCTGGTACTTCTCAATTCTTCATTGCAGAGGCCCATAATACTGTGAATTCAACTGGGCCTCATGTTGAAGGAAATAATTTCCAGCTGCTATCAGAAAATAATCAAGTGCCTAGTCAACAGAGTTTGCCTCTGTCAAAGGAGCCAGTTATATTGGACAATAATGAGAAGCAGACAGATGTAGAGCAACACAGAACAACAAGCATTGAGCACCAAGAGCAAAATCAAATTTCAAAAACTGAGCAAATGCTTCAGCAGAAGAATGCAAAAGCACCTCAAGAAATAAACCAGGTTGATAGAAAATATAGACAAATAATGAGTATACTACTTCACAGTGTTCCAAAAATCTGATATCAATCTTCTGCAGGAAGTGCATGAAGATGCAGTGAATGTTTCTGATGCAACCAGAAAGTGCTCCAGGGTACAATCAAACAGTGCATGTGATATTGATATTGCTGTTCAGGATGCTGTCCTACGTGAGCAAGTCTGTTTACATCTCCTTATGTTGTTGAATTTAAAATTTTCTCTCCCTTGTATCTTTTAATCAATTTGAGTAATTATGGATTTGTTTACACTGGTAGGAAATTGCAACCCAAAGCATCATAAGAAGTCAAAGGTCTGCAGTCATTTATTCTTTAGCAAATTCTTTCTGTGTTTTAAACAAATTAGGAAAGTAACTCTTACGAGATTGGCTGCTTGTATTATGTTATTTCAGAGAGGCAAGAGGTGTGGGCTCACCTCGCAAAGATAATTTAGACATCTTCTCAGATCATCGTGACCCCAATGCGTTGAAGGTGCATAATTTACACATTCCTGTGGACCTGGTTGAATCTATATTGCATGAGCAATATTATTATTAATTGACAGTGTGCAATCTCTTTCCTATTTATTGTTTAAAAAAGGAACATCTTTTGAAGATGGCCACAGAGCACCGGGCTGAAATGGCTGTTAAGCGTGGGAAGGGTGCACGCCCCGAAGAAGGTTTTTAATTTTGTTACTTTACCAATGTTAATGTATTTGTCTGTTTTCTTTTTGTTTCTTCCCTGGTCTGTGATATTACGTTAGTGTCTACAAGTTATTGGTTGACTGCTGATAACATTTATTCTTTATTTATGTATCTATCCAGATATAAATAAGGTGGTTTGACTGATGGCACTATATACTTAGAAAAGAGCCTATATTTACAAAGGCTAAATGCGTGATGTCATTATAATCCATATCATTTCTTTGGATTCTATGCTGACCTTTCTTCTATATCAGGTAACACAGAAATAGGAAATGGTTATGGTGTACCAGGTGGAGGTGCCTATTACGATGCTTCAAGGCTCAATGCTATGGCAGGTAGAATTATTTGTAGTTATTTGACTCATTTTGCAGCACCTTTTTCACTTCTTCATTCTAATGATACTCTGGTGACTGGTGAGTAAATTTTAAATTTTTGTTTATTCTGGAACTATGGAGCAGGTAGTGATGCAGTGGGCCAGCGTTATCTGAAACTTGATGGAGGTTCAGAACAGAAACCTGCAACTAAAGAATTGCCTGAATACCTCAAGCAGAAATTAAGAGCAAGGGGTATTCTTAAAGATGATATAAATTCTACGGATCTTGTAAGATTCTTAATGTTTGTTTCTCCTTGCTATGGGTTCCTTTCTATCCTTCTATTTCATTATTTATATTCTTTTGATTGGGGAACCAGTAATGTTGGAAAGTCTTTACAACAAAATTAGCAATGCAAGTCTCGTGTGGCTTTGAGCTTATGATAGATGGTAGCTTTCAGATGTCTAGGATTGTTCTCCAGAACTTCTAATATGGAATCTAATTTCACTTCTCTCATCTGAAAGTTTGGTTTCACATTATTTTTTTTGACAATATGTCCTTGCCAAATTACCTTGTGGTCCCATGCTATTTGGATTTCAGAAGGGTGCTTCAGCTGAGCCTGTGGACAATGGGAAGTTGCCTCCAGGATGGGTGAGTACTGCTTACTATAAACAATTAATTTAAATGTTTGGTTCTTCTTGGTCTACTTTAGAGTAGGAAGACATTCAGCATCTTATTATCTGAGTACAAGACTTTTCTTGGAGTATGAGATCGTGGTTGAACAAAAAATCTTAAGATATTGATATCGTTTGGGTTGTATGTTTTTACTCAATATCAATCTTTAGCAAGTTTTATGCTTTCAAAACCATAAAAATGAAAAGAAAAGGGAATTGATTATAATTGTGAAAACCTTGATACCTTCTTATATGGAAGAATATTGGTTAACTTATATATTTTAAAGGTGACAAGTCAGAGATGTAGGATTTCTGAAAATTAAAAATAAAATGCTTGTAATTAGGTGTAAAGCTTTATGAATTACTATAGTCTACCGTACAAAGCAAGAAGGATGAGCAAAGTCTCATGCATGGTTTAATGTCTATGAAATTACAAAAATGCCACAACATTTGTTCAGGACTTAGAGAACAGAGTTGAAGTTCTCTTTAGTCTCAAGGGTAAGCAATATTTTTTGGATGGAAAATGAAATATTATTAAAGGAAGGAAGAAAAAATAAAAAAAAAATAAAAAGATGATGAGAAATCTTCAAATGGAGGAAGGAAAGCTAAAAGATACTGTTAAATAGTAATAAATGTAATTGATATGTATTAGTTGACTATGATAAATGAGGCAATGTTTAGGTATAATTCTAGGGATTTTATTCTCTAGTATTAAAATGTATTAATTGTAATTTTGCTATATAAAGAATCAAGGCTGAGATAATTTTCTTAAGCCATTCATTCCAACAATTTCAAGTTGGTATCAGAACCCTCACATTGAGAGACTCTGCTTCTACATTCTAATTCCTTTTTCCATCTTTTTAAAGACAGACCCATCCTCTAGATCACCAAAATTTTCCCTGCACAAAAATATTTTCTGGTCCGAACACACCCAGATCTGATTTCTTCAATTCACGGGGCAGCACTTCAATTTTTCCAAAACCACCACCAGAATCAGTATCGCCGACGAATTTCCGGCCACCGTAGCTAACGCGTGTCACTAACGCGCCACTCCCAGATGCACGTGGCCTCCACGCGCCACCATTCCAGGCGCGCGTGTACTGCACGCGCCACCGTAAGTTGCTCGCCTCCTTTCCCTGACTCCATCCATGTTCTTCTTTCTGCCAGCCCAATTACCATATTCCCTTTTCTTTATCAAGTTGGTACTAGCCGTTTTATTTAAAAAAAAAAAAAAAAAAGATCAGAATAGAACCAGACAGACCAAACCAAACAGCAACATTTCCCAACCTCTCTTTCTACCTTTCTTAATCAGTGGCTTCCTTTTCTCTTTTATCCTCTATCATGTCTACTTCTAAATTGAATAATTCTGGCAGTATCTTTTCCTTTGCGTTCTCTAGTACTCCAACAATTACTTCTGCAAAATTGAATGGTTCCAACGATTCCTCATGGAGTGCTTCTGTTTTATTATGGTTTAAAGGGCAAGGATATTCCGAATACTTGATTACAAAAATTGAAGATGTTCTAGCTGATAAATAGCGCGAGTGGAGTATGATTGATGCATAATTATGTGCAATACTGTAGCAATCTGTTGATCCTAACTTGCTGTCTATTTTTAAACCATATGACACTTGTTACACTTTCTGGGAGCAAGCCAAGAATCTCTACTCCAATGATATTCAACAACTGTATGAAGTTGTGACAGATTGAAGGATTTAAAACAAGAGTCAGATTTATTTTCTTATGTTACCATTGCCAAAACAACAATAGCTCAGTACAAAAAACTTTTACCTGTCACTACTGATATTAAAGAGCAAGAAAAACAACCAGATAAGTTTCTTATGGTTTTTATTCTTGCTAGTTTGAACTCTGATCTTGACACCTTCTGTCAACAGACATTGGGCAATGCAGAAGTTCCTACAACAGAAATGTTAATCAACCGTCTATTACGATTACCCACTTCGACTACTCCAAATACTAATATTGAAAACTTTACCTTGGTGACACATGCTAGTAATCATGGAAAGGTACGAGGTGGTGGACGCAACAATAGAGGAGGACGTAATAGTGGTGGTCGAGGCAATCGACTTCAATGCACTTATTGTCATAAGTCAGGACATACCCGAGATAGATGTTTTGCTTTACATGGCCGACTTCCTAGATCAGCTAATGTGGTTCAATCTGGTTCTACCAATGTAGTTCAATCTGGTTCAGAATCAACTGATCAATCTTCTGTCTTTTCTGATCCAGAATATCAAGAATTCTTGAAAGAACAGTTTCTTCAATACAAGGCATCCAAACAAAAACAGATGCATTCTGCATCCCTTGTAGACACGGGTAATTCTATTGCTTGCTTATCTCATTTTGCATCTCATGATCGTTCGATTCTTGACTCAGGAGTTTCTGATCACATATCTGCTAATGAATTTCTTTTTACCCATCTTGATTGCACTGCTAAATCACTTCCTTCAATTACATTAACTAATGGTTCTAAAACATCCACTTATGGTATTGATCAAGCTGAACCTCTCTCTTCTCTAAATTTACAATCTGTTCTTTACATGCCCAATTTTTTCTTCAACCTAATTTCTATCAGTCAACTTACTTAAACTCTTAATTGTTCTGTAACATTCTTTTCTGATTCTTTCTTAATACAGGATCGGGGTACGGGGAAGACGATTGGTACCAGACGTGAGTCAAGAGGCCTATATTACATTCAACCAACATCATCAATTATTTGTATTGCTGCAGAGTCTCCAAAATCAATTCATTGCCGTTTGGGTCATCCAAGTCTTTCAAAATTACAGAGAATGGTTCCAAATCTTTCAAAATTGAAGTCTTTAGATTGTGAGTCATGCCAACTCGGTAAACATGTCCGTAGTTCTTTCTCTTTTAAAACTACTAGTCGAGCTAAGTCTTTGTTTTCTTTAATTCATTCAGATGTATGGGGTCCTAGCCGTGTCAGTACTACTTTGGGTTTTCGGTATTTTGTAATTTTTATTGATGATTATTCTCGATGTACTTGGTTATATTTGATGAAAGATCGTTTTGAATTATTTTCAATTTTTAAATCCTTTATTTTTGAGATTCGTACCCAATTTGGAATACATATACAAATACTTCGTAGTGACAATGCTCGTGAATATTTTTCTGCATCTTTTACTTCTTTCATGTTATCACAAGGCATTATTCATCAATCAACATGTCCTCACACTCCACAACAAAATGGAGTTGCTAAAAGAAAAAATCGTCATTTAGTTGAAAATGCACGAACTCTATTATTACATGCTAATGTTCCATTTCATTTTTGGGGTGATGCTATTTCAACAACTTGTTATTTAATTATTCGCATGCCTTCATCTGTTTTAGAAAATATAATTCCTTATTCTTTAGTGTACCCTAATGAATCTTTGTATAAGCTTTCTCCTTGTGTTTTTAGATCCACTTGTTTTGTTCATGATCTTACTCCAGGCAAAGATAGATTATCAGGTCGTTCGATAAAATGTGTTTTTGTGGGCTACTCAAGACTACAAAAAGGGTACAGGTGTTATTCTCCAAATTTAAAGAAATATTTTATATCTGCTGATGTTACCTTTTTCGAAACTTCTTATTTCTTTTCTTCTTCTGGAGAATCTATTTCCATATCTGAGGTTTTGCCCCTACCAGTCCTTAATTCAATCCTTTCAAATTCACCACAAGATCGGCCTCTTATCACTTATCAACGACGCCCTCGTCCAGATGCACCTCAAGTAATTGATGATGATAATCCACCTGTTGGCTCACTATCCGGTCCCGTAGAATCTCCTACCTCAGATCCACCTGTTGATCTTCCTATTGCCTTTCATAAAGGTACTCGTTCCACTCGTAACCCTTATCCTATTTATAATTTTTTGAGTTATCATCGTTTATCTGCCCGCCATTCTGCCTTTGTTTCTGTCTTGTCCTCGGTTTCTATTCCTAAAACTATATAGGAAGCTCTCTCTCACCCAAGATAGCGCCAAGTGATGCTTGATGAGATGGCAGCATTAGAAGTTAGTGGCACATGGGATCTGGTTTCTTTACCATCTAACAAATCTATTGTTGGATGCCGTTGGGTGTATACTGTCAAGGTTGGCCCAGATGGAAAAATAGACCGATTGAAAGCTAGATTGGTTGCTAAAGGATATACTCAAATTTTTGGCTTAGACTATGGTGATACTTTTTCTCCTGTTGCCAAAATTGTTTCTATTCGCTTGTTTTTATCTCTTGCAGCCATTAATCATTGGTCTCTACATCAACTGGATATCAAAAATGCCTTTTTACATGAGGACCTCGAAGAAGAAATCTATATAGAGCAACCTCCGGGGTTTGTTGCTCAGGGGGAGTCTGGTCTTATTTGTTGTTTGAAGAAATCTCTATATGGTCTTAAGCAGTCCCCTCGAGCTTGGCTTGGGAGGTTTACTAAAGTTATTCGAGATTTTGGCATGTGTCAAAGTGAAGCAGATCATTCTGTTTTTTATCATTATTCATCTCCCTCTCAATCTATATATCTCATAGTTTATGTTGATGATATAATTATTACAGAAAGTGATCAGGTTGGTATAGATCTACTCAAGCAACATATTTTCCATCATTTTCAAAGAAAAGATTTGGGAAAACTTCGGTATTTTCTTGGCATTGAAGTGGCTCAATCCCGTTGTAGCATTTCTATCTCTCAACGCAAATATACCGTTGATGTTTTAGATGAGACAGGACTAATAAATTCTAAACCTATAGATACTCCTATGGATCCAAATATTAGACTATTACCCAATCAAGGTAAATCATTCTCAGATCCGGAAAGATATCGCAGGCTTGTTGGAAAATTAAACTATCTCACAATCACTCAACCAGATATTTCATTTGCAGTGAGTGTGGTGAGTCAATTTCTCCACTCACCATGTGATATTCATTGGGATGCAATTGTTCGAATTCTTCACTACGTAAAAGGAAATCCAGGCAAAGGTTTGTTGTATGAGAATAAAGGGTACACACGAATTGTTGGTTACTCAGATGCTGATTGAGCAGGTTCTCCAGATGATCGTCGCTCTACTTCAAGTTATTGTGTTCTTTTTGGAGGAAATTTAATTTCTTGGAAAAGAAAGAAGCAAAGTGTAGTGGCAAGATCAAGTGCAGAAGCAGAATATCGAGTTATGGCATTAGCTACTTGTGAACTCGTATGGTTAAAACAATTGTTACATGAATTAATACTTTATACACCTGGTCCTATGGAGCTTATATGTGACAATCAAGCAGCATTGCATATTGCTTCTAATCCTATTTTTCATGAAAGAACCAAACATATTGAAATTGACTGCCACTTCGTAAGAGAAAAAGTTGTTGCAAAGAAAATTATCACAAATTTTGTGAACTCGAATGACCAATTTGCCGATATGCTTACAAAGTCTCTCCAAGGCCCAAGAATAAGCTACATATGTGACAAGCTTGGTGCATATGATATATATGCTCCAGCTTGAGGGGAAGTGTTAAATAGTAATAAATGTAATTGATATGTATTAGTTGACTATGATAAATGAGGAAATGTTTAGGCATAATTCTAGGGATTTTATTCTCTAGCATTAAAATGTATTGATTGTAATTTTGCTATATAAAGAACCAAGGCTAAGATAATTTTCTTAAGCCATTCATTCCAACAATTTCAAGTGATACCAAAAAACCCCCAATGAAAGATCGTAACAAAGATCTAACATAGACTTCCAATTTTTTTGCAAATCCGTCAAACTTATCCCTTGAAATAAACTAGGAGTTTTACGTCAAAGTGAGGTAGCCAACAACTTTCTTCACATCAGCACCATTGGCTGATATAACTATTTAAAAATTCTAGCATTCTTTTCCAACTATAAATGTCATAAAACAGCGAGACTTGATTCAAAGCATTATTGCCTGCAAGTAACTAGAATATGTTGTCCGATTTTATCTATACTTTTTCTTTTTTTACAATTTGCTTTCTTGTGATTTTACACTAGAATTCCTTTAAGTTTTAATCATCATTGTAAAAAAGGAAAGCATATTATTTTGTCTTTTTGCTTGTATAAAAAGTAAATGTCTAATATGTCTATGGGTTCATTGATATATAATCTCTCAAGTAAAAGTAAAAAAAAAAAATTTAAGTGAAAATTTGCCCGCCCATTTAGATTCTCTTCAAGAATTCTTCACATGATTTGAGTAGAGGTTAAAGACTTCTTTTAAGTGAAATTTCAGTATTCTATTGTTTGTTTCAGGGACTTATATGTGATTAGTAACTTATATTAATTTCCTGGTAGGTGGAGGCAAAAGATCCAGCAACTGGTGCATCTTATTATTACAATGCAAGTACTGGGAAGAGTCAATGGGAAAGACCCCAGGAAACATCCTTAACCATACAATCACCATCATCTTTACCTCTTCCAGAAAATTGGGTGGAGGCATTGGATGAAACAACAGGTTAAAATCATACAATATATATAGTGCCGTCGTATAATTTGTTGATGTTTTTTACCGCTTTATATTAGTATACTGCAACATCAAAATCTTAATCATCAATAGAGTATAAAAGATTGCATCTAGTCCCCTAAGAAATAATTTGAATTTCTTTGTTTGTTACTGTTACTTGTGCACTTATTGGCATGGTAGGATTTAGAGTCTCCTATTGAGTGTTGACTTATTCCTTGAGTAACCTTTTTTAGTATGCTTTGGCAGGAATTCCTGACAGTTGTAACCATTTCCTATCATTGTTAATTCAAGTTAATTGTTATCTTTTTCAATTTAAAAAAAAAAAAAAAATTACTTGTAATCTTTTTAGTTATGGGGACTGATCCTATAAGGATGAGTAATTGTTCAAGGTTTCCAAGGTTTACATGTATGTTTAGTTGCATTTGGTAGAAAATCTGTCTTTGATGGAGGAAAGTTCAAAGTTGAATATTGAGAAAGCTTCTGGCTGTTTCTTTGTTTTCTCCTTTGTTCCCCATGTCCATGCATGTATTTATTTACTTATTTTAAATTAGAGAAGATATTATTAATGAGAGAAGAGAAATATACAAGGTATGAAACAAACCATAAGGAAAAACAGATGAATCCTACATGTTCTCCTGTGTTGTTTTTTGGCTCCTTTGCATGTAGTATTATGTGACCATTAGATCTACATTCATGCAAACCTTTGTGAAAACTTCAACATTTTCACAGCCTTCATCTATTATATGCCATCTGGTGCCTCTGGGAACATGCAAATTCAGTTGGTAATCCTTCACTGCTCATGCAAATAGAATATTAAAAAAATAAATTAATAAAAATAAAAGAGGAAGTGGAACAGTAATCTCTGGAATGTTTATTGGCTGACCCACTTAGGACTTCATTCTAGCTGTTAAACATGTCATGGGTACCAAAAATATTATAAAATTACTCAAATTGTTTCGTGATAGCATTTTTCCCCATTTAAAGAATTTTGGTAAGGTATCTTATTTAACTCTATTGTGTGTGAAAGGCCATAGGTATTATTACAATACAAAAACTCATGTATCACAATGGGAGCGTCCTAATTCAGCCCAGCAGATTGTGTCAGTTCACTGTGACTTGTCAGGTCCAAGAAATGGGGGTGATCATGGTGGGGATGGCCAACAATCCCATTTACAGAAGTGCATGGGATGTGGTGGTTGGGGAGTAGGTCTTGTGCAATCGTGGGGTTACTGCAATCACTGTACAAGGTAAGATGGTGCCACTATCTCATTAGTACTCAATTTTGCAGGATTCTTACTTATTTGACACTGCTTCCTCTGCTTTAGATATCTATCACATTTTGAGTGCTGTTGGAGCTATTTGATTTGTAATAAAGGCACCCGAAGCTTACATTGCTAGATCTGTTGTAAATCAAGAATAGAAACATAGTATGCCTGTATGGCAATAGGAATAATTGGGTTGATTGATATATGCTTAATTTTGTGTTATAATATATCAATTGTAAGGGCCTTGTCCGAGAAGATTCTGACTGCCTTTCTATCATGTGAAGAAAAGATTGTGTCTTACTAGTTGTTAACCTGTTCTGCAAAGAATTGAAAATTTTTTATATAAGATTGCCTCCAAAATTTCAGAATAATTAGACCCGTCATCTACATATTTTTATTGTAATGTTCAAATGCAGCATGTGCAAGTTTCTTTTGGAGCTATCTTGGTTTTAGATATGGAATTACTTTGCCGCTTAATAGTAAAGTCTTTGTAATTTCTAAGCTCATCTGTGCTTATATCTGTCAACATCCAAACTCATTATAAATTATGGATCATTTTTAGTAACATAAATGAATAATCCCTTAAGTTTGGTATTAATTTTCAATTTTAGTAAATGGCTGTTGATGTTTTCCCTTTTACCATTTTACTGTCTCCTTTTTCTCCCAAACCTCCCCTTATGTTTGTATTTCTGATATTCCTTTTTGTTTTTTGGCATCTTCAAACACAAAAAATTCAGAGTTTTGAATCTTCCCCAATGTCAGTATTTGTCTACCAATTTGAATAGCCAGCAAACAAGCAGGGTTTCACATTGCTGTGAGGATTCTGACCAGAAGGCTTCCAAGCAGAGGTATGCTGTCATATGAAGCTCTGAAATATTGGTCGATTGAGTGTTGGTATTGAAATAAAGCTGTCGATACTATCCTGGGATTTATCCAATGTTCAGAACCCATTTTTTCAACATTACACGAACTTCAAAGTTTCTGTAAAATAATAATGCATAGCAAAGCCTGTTGTTTGAATTGCAACAGTGGAGAATGCTTTTATGGTAGAAAAAAAGAGTGGGGAGGTGGGGACTTAGTTATTAGAGATAATCCAAGAGCAATAAAGTGGCATTTTGGAGATACATATAGTCTCCAATAAATTGTGGATGATGAAGAAAAATCAGCAATTGGTATCAGAGCGTGAAATGCAATCTTTGCCATCAATTTTGGCCTGAAGTCATGCGTCTTAACTCAACCATTAATTGAATTGCATAGTACACTGGAAAATCTATTGGGAGATGAGAGTGCATTTTGAATTACCATGTTCCATGAAAGATAATATTAATGGGCTTTAGGAGTTTGGCTTTAACATACAGAGTCTTGATGTCAGTTATTCTGTCCAGGTCCAGCTGGAAACCTCCATTTGACAAGGGAAGTAGACGAGGAGGCAAGAAACGTACTCACACTGAAGATGATGAATTAGATCCCATGGACCCCAGTTCTTATTCTGATGCACCTCGCGGTGGCTGGTGTGTTAAACATCTTATGCATCCTTCTATGATTTATGATACTGAATTGCAATTATTGCTAAACTGGGTTGAAACTATAGAATTCTAATCGGTAAATGCCAACTTCACATGATGATCTATTTCAGGGTTGTGGGCCTGAAAGGTGTGCAGCCCCGAGCAGCTGACACAACAGCAACGGTATGAAGATTCCTATTTTATTTTGTCTGAATGTTTTATTCCTACCTTTCGCGTTGGCGCTTATGAAACACTGACATTTAAAAGAAAACAGAAAAAGAGAAAATTAGAAGCCCTACTCATGTCAATCAGCAGTTTTAGTACGATAATGAAAAATTCTGTTAAAGATTAGAATTTACAATCCTCTGTTCTTGTGAATTTCAGGGTCCTCTCTTTCAACAGCGACCATATCCTTCACCCGGGGCTGTTTTGCGAAAGAATGCTGAGATTGCTTCGCAGAAAAAGAAATCAAACTCCAATTTTGCACCCATAACCAAGAAGGGGGATGGGAGTGATGGACTTGGTGATGCTGACTAAGACTTTCATGTCCATACAAGTTCATATTGATGATGTTTTTTGTAGCAACTGGACATGATAAGGGATGCCTCTCAAGGGCAGCGTCAGAAGTGATGTTGTGGAATAAGGCTTCTGTTTTGTAACTTTTGAGGCAAATATTGAGCAAATTGTCACCACTTAAATGCCGTAATTGTACAGAAGCTAGTCATTACATCACATAAGCTGGAACTGATCTTTTTGAAGCATTCTGGCATTACTTGTATTTATATCCAGCTTGGCATCGAAGATGGGCAGTGAGAAGTAGAGAATGGAAATTTGGGAAAGGAACAGTGTATGCCGTCCAGCATTTTATTCTAGTTTAAAGTTGATGCAATGTGGCAAAAATAATGAACTTTCACCACATTAAAATTGTTACAAATTGGAATGAAGTTTACACTATTAGTTCGCAATATTTAACATATTCCAACTTTCTAAGGTTTCTGTAAATGATGCCCATCGTAAAATTTTCTATGTTATTGTAAACGTCATGAAGTTTCTATTGCATTCAGTCTTTACTGAGGAAAGTGTGAAATTCCTTGAAATTGTAATTTTCTATCTATATTTTACCACTTATAAGGGTTTTATGATCTCATTTGGTACTTTTGTTTGCAAGGTTTGTGCAAAAAATATAGATTTTTTAAATATTTTTTTACAATTTTTATCGTAGAATCTACAACTTTATATAGGTTATGCATGTGAAAAATGTAGGAAATTGTAAATTGAAGGAAAAAATAAAATTTTGGTTTTAATAAAAAGATAAAATGTGAAGATCTTTAACAAGAATTACAAAGCACTAATGAGTGCCATTTTTTCCGTCAGAGAAAGCAAATTTCATAAATTTTTATATGCTTTAACCGCGACGTATATCTTAACTATTTAAAATCTTGTTTGAGTCAATTTAACACGTCTTAATTCACTATCACAAATTCAATAAAAAATAATGCATAATTGCCTTTTCTTCCTATCTCTAGATTTTCTCAATCCGAAATAATTTTTGTCATGTTTATAAAAATAAAATACTCTCCTTCCCGAATTCTTTTTACTTTCTAGCAATTCTTTTAATATCAAAATTTTGACCATAAGATTGTGCTTCAAAAATTCGAATAAGAAAAATATTTTAATGCAAAAGTTGAACAGTGTGAGAAGTATGCTATTTTGATTTCACCTAATTTATTTTTTCTTTTTTTTATTAGTATTTAGTACAACGCTTTGTATTTTTTCCAAATAATTTTACGTCAAAAAAATATAATTTTACACTCAAATGAACCGTCTTATGAGATTAATTTCTCAAAATTAATTCTTAAATTGCAGTTTTGTTACATTTCGCTTAATGTTGAAATTATATATCTTCATAGTTTAAAAATGCTTTAGATATTAGAGTAATGTTGCGATGATGAGTTTAACTTCTTAAGTGATTGAATGTTTCACAATTGAATTTTTTTGAATTTTAAAATAAATAAATTAAAATTAAAATTTTAAATCTTAATGTATTAAATATAATTTAACAATGAAAATATTCAATTTCTTAAAAAGTCAAACTCCTCATAATATTACTCTAAATAAAATTAATTATAAATTATTTTTACGAAATAAGAGAAATGCTAACCATCACCGTGGAACGATGGTTAAGGTGCAATTAATAACTTCTAATTAATAATAATATAGTTAATACTAGAATTAATTTAATGCTTTATTTTTATTTTAGTAACACAAGGATAATTTTATTTATCTATCATTTTAAAAATTCAAGATTATATTTATTATTTTCTTTTCAATATTATTTTTACTATCTAAATAAATGTTCAATAACTTTATTTACTAATTGATTTTTAGTAGAAGATATATCAACAAATTATAATTTATTTTTTAAATTAAGATTATTTATTATATTCTTTAATCTTTATGTATTAATCATAAATGACATGTAAAAATGGAGAGAATATTACCATTAAAATTAATATCTTTTATTGATTATATTTAAAAAATAAAAATAAAATATCAAATATAATTCTACTATTAATTAAAAGTTATTAATTGCACCCCCAACGATCGCCTAGCATTATCCATGAAATAAAAGGCAAATTCAAAAGACACAATTAAACTAAAATTTTTCAAAACTTAAAAGAAAGTTAAAAAAAAAAGAAAAAGGACTGAACAAGTCTCACTAAATTTTAATAAGTTCTAGATAAAATAATTATTTATAATTTTTTTATGAAAAATGAAATTAAAAATTACTATCAAAATAGAATATTAAAATTTAGAAAATAATAAGTGTTTTACTGGATAAAAATTAGAAAAGATAATAGATGTAGAAATACATCTCAAAAAATCTCATTTTTACTTTTATTTTGAAAAATAATCTGATGGTTAAAATTTGATTTTAAAATAATTGCCAAAAAGTTACAACAGTTCCGAAAAGGGGGCATCTTATTTTTATTAACACAACAAAAATTATTTTAGATTGAGGAAATTTTACAGGTAGGAAAAAAAAAGGCAACATTAAATTTTATTGGATTTTTCGCGCAGTACTTCAAGTGATATTAAAACTAGCTCAAACAAGATTTCAAATGTACGGGGATGGTGAGTCTGAGACATGCTTAATTGTCTAATTATCATTCGTTAAGATTAAAAATAAATGTTATGATTGCAGCATTAAAAATAAAAAGAATTGGGGGAAGGGAATTCACAGAACAAGAAAAAAAGGGATAAATGCACGGTTAACATCGTCAGATCCGCTGCGCAAGACGATAAAAATAAAATTAATTATTAATTAATTATAATATATAATAATTATAATTTTTTATTAACAATATATATTTTAATAATAAATTTTTTTTCATAATTTATTTTTAATCATAATTTTTCTCATTAAAAATTTTTAATTAATTATTCTTAAAAAAGTAATTATTATTAAAAATGATATTATTAATGAGAAAATTATAATTATTATATATTATAATAAATTAATAATTAGTTATATTTTCATTATTATACTAAATAAATAAGTTCTAACTTCAAAACAAAATATAAATAACCAAGAAATTTCTGAAAATTTTTTAAAAATAAAAATAATTAAATTATTAAACACCCACCCAATTTTAAATAATTTTGGAATTGAACCCAGATCGAAAGGTCAAGCCTTTGGTCAACATCACATGCCACTCGCATCGAACGGGCTCGCCATTTTCGGAAATTTTACGGTAGGGTTCCTCTTTGCCACTTCCTGAATTGGTGGTCTTCCATTTCACCTTTGATCTCTCACAAGGTAGGTAAATCACACTCTCACTCTTCTCTTTGCTTGTTTCAGTTTCAGAGGCTTTTTCGTCTGTTGGGAGAAGGTGATTTCTTTCTTTCTTTTTGGAATATTCATTTTGATTGGACGTTGTCGTCTTTTTTTGTCCGTATTTTGCAAATCTAAAAGATTGAGGCTTTCTCCATTGTTAGGTTTCTGTTTAATCTGCTGGCAATTTATGGTTTCAAGTTGTAAGTTAAAAACCCATAAATCCTGGATTTTGAGAGAATCGTGATTTATACTGTATAAACCTCTGTGACTTCCATGGCGATCAAATTAAGTTATTTAGTGGTTTTCTACCTTGTGATACTCTCTGGTTGATACGGACATATGATATCTGAACCAGATTGGAAATGGAGAAATTCTTTGTTAGTCTTGGTCTATACTAGTTGTGTAGAGTAAAGAAGTTTTCTTGAGTTACTGGCATAATTGTTTTAATTAATTTACCAGGTGGTAAAGACTCTTGTGATGAAATCATAAAATGTAAGAATCCATATGTTATTAATATTTTGAAGACATCTCTCAATGTTATCAAACTCCAAAGAGTTCATCTAAAGCCGGCTCAATTTCTGCTGCTCTGTGATGGATTTGAGGAGTTAAAGATCATTAAAAGAAATTATTCACTCACAAAGATACTTTGGAATTAATCAATGCATGGATTTAACAAATATAAGTATATAACCATCTCATCTTCCCTATTTATTTCTTGCGGAAACCTGCACTCATTATTAAATTGTAATTAAATATTCAAATCTGAGTGATATTTTAACATAACTTTCTAGATGTCTTAACAATATCTGACTTTCTAGATGTCTTGACTAATATCTAACTTCATGCCAGTTTGGATAACTGTTGAGATTTACAGGGTCTGCTGGAAAGGAACATTGGAATTAGTCTTCTGAGATTACAAGAGGATGTCAAGTAGCAGAAACACCCATTGGTGTTATACTTGCAGGAGGCCCGTTCGACTTAGAAGGAGAGATGTAGTTTGCCGTCGTTGTGATGGGGGTTTTGTTCAAGAACTTAATGACATGGTACAAGTCAACCCACTGGACTTCTCTGCACTGGGCGATGATGAAGAACAGGACCAAAGATTTGGACCTATGGAAGCCTTCTCAACCTTCATGAGACATCAACTGGCAGATACACGCAATAGTCATGACATAAGGGCAAGATCAGATTCAATTCCTGAGCATGGTCCTGGATTTGCTCCTCTATTGATCTTTGGTGGCCAGATTCCATTTAGACGATCTGGACATGGTGGCTTTGAAGCTCTTTTTAATGCTCCTGGCATCAGTCTGACGCGAGGTAATACAGGGGATTATTTTATAGGTCCTGGGCTAGAAGAATTGTTTGAACAGCTTTCAACTCACAACCAGCGAGGCGCTCCTCCAGCATCCCGTTCTTCAATAGATGCAATGCCTACAATTAAGATCACCCAGAGGCATCTTCGTTCAGATTCACACTGTGCAGTTTGCAAAGATAAATTTGAGCTGGGATCTGAAGCAAGGCAAATGCCATGTAACCATATATATCACTCAGATTGTATTGTTCCATGGTTGGCACAACATAACTCCTGCCCTGTCTGCCGCCAGGAGCTGCCGCCACAAGGATTGAGTAGTAACTCTGGCTCAAGCAGTCAAACTAGAAGTAATTTTAGTAGCAATGCTAATAGAAGGGTAAATGGTAGGGAGGACCGGGGGAGGCGAAGTCCACTATCCTATTTATGGCCGTTCCGCTCATCTAATTCTAGCTCTAATGGAGCCTCTGGAAGCAGCACGTCAGCGCCAGCTATGCCTGACAATAGCCATCAAATTGAGTATGATGGATGGCCATTTGACTAAATTTATTTGTGTTTACTCAACATATTTTGTCTTTTTCCTTCATGTAATCCAAATGCGTAACTGATGCTGATTGCTTGAAGTGAAATGGTATGAAACGAGAGTCTGGATTATGTTTGATTTGAAGGTGTGAAGATCTCTTTGTATAAAGTATGAGCCTAATAGTGTTTGACTCTGTAAGTGATTCGTCTTTTATGGTAAAAGGATCAAGCTTCAATCCTTCCTTCACCTAATTCTTATGCCTTTAACCCAAGCCGGATATATCGCAAAGGCCAACTAACGCCGACAACATTGGACCAAAGAGAATGAAAGTCCGGTGAAAAGGTAATGGTACGTGTCAAGCGGTAGCACCATCCATATCAACAAGCATCTATTGATGAGTTTATACAGAGGGGTTATATAGGATTTTTGAGATATTCTTATAACTACATTAAAAAGGCTTGAGACTCATTTTCTTACTATATATATTCGTCACAAAAGTTGTAAAAAAATAATAATAGTACAGTGACTTTGTCACAATTTCAGAAGGAAAATAAAATATGAAATTGGTAGGTTGCTAACATACTATAAAAACGACAGTCTTTCAATTATACAGAAATTTAAATGCAAGTCAATATAGCTCTCTCTTCCCAATTCTCTTGTTGGCTTATTCACATTGCTCAGCAATTACAGACAGTGATAATTTTCCAAGACCTATTCCAATTTTTTGTGGCATTCCCTATCCGTCTCTCTCGAGCACCAAGCTCGTGACAGAGTGAAACAAAAAGAGGAAACACGTTGAAATCTCCGAATTCGGTGTGTTTTATTTTTATTTTTTATTTTTTTAAAATAATGATCATGTTCTCCAAAATGCCAAAAACTACAAATTATCCGGATGTATTATACCAGAAAAGTAGACCATAATAATTGCTCCAAGCATAGCACAGATACAAATGTCTAAATTCACCCAAACAAACATCAAGTAATCATAAAAATGTTCAAGCAACAAACAACATATTTCTGCAGCAACCCTCAGCTGGACCGGACTGTCTAAATTACAGAGGAAACTGAGCCACACCAGACCGATTATTGTACCCCATCACTGACATCCTGGTTTGATTCATTTCATCAACACTCCGGCCATCAATTTGTTAATTCCATTATGGCAGCAACAATGTCACCATCGGCAGCTTTAAGAGCCTTTACAGCTCTTGGTCTAGACACTCCGGCTTGAGTCATTACCAACTCAATGTCCTTAGGGTCTACACCAGCCTCATCAACGTCTTCTTCATCTTGAGCAGCTGCAGCTGAGGTCTCGGGCTTCAATCCAGTGTTACTAACGGTAGGAGCCTTAAACTGCTCCGCAGCCTGAGTTTGCAGCTGTGAGCTTAGGTCTTCAATCTTAGCTTCCCCAAATACGATGTATGTATCAGAAGTTGGGCTCTTGAAAACATCTGGCTTTGAGATAACAAACAGAATCTGAAAAACAATTCCAATAAATTCAATAATATGATTTAGACAACTAAGATGAGTCGGACAAAGAGACGTAAGTTAAACATATAGATATGTCAAATACTGACATTCTTGCTCTTTTTGACTGTCACACGGCTGACGCCTGTGACAGGTTTCATTCCAAGTTTCAGCATAGCCTTGCGACTCTTCTTTTCACTCCTGGTCTGCTTAGACCTACCAGTTCCCTCACCTTCTTGTCCTGTCATACAACACAAATTCATTCAAGAAAATTACATCTAACATTCCAGAGCAATCCAGCTTCAATGATGCATTTGAAATCAAATAGCAGCACTAGGTCATAGTCATACAGAAGAAAACCTCATAATCTACATCAATTTCGATTGCTTTTTATCAAAAAAATAAATTGGCCAGTGAATTTAACGGGCCTTTCTATAACAAATGTGTGATTTGTTATAACTGGTCAGATATTTAACAGCAGTGAAACTAACAGGACGTGATTTACAATGAATGTCCAAATTAAACGCAAGAACACCAAGAAATGATTCAGTTTACATGCGTATCACTATATCAAGCACCTCAACAAAATTGTTCTACTAATTTTCATATCTATCTACGTGAAGATCCAAGTCACGAGCTTAAACATATTAGATGTGGTGAAAATATTTTGATTCCTGATTAGCAAATAGTCTAACTTCACAGAGCACAAATCTCACATGAAGAAAAATCACAATTAAAAGATAAGAAACTGAAATCATAAACATTTAGTTTTGCAAGAACCCATTTCCATTTTCTTTTTCTATAAAAAATAAATAAAAATAAATAAAAACCAAAGGTTACTTCTAGAACAAAGATTCACCACAATTATCTGCCATCCTAGAAGTTATTTCTAGGTTAAAAAAGCATGCTTTTTCAGGACAATTTTACACAAAATTCTTTTAAATTCTTGCTAACTAGAAACAAATTTGAGATGCAAAAAGAAGCAATGTCATTAAACAACTAACTGAAACCGTAGAGGTGGGTATATGCAGCATCTCTTACCTTCTGCATTTTCATCCTCATCCTCATCCTCTTCATCATCGTCATCCTCATCATCTTCGTCCTCAACCACAGGCTCATCAGCCTACAGAAAATAGTATTCAATAATTGAATAAACTAAGTTTTCCTAATGTATCTTAATAAGCCTCGAATAGGACCGATTCAAAAAAATAACATTATGGTTTTCTTACTCATCATGGTTAACAATGTCACTCAGTGACCATTGCAGCAGTGCCCCTTTCTGGGCTCTAACATCAAAAGGATAATTTCAGTATATAAAGTAAAAATTTAAGAGAATTTCCCACGATCCGAGAACAAATGGATCAATATTATCATCCATTCCCTCCAGAACTCGATTCTCCTTTTACACAAAATCAGGAATTTTAGGACAAATTGAAGACTAAGATGGACAACAGAGATACACATCACTAACTATAAAAATCAAAAGCAAATTATTTATAAACTACAAGCCAAAATTAGATAATTTTGCAGAAAAAAAGAATCATTAATCATCAACTTATAACTGTTAATTTCGGGATGACGAAAATCCGTGAATTTTGTGCATAATCAGCTGAATATAATCCAAAAAAAGTTTCAAATTTAGTTCCTAAAGCAACTTCAATTTGTAAGAGGAAGCTTACAAAGAAATGCTACCAACGTATATCAGTAAACAAACACCTAAAAAATCTCCTTCAATGGAGTAAAGTGGTTGTAAGAACAAGTGTCTCGGTGTGGAAATTACATTGATCTTTTGCTGTTCGAGGTGAGCAGCAAGTAGCTCCTCTTGGGTCTGAGCAGTCATGGCGGTGATGTCTGAAACGTTTCGGGAGTGGACACGGCAAGAGAGAGAGAGAGACACACACACACACACACAGACAGCGTTCAGCGAACCTAGAACCCTAAAATCTCCAAAATTATAGTGGTAAATTCGGAACTGGATTTTGCAGAGGCGAAAATCCGGGTTTCATTTATATATATATATATATATATATATATATATATATATATATATATATATGTTAAAAGGCAGCCCCAAAACCAAAACTCAAATTTCAATGTTAGAAAAAAAGAAATAGGTGGATCAGTATTTTTTTTGTTCTCTTTCTATCTTTTTTTTTTCCATTTTTTTAAAGATAAAGATATAATTTACATTGAAATTTATTATTTTTTATTGAGCCTCATAATTTAAAAAAATAAAATTTATATTTATTTCTCCCAGGAAATGTAGCATATGCAAATTCTCCACAGCTAAACAATAAGTCAACTTCAAAACAAAAAGAAAAATATTTCCTTTTTCCATTTTTTTAAAACATTTTTCTTTGTCTTGTATTCTAAATCTACAAACTAAAAATGCGAATATTTATCTTCAAATAATTCTTTGACAAAATAGTAATTTATAATAAGTTGATAATTATTTACGCAATGTACTAAGTCAAGTCTATATATATATATAAGGGATTATTAAGTTTTATACTATTTATAGAGGTTAATGAGATTTTCATTTTTTTATTTAGATAAAAAATTATACTACTAATTTAATAATAATAAAATAATAAAAATATTATAATTAATTTATAATCATCACTAACTAATTCAATTAATGGATACATTTATTATAAAGATTAGAGAAAATAAGTAAAGTTGATTTAAATATTTTAAATTCATATATCTCTATTAAAATTACTTAAATACCTTTTATTATTTTATTATTTTTTAATAATAAAATTTTTATTCAAATAAAAAAGGGGAGATTAGCAATCTATATATATATATAGCTTGAATTTAGCAAATATAAATAAATTTAAATTCAAGTCAAACTTATCAATTTTGAATAATTTGAATTTAAGTTTAAGCATGGCTCAAGTAAGTGACTAAATAAATTTAAACAAATTTACTCAAATTATTTAATCTAAATTTTCTATCAAATTTACAATATTCAAATGTATATTTTACGATGTAATGAATATGAACTTAATATACTTATTTTTTATTTGCCACCTAGGAAGAAACTAATCTCTTAAAATATAGTCAGGCACTAAAAGCGGGAATTTTTCCCAAATAGATTTTCTTTATATAAATATGCACATAATATATTTATATAACTTTATGCAAATAGATTGTTATTTCAATCAAATTTGTGCATATTAAAATTAAAATATATCTTTTACAAATAAACTAGGCATCAAATTTTTCGTTATACTGCACGGTAATATAATTCTATAATCATTCATTCAACAGAAAAATTATACACAATAATCATATAATAGCAATAGTGTTTAGTAAAAAGTTCCATTACATAATACTAGTAATTACACTTAATAAAACATAACAAATATTTTAATTACTTTAATCAAATATTATGCTTCTTCATACAATCTCAATAATAACTAATATAATTAAATTTTTTTGTATGTTATATTATTTATATATAACATAAAAATAAAAAAATATATATTAGTTAATAAATTTGTTTATACATACGCTTCACTCATATATTAATTAAGATGAACGTATCTTTAAGCAGTTGAAATTATATTATTTGGGGAATAATCTCAAATACGTTGTTCAGAATAACTTGACTCATCCTAAACTTTTAGCAGAATAATTTCAAACACAAACTCTCACAAATAACTTAATTCATCCACATCCTATTTCAAATGAGGTGCATAAATTGGTGTTGTGTCAAAATAAAGAGCGCCCCCTTGTTTCAAAAGACGTGCACAAATTGGCACTGTATCAAAACGTAACGTATAAAAAAAAAAAAAAAAAAGCCCCAAAAACACGACTTCAGCATCATTTTATTTTCGAGGTACTTCAATGTCATTTATCTATGTCTAATTGTCTATCAAAAACAGACTAATTCAATTCTATGACGGATAAAATTTACATACCAGGAGGTAGGATTACTTTTTCATTGAGTTGAGATTAGGTTGTTATAAAAGATTCTTAATTAGTTAGTTACATATAGATTATGTATCCGTTAGCAATAAAAATAAAGACAAATGTAAGAAGTTGAGATAAATGTATAAATTTTTTAATGATTAATTTGCCAACAATCTCTCCTTACAATCTTAATTATTAATAGTGGGTGGATAAATCATGAATTTCTTAATTGTTATAGTACCAAATTTCAATCCTAATCTTAATTTTAAATCAACTTTTATCAAATAATTTTAAATAAATTTTATAACTCGTTATATTTTATTATTATTATAATTACGATTATAAATATAATTATATTTTATTATTATCATTTAAAAATTATTATTGGATATAAATAAAATAATAAGAAAACAAATCAAGATTCAATCATTTTTAATGTGAAATTTTTCCTAATTAAAGGAGTAAAAGTCATGAGTTCAAAAAAATTAATATTAATTAAAATAGGTACATATATTCTATTAATTAAATGTGCAACATATATATAAATATACCATGATTCTATTGTAATGGTAACAATTTATTACTCTAATTGATATATTTATTTAATTATAATTATTATTTTATCCATTTTTAAATCTTATGATAATAATTCTAATTTCCAAAATAATTTTTATTAATTTTATAAAATTTTAATATGATTATTTATTTGATAAATTTATATAATATATATTATCAATATTAAATACATAAATTTATTAATTTTAACATTAAAAATTATTTAATATTACTTATATATATTCTATATTAAAGTACAATTTTAATATATATATATATATATATATATATACAAATAAATTAATTAATTATTAATATTATCAAATTAATAAACTATTTAATTTAATAAAATCAATATTAAAGTACTAATTTGATAACCCACGTCAAACTAATACTCACTAATTTCAATCCTTTATCAAAGTGAAATAACCAATTTTAATCTTTTATTAAATAAGACCACTATTCTCATCTTCAATATCAATTCAAATCCAAATAAAATAAAATTATACCGATCTACACAAACCATTCTGACCCCTCTGCAATTATTCCTACAACTCAATTGAAAGCATAATTCAAGAGGGACTTTTTTCACCATGTTTCTTTAACAACGGATTTTTTCATACAATAGCCAAATCTATACATTTATATGATAAACGGAGACCGAAGATTTTGATGGGGTGAAGATCATCCACCTTTTTGAAGTGGGAGTAGACGAAGTATTGACAACTAAGTACAACACCATTGTAGGAATAGAATCCATGTACCAAAAATTGAGAGAAAATATACCATAAGACCATCTTAAATGTAAACTACCAGCTATCGTTCAAGCTTACATCAATCAAAAGCAGATACAAGATACTTGGATATTTACATTGGGACACTCCAGTAGATTTTTCAAAATTTAGCTGCTGCCGGAAAGGCCAGTTCCTTCTCTGGCTTTACCAGCCCCCACTACCATCTGCATTGCCAGACCAACCATTGTTGGCCCTCTTGGAGCCACTTCCCCAACCAGAGCTTCCATGATCAGCATCCCCTGCACCAGCACCACCCCAGCTTCCACCGGCACCACTACCACTAACACTTCCTTGTCCCCATCCACCATTGTCACCAGCACTGCCCCCACTACCACCCCAACGGCTGCTTCCGCCACTTCCACCAGCAGCCCAACCACCAGGAAAAGCTTCCCTTCCAGGAGAATTTTGAACCTTGGCACCAGGAAAGTTGCTCAAACCATCATCCCCACCCTTTGTTACAGAACTCCATCTCCCCGCACCATAACCAGAGTCATGCCTTTCATTAGTGGAGCTGTGTCCTCTGCCACCGTTGCTGTAAGAGCCTCGGCCACGACCACGACCACGACCACCACTGTACGGGCGAGGTAGTCCACTAGGATGTTCATCACGATTACCACTGTTCCTATAATCACTTTGTCCTGAGGAGCAGGAGGTTCTGCGCATTAAACTTCTATGCAAAAGAATACCAAACTAAATAAAAAAACATCAACGCATAAAAACAAACTAGTGTCGTTGGATAGTTGCTAAAGATGCAAAAAGAAACAGAAGGGGCCAAACCCAATTCAGAAAAGAAGGGAAGGGGGGGAGGTTCCTAACCACCACTTTAAAACTTAAATAGCTAGAGTAAAAGCTTGACTCACCATGCATGTGTGCAAGTGTATTTACTAGCCAAGCAGATCACTAGCAATAACGGATGACTCCAAAAATAGATACGATATCACATAAATCTCATTTGACCCCAAACTGACATGGAGCAAAAGAGGACATCAGGAAACATACCTCGATAACCAACTGAATTCATCATTCAACCAGTGCCAACACATTCATCATTTATAGACTAAGCATTAAGTCTAATCTAATAGTTTACTTGAGATACCTGTCCTGGAACCTGGTGTGGAGGACCGATCCCTATCATAAGAGTGACCTCTCCAACCACCTTCATTGTTTGAACCCCAGCCACTACCAACAGATGCCCCTGATGAGCCCCCAGGTGCAGGGCTTCGCATTGGCACCATAGCAGCAACAGATCTGATAGAAGGGGCAGAATCATGCTGGGGATCATCAATATGCCTCTGAAAATATGAAACAAGCCTATCAACGTCCTCAAACATCCTTTTCCGGTACTTGAATCCCTTCGGATAAAGCCCAATATACTCATGGTGTGGATTTGTACTTCTTATATAAGTTAATATAAATGTGCCAGGATGTTCATGAGAAATTCCAAAGCTATAGACTATCCTCATGGGATACTCTGCTTTCTCCATCCTCAAAAGTTCATCAACTTCTGCTTTTGTACCCTTCCTGAACTTCCGGTAATTTAGCATTGCTTTTAAGTAAGTCACCAAAGGATCAACATAACGGTCCATCACCTATGCAGCCATGAATAAAGCAAATCAGAAAATAGGCCCCTGCCAAAGGAAAACCATAGAGAAATATAGAATCCCAGAAGGCAGGGCTTGTGGGACACTAACCTCGTCTAAATCCTCAAATGTGTCATCCCCAATTTTTAGTGTCTTCCCAATTCGAAGTAAGCTTGTGATGTCCTTGTGTTCCTTTCCACCTTCAACAATATCCTTATGGGCAAAAACTCCATCATAGATTTTGAGGGTTAAAGTAAGAAATGAAGGTCCACGTGAACTAGGACGGAAGATACTTTCTCCAGGATCTTTGTCAGTCAAGAACTGTAGAAAATTTGACACAAACGGCAGGTAAGCACCTCCATGAGATAAGATTATACACACACACACACACACATATATACATATATAGAGCTATAAGGCAAATCTGATAAATCCTCCTGATGATTGATTGCTCAGAATAATGTGATTTCAAGTTCAGATCAAACGAAATTGAAGTAAATTTCAAGGTTGCAGCAGCAAGAACCCACATCACCATTAAAGAACTAGAACTCAAACTCTTTAAAATTTATAGATTTAAATATTATATAGTTGGACTTTAAATTCACAAATTATGTTTAAAAAATAAAAAATAAAAAAAAGCCTATAATTAAAGAAACACAGAACCAAAAACAACACACAGTTATTCCAAGTAAGGCCACAGCGAAGGCCTTGGCTGATAATTGTATGCATGAACGCCATTATAAAAGAACATCAGAATACAACTTTTCACAGTTCCACCATATCATACAACTCCAAATGAAGACCATTATAATAAGAGCCAATAAAATGCTATATAAAGTAGTCACGATTACTGAGAAACAAACCTCCACAGCTTCATCTGCAGTTATGTTCTGGAAGCGCGGATGAACTATCATTCTTGGCTTGAAATGCTTCTTGGCAAGCTCTTTTTCTTTGCGTGCTTTGTCTTGTTCACTTTGTAGGCAACTCCGGTCTTCATGGTAATAGGGATCCAGGTTATGGTTATTCTGTAACCGGTTGCTTCTCATTTCACTCTCCCTACAAATAAGGAAGACTTGATACCTATTTTTTTGAATCGACTTGATTTTGCAGGTCAGGATGTCACCTTCATGTAACCTATCAGATAGATCAGCTATATCCCTCCAATCATCAGTGTAGTCTTCCTTCATAAGGATTCCCGTCAACCCAGATTCAAGCGCACACATTGCTTTTTGTGCTTGCACCCTACGAACTGTGGCTTGGACAATTTTTCCTTCAGCCAAGGTCTCCTCAGTCTCCCCTGAAATCATATAAAACTCCTCCTCCTGACTTGGTTCTTCATATTGTTTACGCCAATCCTGAAAGCCCTGAATCAATTCTCTTTTTATGTCACAGAAAGTCTCTATTTTGTTCTGACGGTTCTTCCCTTTAGCATATTCCTCAACATCAAGGTTTTTCAGATAACTAGGCCGGTCCCTTACATGCTCTATGGCCATCTCCAGCGCATCATCATCATCATTTGCATCACCTGTACCATCCTCTTCATACACATCTTTGGCCAACTCTTGTGCAAGAGTATATGATTCGGGATGAATTCTGGTGTCATCCAGCAAATCAATAAATTGGCTGCTGCTAGAAGCCAACCCACTACGGCGGACACGCAGAAAGCCTACTGCATTGACAAAAACCTTTTTACCCAGTTTATGCTCTGTCACAAAGTCCTTCCGAGTAAAAATTGCACCAGCTCTTACCAATGATCTCTGGAAGGAAGTTGCCTTTCTTGGACCAAGCCCAGAAATAAATTGTAGGGGAGCAAAAAGCCACTCGTGACTAATTGCTAAATTAATGTCTAGCCCCACCTGATTGGTCACATCTACCATGACTTGCTCAACCATCCCAAACTTCTCATCATTATTGAGAAAACTCTCCAGAGGACTCAGTTTCCATGATAATATTTCTCTCCTAGGTCCACACAATGTTGCAACCATCGCCAATGGATTCTGCAGATATCTGCCAAGAGCAACAGCTCGCCTCACAATTCCTGCTTATGACAGAGAAAAATAAGATTACCAATCACATTTTCCCTTCAAAAAACATAAGCACTATGAGGGGGCAATGGCTGAGATTATTACATAATATGCAATGAAGTTTACCTGTCTGCGAAGGTAGCTGTTCAGATGAAATTCGAGAATTCTCATAAAGACGGGGAAGAGATTCATCCCCGTACACAATGCTGAGCCCATCCATTTCATGCCCAACATCTCTGGGGTTTTCCTCTACCATCTTGAAAATGACCTAATAAAAGTAGCAGAAACTATATACTAAATCCAAATAGAAAGAGGATGTGACTTGACAGTGACACAACTCCAGCAACATATAGCTACATATGACCAGCAAATATAACTTAACCAGCAGGAGGTAAACCCACACACCAGTTGAATTTATTATCAGCAGGGCAGAAGAGGCGATAGAGGTGAACCCCATGTACAAGCATTCATTCAAAAATTGCCACAATTCAATGAAATACAACATAATAAAAATATCCTGATGACACCTTAGATATGGCACATAATAGTGTAGGAGGAAGGAAAAAAAGGAAACAACAACAACAAAACATTATCCCACTAAGTAAGGTCAGCCACATGGATCATACAACACCATTAAGCTCTATCCGAGACCAAATTTTCAGGAAGGAAAAAAAAAAAAGGAAATGATTAAAAAAATATATATGATAAATTGGATGCAAAAAGTTTGAAGCTCGAGAGATAGTTAATTCAGTCATCATGCCACTTTATGACTTATTGTACTTCCTAAGAATCAAAGAAGGCAAACCAGAAAACTATGTAAATCAAATAATGCATCAAATACACAATCAGATATGCTGATTAATATCCAATGAACAAGATTAAGCATAGAAACCAAGATGCTAACCTCATATATATCTTCCTTCAAACGAGTACAAGATAAATTCACTGCTCCTAAAACAACAACATGCGGTTGGTGATCTGTCATAAACTTCAGAACACGTTCCTGGTCATTTTTCTTTCGTTGCTGGCCATTAGCATTCTGAGACCGTAAACTAAGGGACCCAGTGTTAAGCACGTCTATAACTTCCCCTGATGAATCTAACATCACAAAAGTTGTCTGTGGCTTGCCAGGGCCCCAACAGCAAGCCATAACCCTAGGGGCAGCTTCATCATCAGAACTAAGATCATTTTCCTTCCGCTGATAAGGCCCCACAGAAACCTTATTCCACAAACCCTTCCCATACTCCATAAGTAACCAATTCTTTGCTTTGCTGGTCAAGAAGATTCTTGCCTCCTTATTCATGGAAGGTAAAAGAAAATCATAAATTGCAGCACCCAGTATCAACTTCCTCTGTTCATTCCACAACTGAGCAGATCTACTAACACTGTCACTAATATAATAGTCATTGAATTCATTTATCAACTTATTAAGATACTCTTCTGGCAGCTTGATAGTAACTTGAAGCAATTTCTCCTCTTCTGCCTTCTGTATAAGGAGCCATTGTCCATCCTCAAATTTATTCACAGGCTTCTCCCTCAACCACTTTACCCCAGAAAACTGATGGAAAGAGTCAATTGTTACATTTCCATCAGCAGTAGGACAGGTTGACACCACTGCATGATCAATGAAATATGTACGGACATGCTTCCTAATGCTAGGCTCACAACTTATCTCAACAGCTGCCTGGGGGGGAAAAAGCACAGAATAATTTGAAAAATACCTCTTGTAAGTTTAAATATTATCAACTACAAAAATCCTGGTACCTACCATGTGCCTGGCGCACTTGAGCACCTCTTGAGGTGTATCATGCATTGCACAGGTAAAGTTTGATGCAAGCTCCTCAGGTGTTTCCTTTGGATCCTCCAGCTCAGGAAGGCTCTACAAATGGGGGCAAGAAAAAAACTTAAGTATACTATCAAAACATCAAAAAATTGCTAACAAAATATACGTACCAGATCTATTAGTGACAATGATAGTCCAAGTTGCTCAGAACTACGTCCAAACTTGCTTGCAACCTCCCAAAGTCCTGCCTTACTATAGTTACCATATAATGATTTCCTCCTTGGCTTCTTATATTGTCCTTCATCAACACCAACTTCACCCGGAGGAAAATGCAAGTTGAACTTGGAATCAACATCATCAACCTCTCTTTCTGTTTCTGCAACCTTCAGTGACCTCATAACTGATTCAAATAACTGTTGGTTCAGAACAAGTCTTGTCTCATCATAAACACGGCGGGATTCTTCTTCAAACCGCCTTTTGTAGTATGACTGGACAGCACTCTTCCTTTTCTGAAGAAGCAACCACTTCCTGTCCAAGTCCTGAATAGCCCAGAGTACCTAAATAATGCACAAAGCACCCATTTGTAGAATCTTAATTCTGTTACCAATCACGAGGAAAATAGTAAAAACAAACAAAATCCTTGTATGTACCTTGTGCCATTTAAGAGAAGGTGCGTTCTCATTTTTATCATCAAGCTCATGCTGTTCAGGATCCTTCAATAAGCTTAAGCATTCCTCTTTTCGATACATAGCAATAAAAGGAATCTAGAGGAGGATAAATATCATAAATCAGGAAAATAAAAATAAAACCTAATTTAAAAGGAAAAAAAAACTCAGCTAACATTGATCAGAGATACTAACATCTAATTTTTGCACGTGATGCAGCTCCAAAAATCTGATAATATCAGCCCGATCAATCGGTGGATCTTTTGCCTCATTCTGCGTATCTTTCTTGTGAAGCCAAGGTACCACTCCATTTCGAATCTGATTATATATCCAATGGCTTTCTTCATCTATACTACTTTCATCCAGTGGGGGAGGACCAGTACTCTCCTCTGATATCTACAGAAACAGCAGGGAAAAAAGCTTGCCTCACAGAAAGGTACCTATGCAATAAAAGAAAAGTCCATCATAGAGATCTCAGAAAACCTGCCTGCATTCTTTCGGGAAAATCAAGTTCCTTGATCTGTTTATCCCTCTCTGTCATGTAATTCTCAGAAACAACAATTGGCTCAAATTCATCTACAAGCTGTCTAGGCTCTCTAATTTCACGCAACTGTAGACTTTGCTTGCGATTCTCCAGCAAATCATCAACATCACCAAATATTTCTTGAGCTTCTTGCAAAGCAGAGGAAGAGACTCCGGCTGCCTGCCTAATTTTCTTTCTCTTCAAATTCTTTCGCCTGTGAATAATTGCAGATATTAGATAATGGATCATGAGATCAAATTATTGGTGCTTCATTCTAATCCATCCATTCTCAAGTTCTTTCTCATCCTAAACCCTAAAAATTAAGTAAAAAATACAACAAAACACCTCATAGGAGCTCCATTCTCATCCATTTCTTCTTCATCCACAATAAAGTCTGCCATTTCATCTTCTTCACCAATGTCTGCATCTTCTTCTTCTTCCCCTTGTTCCTCCTCTTCAGCGATGTCTTCAAGTGGAGCTCCTGTATTGCAATGGCATGCAAAGTGAGGCAATGAGAAACCAGAGTCATAAGCCACAAAATCAGGGTCATACCTTCATCATCACCAAATAAACTGCGTTTCAACTTCTCCTCTGCAGTTCGCCCCCCTTTACCACTTCCAACAAACTCCTCCTCATCAGATAACCCAGAAGGCTCCTCCTCAGTGTCCCTCTGACCTTTCTTTAGCCGCTTAAACTTTTTGCTGTCCTGATAAATTTTCAATAAGTATTATCAGGATGACTGTTACATAATAAACACAACCACCCATCATGCCAACTACCAATCAATAACAACAGAAAACACGTGAAAGTTCACAACCTTCCTACGGTGAATATTGATATTATTGTCCTCCAGCAGCTCATAGTCATCTTCATCAAGGACATACTCCTCCCTAAAATTGTGGAAATAAAAACATTAGAGCTTAGAAAGGAAAAAAATTTATGAGCTGTGTTTATTTTTAAATTGTAACCAAGTACAGTGGTAAATTCACAACTATCTAGGGCTCAGTCATACATCCTCCTACTTCCCCCTTCCCTAGAAACGAACAAGGGCAGAGGCTAGACTGTGCATATTATAATCAACAACTCAACAAGCGCGCCATACTTAATGCACTTAATGATGACAAGAAGGAAAACTATACAACAAAAAGACTTGTACATCAAATAATACACTTCCCTAATTTCATGGAAAAACAATTATCAGCCACTACTAGCTGCAAAAATCATTCTCAAATATGTATATGGATAACAAATACACTACAGAGATACAAACCGATCTCCTTTATTAAAGAAAGTGTCAATCATATTTCACGTCCATCTTAAGACATAATTTCTGCATCAAGCAAATGCAGAGAGAGAGAGAGAGAGAGATCACTTTTTCTTCCTCTTCTTCTTCTTCTGCCGTTCTTCATCACTGTCTGCCCTCTCTTCTTCATCATCCTGCTCCTCTTCTTCCTCAATGTCATCCACTATAAACCCATCCTTTTCATACTCATCCTGTCCTTCTGAATGAAGGAAAGAGAGTAGAGGTCATAAATAAAATTAAAATTAATATAAGATGCATTGGATAACATAAAACTTAATCAAAATGTGGACAAAAGCAGCTCAAGCCATTAAGTATCGACCGTCTATTCACAAAACATGAGCAGAAAATAATGAGAATAATATAAAGGAAATGTAGAACAATAATGAAGAAAAATCCTTGAGAACTGGGTAGCACCATATCAGCTAAAATAAACTCCTCATTTACAGATTAAAAACCACCAAAATCTCTGCTATAATAATAACATCCCAGGGTTACACACAAACAAAAAATAATGAGTGTGAGGCCATAGGTGCATTTCAGACACTTATAGTGGAGAATAACAATGAATTACACCCCCTAAATCCTAAAATTTCCCGCAGCCAAAACGAATTTTGTACAGTGTAATTCACAAACTTCAATTGCAGTTTCCATAAGTTAGTCACGAATATAATTTTCAACAAATGAGTCTCCGTTTCCAACTTTATCTCCTCAACCCACCAACAAGGTCCTTCCTCCATCTTCCAAAATCATTGGTTATTATTAAGCTGGGAAGAGATAGCATTAACAAACCCTAATATAGGGGTACGAAACACTTTGCCGCAAAAACCACCAAAAACAGCAAACGAAACCAAAACCAAACCCTCCACAACCAAATGTTCAGAAATGAAAGCACAATTAAAGCTCATACCCTCTTCTTCTTCCTCGTCCTCATCGTCCATGTCGCGGTCGTCAATTGCATCTCCATCCGCGGGTTCCCTTTCTTCCTCAAGCTCCACTTCGTCTGCCCAAATTGAATAAAAAAAACGAAAAAATGTGAGATACCCTGGAAATTTTTAAGTGCCTTCCGTCGATAAGCGATGAGAAAACTCGAAATTTCTGGGATTCACCTTCTTCGTCAGAGACAACGTTTTTTCCCATAGTTGAAAAGGGAAACAAGTGAGCAAGCGCAAGGGAGATTTCAAGATCAAGAGAGCGATGCGTGAAAAAAAGAGAGGAATCGAACGAGAATTAAACAAAACGCGATAGAGCTCTGAGTGAAGAACGAAGACGACGAATATTTATAGTGCGTTTGCGAAGTATGGGGTTTCTCTGTAAAACGAACAGAGTCCAAAACACTCCCAGACTTGGATCAGAAATATTAAATTACATTCACCCAAAAAAAAGAAAAATTAAATTACGACCCCCCATTCAAGTTTGTTTAATTATGTGTAAATCTTTTTATTTTTAAAAATATACATTAATTTTATTTTATTTTATTTGTTTATATATTCTTTTTTCTTCCGATTTTAAATTTATATTAATTTTTATCCTTCAAAAAATAAAAGAAATGAATATATATTTCTAAAAAAATATAAAAATGCATGTTACGTAAGGCTAAATCTAAAATAAATAAATGGAATTTGTTAAAAAATAAATTAGGTTCTACTCTTCTCAAATTTAATTTAATTTAATTTAAATCAGACTTATATTTTTTATTTTAATAATATATATCATCACATCTCTTTTTTCAAGAGTACAAAAAAGTGATGTATACATTATATAGATTTTTTTTTCAGTTTTTGATTTACTGGTATTACTAAAAGTAATCCAACAACCCCATCAATAAGCTCAATCCCAAGAATTTTTATACATTATTTTTATGGTACACCACCAAATTTAATAATTTTAATTTGTTAATTTGTATAAATATTATATTATTTAAATAAAATTTAATAATTTAAAATTATTAATGCACTATAAGATAATATTTCGTAATTATTGCCCCAATTAATATAAACTTATAGAAGTTCTTCCCGAGCCAGCCCAAATCGATTCATCCTCGAGCATCCCATTCTAATATAATGCACTTGTTAGTGCACGCTCCATATGCAAAAACCACATAAAAACAGGATGAGAATTTGCCCTTTTAAGCAATGATCCCATTAACAAAATTTCTTCAAACTATCAATTCATATATACACTTTCCACATTAGCACTCATGATCACATCAAATATCACCCTTACTTTATGAATGTCTATATAAAGAGAAAATATATATTCTTTTTCTCCAAGCAATTTTTATTATTATTACTTTATTTTAACAAATATTGTTTTGGCATTGAGATGTATCCAATAAACACCTTATTCATTGTACGTATATGACGTTTGTTACTTGTGTAGATTAACAAAGCAATTGGCCGACCTTGAAAGGTTGAGTAAACTAATCAAGAAGAATCACTTATAAATATTTTTTACCTCCAAATTATGAAAATTAGAAATGATAGATGTATATTGAAAGGAGAAAAATGAAAATTACAAAAACTCCGGCATTAATGAACCCTGTAGACCTCGTTGTTTCCTTTCTACTTTACACCCGGGGAACAATTCGAGTTTATTTGTAAATATCCTCAACCAAAACTTGATCTAAATAATAATAATAATATCGTTTGAGATTAATTTATTTATTAAATGTATTAATATGAATCATTATTATCATAAATATATTTATTAAATATGTTAGTTATTATAATTCACTAAAAAATTAATCGTTCACTAAATGTTTTATTGAATTTCTATTACCATTTTAAAAAATATAAATTTTATGTAATATATATATATATAATTATTTATAATTATAATTTGATTCTTTTTAAAATAAAATTTTAATATAAATATTTAAATAAATTGCTATATTAACATGTTCAATTTTGAGTCCATTTTAATATGATTTATATATTGTTTATATTAAATAAACTGATTCATTCACCATCTAAATCATGTAAGTTCAACATGAATGAATATAAAACACCCCACGTTTATATCAAAGCATCCTGTGTTGGCAAAAATTGGAGCTCCAATTCTGCACTATGGGTTGTGTTGCTTCACAATAACAGTAAGTAAAACCTTCCCAAAATGTCAAACGAATAAATTATAGGGAACCAATATTAAAGAAATGTAAAATTATTTGAATAAATTGATAATTCGGAATTGTCCATAAATTAACTTTAAAATATTCCATCAAAATTTTATACCTTATTAATTTACATCTCATTTATAGATTAAATAGTACAAATTTATATGTATCTAAAATGGTATACCATAGACAATTCTCATATTGAATCAATCTTTCTTCTGTTCAAATTCAAAAGTGCCATGACATACTGACATGAGCAATCGTAGTCGATTGCTTAAACACAAACTACTACCACGCACACCCCTCTTTCCAAATGGGAAGAAGGGGAAAAAAAAGGAGCAAGTCACCCCCTAAATTATTTGTAATGTGCAATTAACTTTCTAATTTTTAAAAGTGTAAATTTTAAGTACTTGTTCTCTCAATTTAGATGATTTAAACCTTATGCTAAATCTCTATCCAAATAAATGGATGGAATGCTCACATGCCTATCATTCAATAAATTTTCTTCTTCTTAACATCAATTTGAAATCTTAAAATTTGTAGAGAAATTCCTTTATATTGTATTTGGATGTGAAAATTAAACTTGGTAGTTCGATTACTAAGAAATTTAAGTTTTATAAATTAAAAAATTTTGTATAATAATTAAATAAAATTTATGAATTACTTAAATATTTTAAGTAAAAAATTTAAATTATTAAATTTAATATTTTAAATTCAATTAAAATAGGTGTCATTCTTGAAACATTGTATTAACTATCATATTTATTTATGAAAGAAACTAAGCAAGATTATTATTTTCCAAATATAACTAATATTTTCTAAATACTTTATCCAAACATAACATTTTTTTTTCTTTTTTTTTTGTTAATTTCTCCTTGACTTTTTGAAAGTGCACTTTGGTAGTTCCAAAAATGGAGGACATAGAAGCATGCAACTATACAGCCCATTGTTATTCAACAATTCCTGCATCTCAATTCTCAACTCATGATTCCAGCAAGACCCAAGGAGAAAAATAAATAAAATGAAAGTCTAGAAAAATGAAAAGAAAAAGATAAAAAATGATAAGGAGAAGGGAATTTCAAATATCTCTTTACCATTTTAAAAGATGCCATGAGAACTAGAGCATTCTCTTTCACATATGGGATTGGTTTCAAAGTTTTAACCATTAAAATAATGATATCATTGTAAGGAAACTAAACAAGTACTTAGAATGCATCAGAGTGGTTCTTATTGAAATATTTTATGAACTAAAAAAACTAAAGAAAAATATTAATGTTGTATTTGGATTTAGAAATTGAAGATGGTAACTCAATTATAAAAGAATGTTAGTTTTGTAAGTTAAAATATTTTATTTGATAAATAAGATAGAACTTATAAATTATTTAAGCATTCTAAATGAGTGATTTAAGTTATTAAATTTGACATTTTAAGTTCAACTAAAATAAATGTTATTTTATAAATTTCATATTTATTTTTGAAATACCACATTGGCTATCATTTTTTATTCATGAAAAACTAAGTAAAGCTATCCTTTCCAAATGTAAAATTCCAAAATTTCTAGTATTTTCTAGATACTTTATTCAAATAAAATATAATGGAATTTTTTAGAAAATCCAACTAAACGTTAAAGGCAATGTGTGAATCATTTATCCCACCAATAATTTGAGATCTATGATATCTTTGAATGCTAGGAAACGGAGGGGAGCGAAAGGAAAGGGAAGGTTAAGACTTCGGTTGTTTCATCAAAAAATATTTTTTATATAAAAATATCATTTGCATTATAATAAATGAATGACATAATACTTCAATTGGTTGTTAAAAAATGGTACCAAGAGATATGGTAATGTGAGGAAATCAAATTTTCTTTTGAAATATAGAAAATTACTTTTCTCAAATTCTTCCTATTTAATATTAAATAAATAAAATATTTTTCTTCATCTTAATATTTTATTATTATATTTAAAAAAGTATTTTTTATCAAAATAAATAGAGTCTAAATGTTATCTTTTTTTTTCCTTAGAAGTTTTGTTTAATGATGGAAAGATAATAAAAGTTTATGGTCAACCATTTAAACCTTCCCTTTTCTCAATATGTTTTATTCCTATAAATTAAGAGATTTTGAAAACTTATCTACTTAATTTACTATTTTGGATATATTTTATTTTTTATTTTATATTTATATTTACATTCTTAACATTCCATTATTATTTACATTTAAAATATTATAATATTTACATTTTTTAAAGGTATTTAAGAAGTGAAAAAATACATATTATAATTGTAAACTTTTTTAATGAAAAATATAATATTATCTTTTTGTCTTATTGATAATAATTAGACCTAACAATTATAATCCATATTTATCCTTACTTTTGTATGCCAAGGCAACATATATCCAACACGGAATAAATTAGATATTTTTAAAATTTTCATCATTTTTAAAATTTCTTTTGAAAATCTTCTAATATTAGGAAATCATGAAGATAATTTCAACTTAAGTAAACTCTAGAAAGTTTTACAAAGATATTTATACTCAAGATATATTGATTTAATAAATTTGTAAAAATCAACTCATTCAATTATACATACATAAATTATCAAGAAACTCACACATAGAAATATATCTCTTTTAAGCATTTGATAACCTAAGTATCAACGTAAGCACCATAACATAATACATTAAATAATTAATTATACATAAACAAATCATCAAGAAATATGTGCATAGATATAGACCAAGTTTTTAATGCTTCGAAACACTAGATAAGCTGACTTTCACGAGTGAAGCACTAGAGGAAAAACTTTGACTTAACCGATGGTTCGGAGATCCTGTTCTTACTTTAAGAGCTGCAACCAAGACACAGACTTTAAGAGAAGGTTGTACTATATTTGTAGGGGGAGATTCCAGGGAAGTGGATCTCATTTCACAACGGATCGAACCAGGAAGAAGACTTTAGCTGAAAAGCGCTTAACCAGGAAGTGATCTTCACTAGAAGGAAGGAGAGCGAAATCAAGTGTTTAGACTTGTAAGTAATCGATATAAAAATAAGTAAAGCAAATCAAATAGCAAACACAATAATCTTATGAAAGTAAATTATGCAATAAAGTAAATAGAGTAAGTATAGAAAGATTAAATACAAGGATTTATAATAGTTCTTGATTGAATTTCTTTTCCAAGATGTATACTCGCTCTCAAATCTTTTCAAACTTGTGTTTCAGTCTATTATTTTCAATCAAGCACTTAAAAAATGCCTTTTTACATATTCTTGCTTTTCCTTTAGCAAATTCTTTCCTTATAAGAGATATTTTACCCTCTCAAAAAAATTTTAAGGGATACCTTCCTTTTTGCAATTAGAAGGTAATATAAGATGAATATCAACTCAGATGAATATCAATTAAAAGGTAACATAAGATTGGATTCCTTCTCTAAGATGTAACTCACTCTCTAATCTTTTCAAACTTGTGTTTCAATCTATTATCCTTTTAAGTTTCAATTGGGCACTCAAAAAAAGCTTTTTTATATATTATTGCTCTTCCTTTAGCAAATTCTCTCCTCACAAGAAACATCTCACCCTCTCAAAGAATTTTTAAGAGATATCTTACTTTTTGCAATTAGAAGGTAATAGAAGATGAATATTAACTCAAATAAACTTTTTTATAGAGTAGATAAAATAAAGGAAGTAATAGAATAGAAAAACTTAACATAAAGAGCTTAAATCATAATTTTGATTGAAGAAGAAGTAAATTGATGTTAAACAATGAGGTTTATAATCTATATATGTTGTATTTGGTTTTTCTTAACTCCCATGAGAAGTTTAAAGTGATTTATAACTATTTAAAATACTTAAGAATGAAAACTAACTTTTTTTACTATTACTGTGTAGAATTTTTGCATTAAAGAAGCTTTATACCAAGGGTGAAGTGCTTTGCCAATACTTCTCAATAAGATTGCAAACTCAACTTTAAAATATTATAACTTCTTCATTTTAAGTCCGTTTTAAGTAAACAACATATCATTGAAAAATTTCACATCATTGAAAAATTTTTTAAGTCTATTTTTAAATAGAACTAATTCCATGCTTATATCAAATATAATTTTTGAGATATGATTAAAATAATAAGTAAAAAGATTGGATTGTAAAAATCTAATTTTAAGAACTCAACTTAGAAAATTTATAACTTTTTCATATATTAATGATTTTAAGCTAATTACTAGTTTATGGAAAGCCTTTTGAGTTTAATTTCATATAAAAATTTCATAATTAAATCATAAATAATTTATGAGATATGATTAGAAGAGTAACTAAAAATCAAAATTGAAAAACTAAAAACTTATATCTTAGTAGTTTTTAAAATGTCTCATGGGCTATCTTGTAAAACATAATTATAAGCTATTTTTTTAAAATATTTTGATGAAGACAGGATTTTAAAAAATATATTTGAGCTCCATATTATAGAAATCTCTATTTTTTAAAAAAGTCCAACCCTAAATAGAAAAACTAAATAAAACCCTTAAGCTTTTTTTGATGTTTTGAAGCTTCCAAGACTTAAATTTTTAAAATTTTCATTACTTGAAATATCTCTTCTTTCTTAAATTTCTTTCTTTCTTCTTTCTTAAGCTAAACATAACAAGATCTCACATTTCTTTGCTTTAATTTAATGCTAACTCTCATTTTTCTTACTGGACTTTCCTATATAAAGTTTATAAACTTTGTAAGCTATATAATTAGTCGAATCTAATATTTAAGAACATGACATGCATGACTAATACATAGAAAATATAATAAGTTAGCATAAGAATATGTATGATCATCATATCATTATATTGATAAATTATATGCCTAATAATACTTATATAAATATAACACTTTTAGTACATAATCAAATATTACTATTGCAAGCATAGTATAGAATGTCTATTTAAGATTTTATAACACTTTAATATAAAGATATGTAATGCTATTGTAATTACTTGTCTATTATCATCAAAACATATTATTTTGAATCTTGAGGCTAACAATTTTGACCCATTCATATTAACTTTAATATGAATGTGAATTGGATCATTACTAATTTTGTCAAATAAAAGTCATATTAAGTCCACCTATAATAATTTTTTATAAATCTTTTAAGCAAAAATTATAATATTATTGTATGTTGACTTAGCATATTATTTTTTTATAGAGAAATTTCTTTTAAAGAGAAAAAATTTGGAAAAAAATTGGAGTGAGATTTTTTTTTAATTTTTTTAATTGTAGAAAACTCATTAGTAAATTTACTTTCAGGGAAGAGTAGAATTGTAAATTATATACACACACATACTAATTACTTATATATTTTGGTTTCGCTATTCATTATCTTTATTTATATAATTTTAGACATTCAAATAAAGAGAGTATAACTCATGACTTAACCTTCCATTCTCCTTTTCTTCCCTTCTCTCCCCTCTATCGTTTTCTATTTCCTTTCTCTTTTAACTTCCAAATACATGGAGAATGTTTTTCACATTTTTAGAAATATTTTATACGAATGTTATATTTTAATATTTAATTCAAAATTTTGAAAAATTTACTCAAGAATTAAGAATATTTTTAGTTCAACTTTCTCTACAAAATATTTCTATGATGAAGATAAGTATTTTAAATTCCCATAAGATGGGAGATGCCAAAGCAAAGGACAATTTTAACCTTACCCTAATTTATTATTCTCGTTTCCCATTGCAGCGTTCATTCGTTCTCCTTTCATTACTGTTCTGCCTCCATCTTTAGCTGAAGTTTGCAGGCCACTATCTGTTGAAGCTTATCGTCTGCCACCGGCAATTGACGAGGTAATTTGTGATCCTTATTTTCAAAAAGATTTGGTTAAAAAACTTTCTTGTGCATCACCCTATTTATTATCCAATTTTAATTTTAGTTTGTTAATTTTGCGATAGGATTTTCATGGATAATTCAAAACAACTGGTTTTCATGGAGACTTCAAAACAAATGGCTTGTTAATTTAAATGATCCATGTTCTTGCAATTCTAGAATAATGTCCCTCTGCCTCTATCTTGGTCTATGGTAAACAAATGGAGTATTATATGTTTAGTTTTTTTATTTGCACTTCATTTTATAAGATACATGTCGTGTACCTAAGGTTTCTTGGTTTTGAGACCAGAGCTGGCCTGCCTTCTCAATGCACTGGCACTGTACGCCTTAGTAAAGCTCATCATCATTGTGTAATTTTTGTGGGCACGCTACTCTTTTTCATGAATAGTTGTCATGTTTGGTTTAACAATGAAAAGTCCCACTATTCTAGTGTTTATGTCCAATAGCCTAAAGTTGAATTACAAGTTCTTTTTTTTTCCCAATTTAACGCTGAAAATCCAGATGATTTATACTGTGGCTTTTATATGCAATTAATTGCTTTGTTTGAAAAATTAGCACTGCAAACAATCAAACATGAATGATCTTCTCCTTTCCTGAAAATAACAGTGCAATCAAAATGCATGTCATTATAATCTATTGCCAATACATATATAATGCAAAATAATCAAAGCTTTTAGAAGCAACTGATTCTTCTGATTTTAGAAGCAACTGATTGCATGTTAGAAGCTGCACTGCAGAGGCTGACAAATTTGTGCCCAGTTTTAAATGATATGGAGCCTATATGTGTATTAAACCATAGCTCCATTTCACATAACAAATAAATTACTTCCTTCGTTTCTTTTTATCTGTCGCATTTAAAAAAAAATATTTCTTTTTATTTGTCGCTTTAGAATTCCAATGAAACATTAAATATTCTTTTTTTAAATCTATCCTTCTTTTTCATTAATAAATATTTTATTATTTTACATTATTAATCAATTTACATTTATTTCTTTACATTTTTCTCTCTATTTTTAATTATCTTGAATTTTATGTATAAAGGGTAATCTTGTAAAGCTCATTAAAAATAAATAAATTTAACTATTTTCTTAATATATGTAAAATTGGTTAATGGTAATAGATAAATAAGAATGGAGGGAGTAACTTATAGTTTATTGACCTAATTAATACATTATAAGTTATTAGTCAGCCTATGCAGAGGCTGACCAATTTATTGATCAGGTCAATAAAATATAAGTTAACCTCTAAATATATTTCTTACACTAACTTATTGGAAAAAAATAAATTCTAACTTAATAAATTATTTAAAGTATCTTATAACTTATAAGTTACTATATTTTCAATTTTTTCAAATTTATCCTTATTATTTTTATTAATTTATTACCCATACCTTTTGTAATATAAATTTAAATATTTTTATAAAATATAATTAATTTAATTTTAATATAATTATAAACTAATTTTAAATTATAAATATATAAAATATATATATAAATAAATAATATCATAAAATATAATTAATTATATTTTAAATAATTATAATTTTATTTTAAATAATAGTAAAATAAAAAGTATATAAGTAAATAAATATGTAAGTTTATAAAATATAATTATTTAAATATTAAATATTATATTTTTATTTTAAACTTCTTAATTATATTAATATAATTTAATTTTTAGATAAATTTAAATTATTTTAATTATATATCTATTTCTATTAATATATCATTTTATATTATTTTATAATTTCAACTAATTCAATAATTAATTTTATGAAACACTTTAATTAATTAATCAATTATTAGTTAACAATTACAAACTATTAGTTATCAACTATCAGTTAATTTATAAATTATCAGTTAACTTATCAACCATTTGAGCCTATGTCTTTGTTGTTAAAGGTTTGGCATGCATCTTCTATTTTTTTTCATTTTTTTTGTGGTTCACTTGTTTGTCAATAAACTTAGGTCATTCTTCTTGTAAAATGTCTTGCATAGAAGCACCACGGTGTTCAGTCATTATAACCATTTTTTAGAACTAGTCTTTTAATATAATTAAGATCTTAAATTTAAAGTTTATCATTGGATGAGTTTTACCTCTAAAAAAAGGTCCGACCTAATTCAACTATGGATTAATTAGAGGCTTAATATTGAAGTGTTCAAAAAAATAAAAATGATAAATGAAACAAAATCTGGTATGGGTAAAATTTTTTTGCCTTGCTCTTTCTAAAGTATCCCTTTCTTCCCTTCAACCACCTCTCATTTATCTATTCATGTTCTTTCTTTTTATTATCTAAACAATTTGAAAGCAATTTGACCCCATATTAAATATTATGGTGTCAAAAGGGTTTGATCATAGCATTTGCCTTCTGATATGGAAAGCCACTGTGTTTGAAGTTTTAGATAAATAAAAACTTAGAAGTGCAGTTTCTCCATCTAATTGCATTGAAATTTCAATTATGAGACTGAAAATGCCAATGATCAAACTCCAGAGATTACTGGATTTGTCGGGCTCTGTTCTGTGTCAAATATTTTTGACTTGGAATCTTAAACCATTCGGCAAAAACATAATAATGGTATTAATAGATCTAATAGAAGGGAACACATCTAAATCAAACTCTCTTCTCTTCTTGCTGTGGATTAGAAGACGTCTTACTTTTCTCTTGTGCCATTCTTAATCTCTTGATATGGAGTGACAAACGCTTCATGAAAGGACTCAGTAATTTACGACTGTGCCCTTAGTTTTTTTTTGAAGGTCTAATTTTTGTTCAAAAGAAAATGTGGATGATGTAGGCATTTTTGTACTGTGATTGTGTTACCCACTTAAATGCATTGTACCTGCATGTATACTTCAAATCATTTGAGTAAAGAACAAGGTGCCTGGCAGGCAATTCTAACATGCATTCGCTCCTTTTTATCAAGTGAAAAGAAAACCATCTACCACAACCTCCCAAATTATACAATTTCAAACCAAGTAAATCCATAGAATTTTGAGATACCATTCTAACACTCCAAGTTGTTGCGAAAAATATCCTTTCTCCAAGCAAGCATTAAGAATTAATTAATTAGAATAACATACTAAAGTATACGGAAAATTAAATAAGAAAACCCCTAAATCCTAAAAAAAATTATAAATGAAAAAAGATTTATTATATTGCCAAAATTATAGAATTATATATGTGAAAAATTTTCAACTATAATCTCATAATTTCCTAACCAACATTTTTATATCTTGCACAAACTTGTATAGGAGTTCCCATATAATCCTCATAAGCATTCACCTCATATTTTTTTTTATACCTCAAACTCCAAGCATATAAGTATTTATAATTTAAGAATACTTATTTAATAAGGAATCTTAATCCTAATCTAATACAAATCCCTAACTTGAATAGAAATATAATTCATAATTTCTTAACTATCATTTCTACATTTCGTATAAACTTGTATGAGAGTTCTCATATAATTCTCATAAACATTCACTTCATATCTTTTTTATGCTCAAACTCTTGGCATACAAGTATTTATTGCTTAAAAATATTTATTTGATAAGGAATTTCAACTTTAATCTAACACAAATACCTGACTCGAATAGAAAGATAATTGACAATAAAAATAATTAATAATCGATAATAATTTGAATTTGGGTTGAACCTCAGTGAAGTTATTTGTGGAGCATATGAGAGACTGCATTCTTGGGAAGTTTAGAAGATTGTTGGGTGTACTTAAATACTGACAATAATCTACAACGTTCTTCGGTCCTGAAGTCACCGATTTGGAGACATGTTAGCATTGTACATCTTGTAGAGCAGCATATGGCATGGACCTGGCCCAGTTTATTCGAGAAGTTGTACTTTCAGAAGAATATTCAGGATCAGTTTCGTCTTTGCCCTTGTTTGACAGACCAGCAGAGAGAAACATAATCAAAGATGTATCAGGTGCTGGGACATTGTTTTTACCAAGTCACAAATGCTTTAAATGTAAAGGATCAATTACTTGTTTTCCGTCATTTGCTTCATTTGCGAGCATAATTCTTTAGATGGCAACTGTATCCATAGTTTTGACAGCAAAATTGGCAAATCCAAGTTTCATAGTTTAGAACGTCATTCAAAGGTACAATTTCATGCCAAGACTGGTTTGAATATTTTATACATTAAAGCTTTGGTTTGCATAACAAGTTAACTTATAACTTATAACTTATTAATCTTGTCACTAAGTTATAAGATAATTTCTAAAGATATTTCATGTACCAATTTATTAGGGAAAAAAATAAACTCTAAAGGTATTTCATTTACTAACTTATTAGGGAAAAAAATAAGTTCTGATTTAATAAGTTATTCTAAATAACTTATAACTTATAAACTAATAACTCTTTAAATTATTTTTAAATCTATTCTTAGTTTTTTATTAATTTATAATTCATGTATTTCATTAATATGAATTATTTTAATTTATATATTTATTCCTATTAATATATATTTTTATATTATTTTATAATTTTAATTAATTTAACAATTAATTTTGTGAAATATTTTTTATACAATCAATTAATTTATAAGTTATTAACTATTAACTATACACTATTAACTAGTCTATCAGTTGTTTGCACAAAATAGAGTTTAAATCATTGATCACATTTCAATTAAAGAAAAATTGAATTATTAATTTATTCGATTTGTAAAAGTTTTCAATTTATATATTTTTAATAAAAATAATGATTTATTGCAATTTACAAAAAAATAAATAGGAGTATTTTTAAAAAATTAATAAATTTTTGAAAATATAAAATATGAGTCAAATATGAGAATATATCATATTTGGCAAACTAAGAAATTATTCCTAAAAATATTTATATTAAACTAAATATAGAAATATTATATTTTAATAAATTAAATTCTAGTGAATTATATTTTTAGGAATATACACTTTCTTGAAAATGTAAAAATTTTGAAAATTAAATACCTCCAAAATCAAACATCTCCTAAAGCAATTTATTTTTGTGCCCACTTTGATAATTGAAATATCATTCCTTTTGTTTTGAAATTTTTTTATAATTTTTAATAAGATCTAATAATTTTGTATTAAAAATTTGTCATTTCTTTTGTAGAACTTCAAATCTATTTAATATTTTAACAGTCGCAATATTACAATTTTTATATTAGGTTATTTTTAGGGAAAATGTACATAATTTATGTTGACATTATATTTTGCCTTTATTCAGAACCTTAAATAGATTATTTTGTAACAACTAATTTCTTAAACAAATTATTCTTTCAATATAAAATATTTTAAGTAAATTATAAGTTTAATATTGAAGATACATATTGAACTAGGGTGCTTGTTATGGTGCCCCTAGGGGTTTTGTACTCGGGGTGGTGTAGCAAAATACAAACTATCGGATGAGATTACAAAAATCTTAACATTGACTTAATAATCTCATCTAATAGCCTGTATTTTGCCACGCCAACCCGGGTACCAAACCCCTAGGGGCACCTTAAAATTTACCATTGGACTAGTTAATTATGTATTTTTAAATAAAAATAAATATAAATTTTATTAAATTTTATTAATATTTTCTTCATATTAACTTTCAAGAGATTTCAAATTAAATATATATCATTTAAGATTTTATTAAGACTTTATAATTCATGTATTATTTCTCATTATTTTATCTACTTCATTGTTTTTTATTTTTACTCATGTTCTTTATAGCTAAAACATTATTATGTAATATAAATGTAACAAAACATTTTAAATAAGTTAAAATTTTTATTTAATTGAACTATTTTTTATATATTTTATTTTTAGTTTCTATTACTATAAAATTGATAGATACACTATTTCTTTTCTTTTTATTTACTCTTTTGCATGTTTTTTTTTTTTTTAATGTTCACACATATTATTCATAGTTAAAATACTAATATCACTATGTACTAGGGGTGGAAATTGATTAGTTAGGGGCAGTTAAATAACCCAATTCTACCCGATCGAACCAAAACAATCACTAAAAAATATAAATTGAATCCGACCGAATAATACTCGTCAATCGAATTTAACCGATCAAGGCAGTTTATAGCGGTTAAAGACGGGTTTAGTCAGATCTATATTAAATGAGAAATACAAAATTAAAGGAACAATTTGAGATAAAAAATCTAAAATATTCTTAAAATGATATCATTTTTTAGAATTTTAACAAAGTTTTCGGTCAAATTGGATTGATAACAATTAGTGCACTTCCACCTACAATTGACTGAACCCAAAAATATTTTTCATCTTCTATTCTGAAATAAACCGAAACCTTTATTTAATCCATTTCCGATTGCTTATTATTAGACAGTTACGGTTAGTTAGTTTCGGATTAAAGAAAAATTCCCACCCCTACTCAGTACTAAAGGTATGATACAATATATCTTTTTATTATAAAATATTTTAAATTTTAAATAAGTTAAATATTTAATTGAATTGAATTAACTATATATTTTATTTTTAACTCATTATTATTTTACAGGTAACGTAATAACTCTTCTATTTATTTGTCACTTTTCATGTTTTTATTTTTTCTTATGCTCATTTTTGTTGTATATAGCTCGTATGTATTAATATGGCAAAATACAATGAATACAACACAATGTAATTTATTTTTATTATAAAAATATTTTAATACCAATATAAGATGTATAAACTAAAAAAATTAAATACATTTTTTATTTTTAACAAAAATATTTAAAAAATTAAAATTATTTATTTAGATTTTGTTAATATTTTAAATATTAATTTTTCATACTATATTTCAAATCAACTATACATTAGTTAAGATTTTGTTATAGTTTTACAGTTTTTTTTCTTTTATTTATTCAATTACATATTTTTCTTTTTTTATGTTTCTCTTCCTTTTATCTATGCAATTACATATTTTTTGTATCTTGTCCACTTCTATAATTTACTACTCAAACTCCACCGAGTAATATTCATATAGTACAATGTATTATAAAAATATTTTAAATATCTAAATATTTTATTTAGTTGAATTTATTGATTATATATTTTATGTTTAAACTTTATTACTCTACCACTAGCATAGTATTTCCTCCTTTTTATTTGCTAAGTTACATGTTTTACCTTTTTTTATCTACTTCTATTATTTTGCAAGTTAAATAAAAATTAATAACATTGAAAAGTATAGGCATAAATAATAGAGAAAAAGATATAAAATATCCTTTTCAATTTTGTAGTTGTTGGACTTTACTTTTTTTATTTCCCTTAATTCACAAAATTTAGAATTAACATTCATTATCAACTTAATTAATTATTTTATTAAACTATATCATTTCTAATGAATTTTTTAAATAAGAATCACAATGCTATAGTATATCAATTTATTTCATCATTTTTTTTACAATTTTGTAACTAATTTTTATTATTTAATTTAAATTATATATATCTAATTTAATTTTCATTAATTATTTGATATAAAAATTATTTGTGAAAAAATAATAAAATAAATTAATGTATTATAATAATGTAAATCTTATTTAAAAAGATAATAAAAAATTATATAATTTAATAAAATAATAAATTAAGTTGATAACGAGTGTTAATTAAAAGTTTTGTATAGATTAAAAAAGTAATTTTTAGGTCTTCAAAGTTGAAAGAGAAAAATTTAGCCACTTCAAAATTAAAGAAAGCATTTAGCATTTTTTTCCTATAATATATTTTTTATTATAAAAATATCTTAAATAAATTAAAGATTTAATTTGGTTAATTAAATACATATTCTATTGTTAACAAAAATTTTAAAATTAAATTAAATTTATATATTTAATTTTTATCAATATTTTCTTCATATCAAATTTTAAATAATATATTTAAAATTAAAAATTAAAAATATTGCAACCAATAAGTACTTTATCAAAATTTAAATGTGTTCAACTAACACATCTTAAAACATCAATCAAGTGTTATCATTTTAAGAGGAGTGTTTTAAAATTGAGATTAAACTTCAATTTATTTATTTTAAAGTTTTTTTTTAAATATCAAAGCTCAAATGTAATTTTGTTTTCTTTTCATGAACCATGCAAAGCTTTTACAAGAAGATTTAAAGCAAAGTTTTGGAGAGAAACCTTGCTTTATGCACTATTTCTTTTTTTTTATTAGTATTATCCCTACTAGATTCTTGCTATTAGAAATAAATATATGTGATTAATAAATTTAGCACAATTAACATGAGTCAAATTAGATCACAAAATGCTTAAATTTTGATTTAACTTTCAGTTGGATGAGTCAATGTCATAGATCAAATGTACAATACATGAATAAATAATTTAGCTTGGATATTAAATAAATTAAGTTTTATTTAAAAATGTTTGACTTGATTGTACTATAAACTAGTTTGAATAGTATAGATAATATAATATTAATTAATATGTTTCTACATATTAATTATAAATCCTTTTATAATATATATTTTAAATTAAATACTTATTACGAAGAAAAATGAGTAACTATAATAATTGTAATTTAATATTTGAACTACAATTTAAAGAGAAAAATTAATGAATTTAACGATGGACATATTAACATCATTCTTATTTTTGTAATACCTAAATTTATTATCAGTTATTTTATTCAAAATTTAATTATTATAATAAATTTTGATCAAAATAAAATAATTATAAGTATATTTTAAATTGAACTAAAATTTTATTTATATTTATTTTGAGCTATTAAATTCATTAAAATATTATAGAATTGTTGAGAAAAGGAGAGAAATAAAAAATGGTAAAGTTAGAAATGAATAGTTAAGACTTGATAGGAAATGGATTAGTATGTAGAAAGAGTAGCTAATGTTAATTTGCATTTGAGCTTATAATACTCTCAACCTTATTATAACTTTTTCCTTATTCCATCCTTTGACTTAATTAAGATGAATGGTTAAGATTCACTTTGGGAGTGGCTTGATTACATTTGAAACATGGAATAAATTCTTTTAACATTATTTTTTTCTCTTTCTTTTTCTTTCCATTACCTTTTCTCCATCATTTTCTTTCTCTTTCTTCTTCCTCCATGATAACTTTTTCCTTCTACCTTTGTCCATGGCTGATATTGTACTTCCTCTATGTCGCCTTCATGCTTTGTTGCTCTCCTCCTCCTCCTCCTCTAGTTAGCAATGCACATCAATGACATAAAAGGATTGTGAATCACGGGTAAGGAAATGATCCAAAATAAAGCCTTTTGGCTTTTTTCATTACCAGAAAACCATCGTGTTCTACCCACTATCAAACCAAGGGTAGATCTTTTAAGATAAGGCAAGTCCATTAGAATCATAAAACTCTAACATTTTTTATGTTTGATGCTTGATTTGAGAACTCTAATTGTAAGGCTAATTTCTAATTTTATTTAAGATAATCATTGAAAATTAATAAAGCTTATGATTTAGAAAATTAAAGCAAATTGTTAAAAGTCTAGAAGAAGTATTTTCCAAAGGAAAATAATTACTATGAATGTTTTTATAATTTATCCTTATAAATTTGATAAATAGAAAATAAATATGAAAAGTTTGGATGATTTGAAGATTCATGGAAGGAAATAATATTTAAAGGTGGCTATATACCTTAATAAAATATTAGAATCATTAATTTATCATATTTTATTTTGTGTGTGAATATTTATATGTTTATACTTATATATATATATATATGCAAAGGTCTCTATATATTTTTGTTTACATGATTTAATTATAAGAGTAAGGATGTTTTAAATATTTATTAATTATACTTATAAATAAAGTTATGGAGATTATTTGTATATTAAGCAGGATGGAAAGTACATTTCAATTGTATTGATTATAATAAACATATACTTCACTATAATATAATATTTTAGGATTCCAAATTCTCATATAATTACTTATATGAGTTTAAATGCATACATGCATACATACATACATACATACATACATACATACATACATACATATATATAATATATATAATATATATATATATATATATATATATATATATATATATATATATATATGTAATCATATAGGATTATATGTTTATGACCACATATGATTTAAGGGGATATGAAATTCCTTTATGATGATTCAATTATGCCTCATTTCTAAGATTAGTTGTCTTGTTATGCATAATTGTTTTATACTATACAAATAAATTATTACAGTAAGATAAAAATTTCAACCTTTCTATTTAGCTTAAGATTTGGTTAATAGCATACTTTATTTTTTATGATTTTATTCAGTGGAAAATGTTATGTATCATTTGGCCTTAACTTGATACAAAAGATGTAAGTATATTTCAAAGTTAATTGCTTCTCTATTTAGTAATTAAATTCTATTATATTTAGGTATCTAAAAGCAGTTAATTTTAAAATAGTTGTTTAGTTTATTATTTTAAATATACAAGCAAGTAGTACACTTTTTTATTACATTGTAATGAATAGTCCATTATCAGTAACCATGATCCATTTTGTCCATGATTTGTGTTTATATAAAAAAATATGTTTAAAGAATTTTGTTGATTATCATTGAATGGATAGTTTGTGGCCATGCAAATAAGGTATGGAGTTGTAGTTTAATAGCATAGTCATATTTATATTAGAAATGCATTATTAGAATAAATTGTGAAATATGATATGTGGTGAAATTAATATTATAGGCATAATTGATTTGATGAATATGGCTTTTGCCATGATATATGAAAATGAAAGCATTGAGCAAATGCAAATTATGAAATGTGTTAGGGGTGATGTGAATGGCAGATGGGTAATTCCTAATAAAGAGTAGGATAAGGTATAATATTAGTGTAGAAGGAACAAGGATGGAAAAAGAGTAGGGTATAAGGTTAAACTAAAAGTCACAAGGTGGATGTATATATTTTTATTTATACTTAATATTCATTAAGTGATAAATTAGATCTTGATTATTGCTAATCATTATTGTATGACATGAATATAGTTAAGCCTTTTAGACTACTAAATGTTGTGATGACATTCTTCTTTGTGTGGTGTGATTAGGTTTACCAAAGAATAGTCAGGTTGGCAAGTGTACTATCTTTCTTCTTATAATTTTTAATATTTTGAGGTGTAAATTACCATATTGTATCCTTAGTGAATGTACGATTAGGTAAGATTATGTATATATAATTTTGATTGTATAGATATTAATTTATGAAAATTCTAAGTCAAGTACAATTGAGTATCTAATAAACAAATTGATTATCCCAACTAAGAAGTTCAAATATTAAATTGGTTAGTTTACCTATCTATTTATGGTTTAATTATAAAGAATGTTTATTTTAGTAAGTATATACTTACTAAATTTTGTAATTCATTATTTAATTATTTAAACTTTTTTAGGCTAAGTTAAATTATCTTCTTATGCTGCTTTTATGGAGGTTCAAAGCATTTAAGTAGAAGAATTTAATTGTTGGAATAAGATTAGACATAATTACATTAAGATAGATGTGCATTATTTTGTTTATTTTCATACATCGTCCTTAGTAATTGTTAGTTAAGTCAGATGTTTTGCATTTTAAGGCATGTAACCATCTCAAAGTGTTTATAAATAGAGAAAATTGCATTCATTACTTTTTTTGAACTTGCATTAAATGATAGTTACCACAAAAATGAAAAGATTTCTATTAGATCAGAGTCTACATAATTAATAGTAAGATTAGTGAAAATTAAATAATAAGTTTCATGCCAATTATGATTAAATGGGGTCATGACAATTTTGAATGCAATTACATGGTTAAGGTAAATGCATTTAAGAATATCGTTTAAGAAAGGTGGAAAGACATGAAAACTTTCCAAATAGAAGCTTACATTAAATATTATAAATGGTGGGTAGAAATATTCGCATTATAAAATAGAAGTAATAATATGAAAAAATGAAGCTGTAAGAATTATAAGACAATGATTGGTTTATATTTATTAATTGGTTTAATGCCATTTCAATAGTTTTTCTATATAATTTTAAGCATTCTAGTTTGAATGATAATTTAAACTAGATAGGTGTTCAATTTACAAGTTTTCTAATTGAACCAACTAATCTGATTTGATTTTTTTGAATAATAGTTTAAGTTAACTAAGTTAAGTTAAGCTAATCATGAGCTAAATTCAAGTTAAGATCAAGTAAAAAAAAATTAGTTCAAATTAAATTTGAGCCAAGATATAAGTTGAATAAAATTGGATCAAGGTAAGTTCAAGTTGAGATTAGTTCATATCAACTTAGCTTATTGCTAGCCTTAAAATTTAGTATGTATATGTTCATGTATGCACCTTCCTTTTTAAGTTTTTGTTATGCAATATTTATGCTTACAATACTCTTATATTTAAATATAAATAAGTCATTCTTAATTATATTATGTAGTTACTTAATGAGTTCATGAACAAATTTTAGGAACATAAAAAATATTTAGAGTATTCAATAAGCTTGAATCATGGTTTAAAATTCAAATTAGACTAATTAGTCGAACTAGTAGGATCAGTGAATCAATCAATGAACCATTCTAATTAGGGATATTGGACTGAAAATGCATATGAGTTAGTGTAAACTAGTCAGAATTGATGTAATTTGAATAAAACTAGTGAACTAAATCTATTAACCAATTCATTCCAAATTCCATATCTATATATATAAAGATCAACTTGTACAATTTCCTAAAAATTAAATTGCAATATCTTCACAATTTCAAATTAATTAAATTTATAATATTTTAATTATTTATGTCATTAACTTATATTGCATTACTTCTTAATTTTTTATCATAAATTATTATAAATATACAATACTAGTGTTGGTAGCTTAATGGAAGAAGATTAAGCTTTAAAGTATTTCTGTACTACTATAAAAATGCCATTTAATATTTGTTGTTTAACACATTTAATGTCAATTACCACCTGACATCTATACAAGCATCATTGTATATCTAACATATTTGATGTCAATTCATGAACCAATGTTAAATACCTATAACAAGTCAATTTCTTTTTCATAAAACCAACATGTTTAGTAGCAACATATTATTCAATGATTGAAATATGATGTCGCATTTTTATGCAGTAATTAATGTTAATAATTAATTTTTTATAACTTAAATTATAAAAAATTAATTAGAATCTCATTTTTTTTTCAAAAATAATCAATGTTTAATGTGTGAAAAGATAATAGTTTATAAAATAATCAATATTATTTATTATTTTTTTAAATCCTTAAGAATTTACCTAAACCCTATGATTGCAAAAACAATATTTAAACTTAATTACAGAATTCAATAACTTATATTACTATATAAGAAGTAACAACAACATTCAAAACTTATCGCAATGTCTTTATAGTCAAAATTAATATCTCAAATACAATAATTTGAAAAAAGATGAATAATGATACATTTATTTGAGTCTAAATAGTAAAAGACATACTACATAAATTTTGTAAAAACTAAAAATAATACCTTTAAATATTAAAAATGAACTTATATTATTTTCCAATCACATGACTCTTAATAAAAATCTATTTTCCAATGGCATAGCTCTTGACAAAAATATTTGTGAATTCCACTATAGCAAAATAAAGGCATAAGAATGTTAAAATTGATATTGTAGGTAAAGCATTAATACAATATGCTTTTGTTGAAAAAAAAATTGATGTGTTTGTTTGTGTTTTCCATTTTTTATTTTTAAAACTGTTTTTGAAAATAAGTTTCAAAAATGATTTTTGAAAATAATGAGAAAAAGAAAATGTTTGGTAAGTTATTCTGAAAATAGTCTTAAATTATAGTAATATCATTAATGAAGTATGTTTTGGAAATAGAAAAACAAAAATAACTTAAAGTTGTTCTTATTTTTAAAACACATGTTTTGAAAATAATTTTTAAAAATAAAAATAAAAATACTTAAACAAATAGATTCTTTTATTCTTTTATTTTTAAAAATAGAAAATTATTTTTAAAAACAGAAACCAAATACACTCATTATTACCTAACTTATACCATTAAACTTTGTTAGTATCGTATTACTCATGTCATCCTAGAACCTTGTATTAGAAATACCCATTGATTCTCTTTTATAAGAAATAAATCTTTTCTTTAAGAAACTCACATCAAATCGAATTCAAATTATTGAAATAAGAAATAAAGAATTCAAATAGATCAATTGGTTAATCACTCTATGGAACACTTTCTATAATATATCTATAATTTAACACTTGAGACAAGCTTCTAATGTCAACTTCCATCTTTATTTTTACAAGTTTTAAGGAGAAAAAAATGATGTTATTTAAGTATTTTACATCGATTATGAATTAAAATCAATATTGAAAACCTAGTAGAATTACTTTTCCATGTTAGTTATATAATAAAATTGACATGAAAATCTACTTGATCAATTTATTGCTTTAATTGTACAGATATAATTTTATTATTTCATATCAGTATTGTTATAAAATCGACATTGCATATTAACTATAATGATTATTAATAAACAATTAATGTGATAAACTATTTTTTTAAGTAAAGTTTATCTTTGTTACTACCCCAGAGATAGAAATCAAACTTATTACCCAAATAATAAGGTAGACATAATTATTGGTGTAGAAAAATTCCATCGTTTAAATAACATTAAATCATATAATAATACATATAAATAAATTTCATAATGTATAAAAAAACTATATATACATTTACAAGTAATTGCTTACAAGTATATCATATATATATATATATATATATATATATATATATATATATATATATATATATATATATATATATATATATATTCATTTACAATTGAACAAAATCAAAGTTTACCTTTGGTATTGCCTCTTCATGTCAATACTTGTACCTCTCTCTTAATATATATGTAATCCATTCCTTTCGTGAGGCTGTTAAATTTTTCTGCATTGTAAGGATCTATATTGCTTTGGAAAAATTACATGTTTACACATAAAATTTAATAAAAAGGATTGAACTACATACTTTTCATAAGTGTCTATTCAACTGAAATTTAAACAAATTACTCTATCAAGCTTTTCTTTGCTCTTTATGTGCTTGACCATGCTAACCATATATTTACACATGCACACTATAATAAACCAATACACACTAGTGTCAATTTCATGTAATGATGGTTAATTACTATATTAGGTACTTAAACATGTATAAAAATATTACATGCACTACCACCTATTGGACTTTAACCTTGGTGGTGGAGCTTTGCATCCTGTGGTAAATATCCATTATTATTTTTAATGACTTCTTAAAATATTTGTGCTATTCATGCCTCAAGAGATTAAGCTAGTAGATCATTTTCTACTTCAAATAGATCACACTTATTATCTAATGGTAGCTATAACATTATCAATATCAAAGTAAAATAATAAAAAAAGAAAATATAACTAAAGTTGAATTAAAGCCTATCCTTACACTTACATACTTTTGGCAATATAGTATCATGTAACATTATCATTTCTTATTCATTGCCATGATCTTATTTATGTACTGGTTTCAAAACTCTTAAGTTGTCTTTAGCTTTTACACTTTATTTGGATCTCGGATATCGAAATAGGAACCTAAGTTCCTTTCCTTAACATTATAGTGCAAGTCCCTATAGTTTTCAAAATGAATAAGCATTATAATTTATACTATCTAATATGTACATAAAATTAGGGTAGACTTGAGGGGTAAAGATGAATACACCTTATCTAGGTCATGATTATGAAAAACATCTAGTTTCTCCTCATTTAAAAGCTACAAGTTAAGATCTTTTGATAGGAGAATGTCATCTTAATATTCCATGAAATCCTTATTTAGAGGCAATGAAATGATCGTATCATTTGACATTTTTTGTAAAGTAGGTTGGAACTCCTCCTCAAATATTCTCACTTATGTTTTTTTGTTAAATATGTGTTACCAAAGTCTTTAATTCTTTGGACTTCCCATCCTTGTCCTTATTTTCTTTTTGCTTGCCCTTGTTATTTTCTTTTTGTTGAGGTATTAAAAATGGATTACAAAAAAAATATAGCAATCAAATATATTAGATAATATTTTATTTAATTAAAAATAATGAACTTGAAGTGATGGAAGCATTTACCTTTATAAATAATGAAATTAAAGGCTTTAGTTAAGTTAGTTAGGAACCAAATGCTTAGACAACCATGGTCACCTCCTTCATTGGCAATGACATTTTAGTTGACTTATCCTTTATGATGTTTGCTATAACTTTACATTACTCCTTTAGCATTGCAAGGGAGTAGAGCATGTAATTAAGGAAAACCATGATATATATATATATATATATATATATATATATATATATATATATATATATATATATATATATATATATATATGTATGTATGTCCACACTTCAATGATAAATAAATTAGTTAGTTAGCATTAATACAATCTTATAATGTGATTGGAGAGTGCTTCATAATGTATAGTATAGTAACATGAATTTACTTGTGGTACTTAGGCTAAGGGATCTAGGTCAACGGGGTAGTAGTTACTCTATTGTGATGTAGGAGGTTACCATTTATACCTTTTTCTTTTTCTTTTAGTGTAGCTAGCAACTTATCAGTTAGCTTGAGGATGGCTAGCACATTTAGTTGAACTGATTCATGCAGCTTTACTTTTTTTGCTTAAATAATCATTCATTGTAAGAATATTTTTGTAATACCCTAAAGTAATATCTAAAATTTTATAAATTTTAATACTCTAAAGTATTTATTTTAAATAAATAAAATTTATTTATTTACTTAATATTTAGTTTCATATTTCTTCCTTTTTAAAGTTTTAGACTATTAAAATAATATTATGATGATATTTAAATTATATTTATTTAGTCAATGTTGACTTCAGACTTGTTTAAGCAATTTCTACAAGAATTTTCTCATAAGTTAAAAATAATTCTAGTAATTATGAATGTAAAGATTTATGAAACTAAATGCTTGTAATTAATAAATTATATTTGGAAATTGTGATAGCTTGAAATATATATTTTAAGGCTTTTAAATCTATCAAAATACTATAAAAATGTTAGAGGAAAATTAAAAGTTAGTGAGTTGTAATTTTACTTTAATGAGATTAAAAAGAAGGGCTTAGTGAGTTGCAATTTTACTTTCATGAGATTGAAAAGAAGGGCTAAGATTATTTGAAATAGGAAGTAAAGGTTAAGATTTTATAAAAGAAGCTAAGCTTATAAATACAAGAAGTATAAGATCAATACCTATAGCTCCTTTTAGCATTTTTCTCTTTTCCCCACCTATTTCAATTTTTAGTACCTCTCTCTCTTTATTTTTTTTTCTTTCTTTCTCTCTCTCTTTCTCTTTTTCTCCTCTCTTTTTCTTTCTTCCTTTTGTTTGTGACCCTCTTCTATTGAATCAAGGTTGTTGCTACTTCTAACATCTTTTATTGTTGGTGCCACTACTGCTAGTGTAGTCATTTGCTCACAGTGCTTTTCTGCCTAGGTGCATGCAAAAAAGAGCTGTAAATCAAACTATAAATAGTAGTGAGAAGTGCTGGAACCTCCTTTGTCTTTTAACATGATTTGCTTTGACTCTAGTCACCATTTTTTTCTCCATACCATTCTAGAAAGTAGTATCTTGTAAGTGGTGGATGAGCTAATTAACTGTGGTGATCGCCATAGTTAGGGTAGGGTGATTGGTCTTCCCTTTTTGATCATGATTGTTGTACTTTCAGTGTTGTTAAGCTGGTTGAAAACCTTTTCCCTAAAAGTAAACTAGTAGATTCAAATCATCTGATGCTAATATTTTTCTTAAATCAAGTTTAGATAAAAAAAAAAACCTATTTTTAGTTTGTTTAAAATGTATGATGGCTTTTAAAAATGATATTTTTTATGCTTTAGAATGTTAAAATAGCCTTGTTAAAGTCTTTTTATATCATCAACCTTAATATTTTTGGATAATTTGGACTTGGGCTAAGAAAAATGTATTTTTATACATATTTAAAGAAACTTGATAATAATTTAAAAATATAAGAATGTTATATTATGGTTAAAATAACATCTTTATAAGATGTTTAGATAATCAAATTTTAACATTTATGCATGCATAACTTTAATCTAAGAAAGAATCCTTCAAATATGAAATTTGGTTTTTTTGGAATAAAGTTGAAAATCTTAGAAATTTAATGTATAGTTTTAGAAAAAGGATATGAACAAAACATTATTGGAGTAAAGGTTTTAGTATTTTGATCACTTTATGCTTTAACTTGAAAAATTCCCCATTTATAAGAATAAAAATCTCTAATTTTTTATGGTAAAATTGAAAATAAAGAAAGTGATGACATAGGATAATTAAATGACATAAAATGAATTTTCTTAGAGTTTCAAGCTTTAATAATTCTATCTATATGGTTTTAATTTGAAAATCCCTAAGTTATAACATAATTTGATTTTAAAAACTAATATTGGAAAATGTGAAAAGCTAGTGATTTATAGTGTTGGTATGTCATGATTTGAACTTGGAATCATAATGTTTGGGAAGAAATAAATATTACTTGTGTATTTATAATTTATCTTTGTAAATATTTACGAGTAGGAAGATAAGAGGAGAATAAACCTAGATACTTTGGGACTTCTTAGAAAATAAAGGCAATGCTAGGTGATTATATATCTTACTATAAAATTTATATAATTTTTATATTAGTTGAATGTTATACTAATAATTTATAATTTCCTTATCGATTATATGGATTGCAAATATGCTTATACATGGAATGGAATCTATTTACAATTAAAGAACTTATATTTCAATAGTTATTATTGTTTATTTGATTAATATGTCATTAAGATAATTGATTTGTTAAATGCATATATATTCATATAATAATCTCATAGGATGTGGTTAGTCCCTAGTTTGAGATCTTAATATAAAAGTAAAGTACTATTATTACTTAGTATTACTTGATGACACTTATGCTTTGTGGAATAATAAGTTAAGAATGTGTATGTATATTGAATGAATATGGAATAACCATGCTTAGAGAGCATGATAGTGCTATTACTAATTATTAAATGATTTTAACTGAGTTTTCCTTGTTATGTGTATGTTGGAAAACATAGTGTGAATTATATTAAAAGGTGAATGACTGCTGTGACCATGTAAGAAAGCATAGTGGTATTGTTATATACATTATTATGTGCTTTAATATTGTCCTATGATGATGAAATAGTTACTTTATGTTGAAATCATATTGAAATTATGATATATAAAGCTTAAGCTTTACTGTGTATATTATAATATAAATTATACCATGAAAGGCATTGGAATTGTGAATTGTGATGAGGTGATAATATGAATACTGGATGAAAAATGCTCGATAAATAACTTATGAAAGATATAAGATAAACTTGAAATGACAAGTATGAATAACTTATGAAGGATATAAGATTGAACTGAAAGTCAAAAAGTCAATGCGTATATTTATTGCAAATCATTATATATTATGATGTGATTTTAAGATTTATTGTCTTTATTATTCTGTTTAATGTGATCATGATGTTTAAATATGATTAACCCTTGCTGATTATTTAAAGTTTGATGATTGTCTGGAATAAGTTGCATATAAAATTATGATTGTATTGTGTAAAATGAATGAGTAAAACTATTATAATCTGTTATGTGAAAAAATGGGGACTTTAAGCCATGTACAGGTAATTACATGAATTCCAGAATTAGTATTACAAGTTACAGAATCCAAGAATGTGGATTATAATAACTTTCCATCATAAAATTTAATTAGAATGTGACTATCTTATATAATTAATTTTACAAGTTGTGTTAGATATATGCTTATTGAGTTCTCGTAACTCATTTCATTTTATTTTTTATGTTTTTAGGTTGAAATGAGTATATTTGAGCTTCATTACATTTATAGAAAATAAAAAATGTCTAATTGAAAGATCTTGATAGTTAGATTAGGAATAAAGAAATTAAAGTTTATATAATTATTATGTATGTTAAGGTTGTGTATTTTGTAGATATCCATTATTATTGTTGTATTTGTAAAAAAATTACAAGTTTTATGATTTATAACATGTGGTCCTCGAAAAGTGTTTAAAAATATGAGAAATTCTATTTGCTTTTTTGTAATAATTTAAAAAGAATTTTGAATCTCCATGAAAATAGAGAGATTTCCAATGGGAAGAATTAGTGTAAATAATGTCAAGACTGGTGGAAATCAAATAATGGGATCCATACAAGTCATGATTAAACTTGGGTTGTGACAATTTTACAACTTTCCTAGAGTTTTTCTTAATGCTAATTATTCTTCTAATGCCTTTCACATACTCAGGATGCTCTTCAATTCTTAAAGTAGCAATCAATATATCTATCCTCCTTTTTGGATGAAGCTTTTCCTGGGTAGCTTGCTTTATAAGCTTATCCTAACATAGTATATTCAAAAGTGGATATCCATATATAGGTAAATGAACAACATACTTGGTATTTGATAAATAAAATAATAACATAATTTATTATTAATTGGGTAATGTGTTAACTTTCCTCTATCATAAACTTGCCTTTGTTGTTGACTCAAGCTCTCACCTACAACTTATGTCATTCTACTGGGATAATAGAAGTAGATACTTGATCAATGGATTGAGTAACTACCTTTTTAGTAGCTTAGGTCTTTTCCTTGAAAATGTTATTCTTGAGCTTCCTATACTTATTTTAGGACAACTCATGTTTGTATATATTTTTAACTTATTTTGCCTTATTTTGTGCACTTATAGCCTATTAACAAGAAAACAAAATAAGTGATAAGAAGATATTATTCCCTATCAATAGTAGAAAAAATATAATTGTATTGAGATGACCATAAATACCTAGAAGACCTCTGAATGTCATATCTCCACGAACTTATGCTACATCCGAGCATCAATCTAGTGATATTTTTTAAGAGGAAGTCTTGTTAAAGTCCCTATTTCATTGATGAGCTTTTTCTTTAATGTATACTTATAATCCTTCCACCTCTTACTCACTAATAGAAAATTGTAATTTTTATAATCCTAATGAATATCAAATGTAGCTTATATAACAACCCATAAATGACAAACACAATTAGTAATCTAGGACTTTTTATTTTGCATATATAAAAATTCAAATAAAGATAAGTAGTACGGTTCCTTATCAATTAATCTTCTCAGATGGTGTCATTACTGTCTTATTCCACTTAATGTCATTTCTTAACAATAATGGGGACCTTGATGTGTGCTAAAGAATTAAAGTAAGAAATTACTTCCATTGAGCTCATATGTGGTTCCATTGTCATTGAAGTTACTTTCAACATCTCCTTTTTAATACACTTGAGGACTATATTCTTCTTAATTATAAGGCTTGTAGTTTCTTTTATTTTCTTTCTATCTTTATTGAAATTCTTAAATGCAGTTATGTTTTGTTTAAAAAGATTTAACGAAATTAACATAAATATTTGACTCATGTGCCAAGTTATATTTGATAAACAACCGAACACACACATGTGGTAACTTAAATAAGAAAAAATACTTAAAAATCATTTTATCACATTTGGTTTATTTCTAGAATAAAATTTTACTCATAACAAAGTGACATTTTTAAAAATAGTATACAAGCAACAAAGTTACATCAATGTAGAAAGTTACACTATAAACATAACATCTAAGTAAAAATGATATTTTAAAAAATATAAGAATAAAACATGACATGTATTTAGGTATTTTAACCTTTGATGTTAAATAATGCTTCTAAAACATGTAATCAATAATTGAAGAGTACTTTTAAAGTATAACAATAAAAGTTTTCCATTAATAAATGATAACGATTAAGCTCTAACCTTAAAAACCACAAATGAAATATAAAATACTTATAAAGTATAAGTGGATTGGGGAAAATATCTTAAATAAATAAAATTAAATGGTCAAAGATTGTTGAACGTTGGTGCACATAATTATTAAAGAAATGTTAGAAAAAATTATATGGAGAGCATAAAACACTTAAGAGTAAATCATTGTACAATACAAGTTTGTTTGTAGTTATGAGAAATAAAAATGAGTATATGTAAGTGGCAACATTTTAGATGTTTGTTATTAATACATAACTAATCTTATAAAATTTTACACCTGTTAATACTAAAATCAATGTTTAATGTTTTATGTATAATTAAAAAAAATCCTTAGGTAAAACTTTTAATGTCGTTTGTATGTAAAAATTTACATTTAATATTTTGCTATTTTTTGAACATAATGATTTATCTTCATTTTCAATATCAATTTTTTAAACAACCATTGTGAAATTTTTTTTCCCATTCATTTACTAACTTTACATACTGCAATAAATAATTCCATTTTATAATTTTGATTTTTTATTTGAATTAACATTATAAATTACACTTGTTTTTAAAAATGTTATTATATCATTATATACATCATTTTTTACGTTAATTGACATTAATGTGGCGATATTAATGGACAATTATATAATAGTGTAAAGTTCAATAAAAGGTCTTAAGTTTAATATTTGGAGATACCTTTATGAGATGAGTTTACATCTTTTACTCTTGCCTTAAATAGAAAATTAATCTAATAGCTTGTTGTGTCTCTATCAAGAGGTGTTTATGTCTATCGTTTTTACCCTGAGCATGAATTATTTTTATACCGATTAAAAAAGGTATAAAGATACCTTATGAGTAAATTGAAAAACGTATATACATATAATTAATATTTTTGAAATAAAATTTAAATATATGTGTTCATAAAATATATGTTTTAATTTAAAATTAGTTTAATTAATGAATTGATTAAGCTAATAAATTGATAAATTAATACACTGTCCAGTTTAATAATTGACTAGTTTAAAAAATTATGGTTTTGATTTGATTAAAAATAATATTTTATATTAAATATGACTTAGGTGGTTTAAAAATAGATCACTTTTTATTATATATAATTTATTTATAAAGAATAATTCATTAAAAGCATATACATTGTTATTATATGTTGCCATTCTTTGTTCACTTGAAAAAGGCTTTCTAAATCTATTATTCTTCAAATATAATTTATAAATAATGGATGATGTGTAAAATAGGTTGTTGAAGTTTCCATATGTCTAGAATCTATTTACTTTCTATTATACTTCCTTTTATGTTAAATATTTTTATTTACTTATGGATTTAAATTGCGGAGAATTTATACTTGATGATAAAAATCAATTGATTTTGTGTATTTTTATTTAGCATAAAGTGTCCTAATCCATTTGTGGCCATGATACCTCATTTCACTAGCCTTTATTAAATTTAACAATAGTACAAATAAGCTATTAAATGATGATGAATTCATATATTCATGGTTAGGGTCGATTTGAAAAAGGGAAATTCCAATTTATTTCATTTAATTTGAAATATCCTAGCATGCAAAGGATTACTTTAAGAGAGAAGTTTGACTAACTTATATTTCTTTACTATATAAAGTATAAGTTGGCTTAATTAAGCCTTACAACATGTGTTTCTTACCAACTTACATATATTTACTATATAAGGAATAAGTTAGCTTAACGAAGCCTTATAACATTTATTTCTTTCATAACCTATGCTAACAAAGTTTTAAACTTTATCTCCTACAACTATGGCCCTAGATGGTGAGTCAACATATTTACCTAAAGTTACAAAATGATTTACAATTCAAATGCTACTTAACTTGCCAAATAATGGAAAAAATCCTTAAGACAGCAAGCTCTTCTACTGCGATGGAAGTGATGGTATGTCAACATGAATATCTAAAAAGTAAGTCTATAAGCTAATTAAGTTAACATTCTACTTAAAAAAATTAAATTTACAAGAATGGTAACTAAATAATAATATTATCTTGTTAATAGAATAAATGATTTTGCATACGGACTTACTCGAAATAAACCCAATAAACTACATGCATAAACATCACAAAGTAGTATAATTCATTTAATAACCAAAATATTAAACCTGTTAAGAAAGTTAGCATAATATCTTTCTAATATATAAAATTCATAGATTGCACAATCAAATAACCTTTCTTGTGATTAAAATCCTTAAAATATATAAAATTTCAAAAGAATATAGGGTGAATCGATTAAGAAATCAATTTATATATTACAAAAAGCACTTATCAAGGCTAAATTGATTGATGAAATAGTTCAATCTTCATAGAAAGCCTCTGTTAAGATTGAATTGGTTGATGAATTAATTCATGCCTTATAAAGAGTAACTTGGGCCTATTAAATTGATTAAGCAATTAGCTTTCTTAATAAGTTTTTATTGAATCAATTCACCAATTGGTTTAGGCCATCTAGAAATAATTTTATACTTGATAAATTGATTAGTAAATCGATTCACCTTGGACTTCTTACAAATTTCATCCTAAAAAATCACCATTCACTTGCTTTATTTCATCTCAAATCTCACTCATAATATCAAATCTCTTAAACAATCATCATATTTAGTAAGAGAAAAGCTAAATTATGAGATTCAATGTAAATTGCACATTTTCATATCAAAATCACAAGATTTAATCATATTTTCCCCATAACTCTAAAATAGGTAAAATATCTAAAAAAATTTCTTGAAATTAAGTAAAAGTTTTAGTAGAATTCTACCTATTAGTTAGAGGAGGAAGAGTTAGAGTCTTATAGATTTGGTGTTGAATCAAACTGCCACACATAAAAAAAGGAGAATTCCTTAAGTTAGGGCATAATTTTTCTTAACCTAATCCTTTTTTCTTTCAAAATCAACCAATTAACAAAGTGCCATGGATTTAATAGGGATTCAACATTTAAAAAAATTCATTGAATTAGAAAGGATTAAGAATCCTTTACCTTAGTGAGTTGATGAAGAGGAAGAAAGTTGAAGAGAATGAGTGAAGGAGGAAGTTGGGGAGGAAGAATTAGAGTTTGGTTGTGGAAATTATGAAAAAAGCCATAAACGCTAAGGTATAAAGGACGGCAACAAGGGTAAAGTGGAAAATAATATAATTAAACTACTTCAAATTTTCCAAACCAAGTTATTCTATAATATTAAGACTATGCATAAATTTAATAACTTAGTATCACACATTCTATCTAACAATGTAGGCGAGTCCCTTCTCAATTTGATTATTTATGACATAAGAATTTAATTTAGCTTTGCCCTGAGTTCTTAAACAGGGGTCTAATTAATAATTTACTAGTCCTATTACCATTGGATGTAATATAAAGTAATATATATATTAAAAATTTGTAATTCATAAACTTAAATATATGATTGTAGTTAAATAAATATGGCATTTTTTATTCCAATATTTTTATAACAATTTTCTTTTATTATATGAAATTTATTTAAAATTTATTAATATAAATAATTTTTATAATTCACATATGATTGTTCATATTATAACTTTTCTATAAAAAATTGCAATCTTGAAGGTTTTTATGATAATTACATTTTTATCCAAAAAATTGCAATTTTTTTTGTAATATCAGAAAACTTCATGCAAGAAAATATGGAAGTACAATTCAAAACTAAATTGCTCTCTTTTATTTTCCCTTGATGAAACGTTTTTATGAATTTTCTTGTTGCTCAAAGTCAACTAGAGATGGATTACCAGAGTCAACTGAGGATGAAAACGTTTCATTTGCATCATAGGAGCGCCTAGTGCGGCGCAATCTCGTTCGATTTGTCCAAAATGGGGATTAACCAAGTCAAAATCAATATACAATCAATTCAATTACGAAAATTTTATATCGATGAGGAGGAAATTCCTCACTTGTCACCACGTAAGTTTAGTAGCTTTGATGATGATTATCTTTTGTTGGTAATTTAAATTTCTTCAATTGGTATTAGGCAAATGCTAAACATAACCTCTAATGATATGATCAAGTGCGGAATAGTCACCAATATTTTTTTTTATAATTTTTTAAAAATTTAAATTTAATTTATTACACCATTAATATAGTAAGAAAAACACATCATAATAATTCATAATAAATAAAATTTAATAATTTTTTTCACTAATGTAATAATATATAAATGAGTAATATTGTAAAATTAATTCATATTAATAGTATATTAAATTTAAATTTTTAAAAAATCTATTAAGTATATTAAAATTAAAAATATTTAATAATTAACATTACTTCCACTAATCCACTAATGATTGATACATTAGAAGTTTTGGATTGAAGATGTGGGTTCAATATTGTATATAATATAAAAATTATTACAAATTATAACACAATTGATATATAATTTATATGTAGTAGGCAATAATTTCTGTTAATTAGAAACAAGATGATTTTAATGATATAAAAAATATTTTTCGTTAATAATTCTCTAAATATATCTTTTTTACTTTTGTAAATAATAATAATAATAAATCTTAATCATAATCTTATGCTACTGTAAAAGAAATATAAGAATAAAAATTATCATGACCCTATTTCTTACGTCATCATCATGTAATAATAAGGAAAGATCAAAACGTGGAACTTGTTAAACTGGGTGAGTCAAAAGCTCATTTCATCGTTATTGTAAATTAATGCAGTCTTCGTCATTACATTACACTCTTTCCTATTTCTACGATTCCGCATCGCTTTAGTGCTTTGTTAGTGCGCCATTTCGAATTTTTCTTGACTTCTTTCCTTTTTCGCTTTTCTATCATCAAATCAAAATTTTAGTACTTCGGCAGAAAATTCTCCGTAAAAAATAAAAAAAAATGATATTCCTTACGTAATTTATATGTTGTAAGTTTTCCTTTTTAAGAAATTATAAACGTATAATTATTAATTATTAATTTTTTATAATTTATGACACGGCAATATAAAATTTTTATTTTTAGTACAAGTTTTTAAAGAATAAAATTTTATTTGAAAAACAGCTGTTTTTAAAACATTATGAAAATTAATTTATATTTATATTAAATATAAAATATAAATATAATATAAAATTTATGGAGTAAGCATAACTCGTACTAGCAGATAAACCACCGTTCTCAGGGAAAAAGACAGTACTTGTCAATTTGCAGCCCTTTCTTCCCTTCCCTCTTCAAACCCTAAAATTATTAATTTTTCTGTTTCAGTCTTCAGATATATATAAATATAAATAAAAATTGCCTCAAAACTCACTCGCTCTTTCTCTCTCTAAAAATTCTATATTTCTCTCTCTTCAAGCCAGGAGATGGGTGCACCTAACTGTTTTCAAACTCGCCAAACCGGTGATGGACAGTGAGCCACTCCACCTGCATTGTTGCCGATGGGGAAGGCCGAAGAAGAACAGCCTTTACCTCTCAGTTTTGGCGTCGAGGGTCCGCAACGGAGTGCGGAGGGCCAGTGTTGCGGATGCGGTTGTGTTTCAACTCGTAAATTCGTTAGCCTCAGATGCATTTTGGTTCTTCTGTTGTCTGCTGCTGTTTTCCTTTCTGCTGTATTTTGGTTGCCGCCTTTTCTTCAGTACGCAGATCAGAAGGATCTGCATCCCGATTCAAAGTACAAAGGTGGGTTCCGGCTATTCCAATTTTTCGTTAAATATTGAGATTTTTTCGATTCTGGGTCGGTGGGTCACCGACATTGTTTCACAGGCATAGATCTATTTCTTTATTTCTGGTTTAAAGTATTAATTTTCTGTCATGGGTCGTGTTTTTGGTTTGGGGCTTCTACTCGATGAGTGCTGGGTTATAGTGAACATTATTTGGTTTCAAGAAAAATGAGGGGGAAAGTGAAGAAGGAGATTATTATAAATTTAAATTTAAGTTTATATTCAAGTTTTGCTTTATTCAATCCTTAAACTGATGTTAAAAATTGCCAAAAAAAAAAGCGAGTAATTTTATTACCACGTGTGAAATAATTCACTTGCGTTACTTTAATTTGCCAAAAATGGAAAAGGGAAGCCAATTCGGGAGATTACAGTTTTTAATTGGGCCGTGAAATGATAATAGATTCCGTGATTTCCTGTCCCCATTCAGTATTTTTCCTAATTTTGTATATTAACATGTAGAAACTTGCAGAGATTGTCGGAGAAAAAAATTGTGTTTTGGGTAATATTTTCTTAAACTCGGAAAATACCTTTCTCTCATATTTATTTTAAGCAAGTTTTGTAGATTCTAATCTGGCAGACTAGCATTTTATGAATGATTTTGACGCCACACTCGGTGTTGGAGACTCAAAAATCTCAGATAGCCTGTCGTGGTTGCCTTTTTTCTGGCCCTATTTTGTGATTGCATTTTGATTGATTGTTCACACAATGTAGGGACTTTCAAACTTGGGGGCAATAGCCTTTGTTATTTCTGAAACATTCAAAACTAGTTACCAATATTTATAAAATCATAACTATGGTCATACATATGTTGGGATCTTAGTTTTCCCTATTAATGCTATATATGGTTGTAAATTGAAGGTTATGAACTTCTAACATCAACCAGCTGAATATCATGTAATCAAATGGTCTATCCCAGCACTATGCTCATTGATGACATCAATTCTTGGCCTTTGTTTAGCATTGGATTGCATATTATATGCCTTGTCCTATTTTATGCCAACCTTTTGTTTTACTTTATACTTTTTTGTGGCTTACTTCACTTAAGAAATTTCAGCTGCACCATCGATCTATCATTAATTAATCACCCTTACTCTAATAAAAAGTAGTGTTAAGAATCTTAGTTCTGATTTGCCTATGGCCAAACCTGCTTCATTGATGTTTCCTCTGGCTTATGCACCCCTATTTCTCATTAATTGTATGTTAAAAGTTTCTAGTCACGTATGGCTCAGTTTATCCCCTATGGTTGTCGAATTCTTTCACCTAGTAAAATTGTTTAGTTTTGCAGGGCATGATATTGTTGCAAGTTTTGTTGTTAAGAAGCCAGTCTCTCTGCTGCAAGACAATATCTTACAACTTGAAGACGACATTTTTGAAGAAATAATAGCTCCATCCATCAAAGTCTCTCTCTCTCTCTCACACGCGTGCACACACACACACACTCGTTCACACATATATACTCTACTTTTCTTATACACACTTTGTTAATTCTGCATCTTGATTTATTTTCACTCCTTAATCAGGTGGCCATCTTGTCTCTAGAGCCGTTCTCTGAATCAAACATGACAAGAGTTGTGTTTGCAGTTGATCCCGATGATAAATATCCAGAAATGTCTTCAACTGCTGTTAGTTTGGTCAGAGCTTCTTTTAAGGATCTAGTTGTTGGTCACTCATTTCTCCAGCTCACTACTTCCTTGTTTGGAAATACCTCCCGATTTGAAGTGCTGAGATTCAGCGGAGGAATTACAATAATTCCAGATCAGAGTGCATTTCTTCTGCAAAAAGTGCAATCGCTATTCAACTTCACTTTGAATTTCTCCATATATCAAATACTGATGAATTTCAATGAATTGAGGAGTCAACTTAAGTCTGGTTTGCATCTAGCATCAAATGAGGTTTGTCATTCTTTTCATTTTCTTCCTCTTTGCATCCAGCCTTCTCAATTGTCTGTGTTTGAGGTCCAGTTCCAACTTTGATGCTATGTTGTTTTTGTCAATGCCGAGGTTCCTATGTCCTGTTATATGTTTGTATCTTGGGTGCCCATGAGTTTTTGTCAGTTGCAAGTGGATTATGTGGAGGATTTGACGCCTGTGAATAAGGAAAGAATGACATGCCATAGAAGAATCTGGCTGCTTGCATGTTAATATTTAAGTGCCTTTATTGGTGATTGGAAAAGTCTTCTGAACTTAGAAATTTCTCTACTTAAAATGTATAAATATTTTCTTGATAATTTTGGAAGGCATTTGAGGATACTACTTATTGCATCCACCATGCCAATTCTGATTGGATTTATTTGTTGGCATGAAGAATTTGTATGTCAGCTTATCAAATTCTGAAGGTTCAACGGTAGATGCTCCTACTATTCTTCAGTCATTTGGTGTCCTTGCAATCGGGAATCTTCCACTGTCAAATCAAAGGTTAAAACAACTAGCGGAAACCATCGAAGGATCTCATTCAAGAAACCTTGGCTTGAACAACACCCAGTTTGGTAGGGTTAAGCAGGTTCGACTTTCATCTATTTTGCAACACTCTCTTGGTGGTGATGGGAGTGGTGTTGCCTGGTCACCTTCTCCTGCTCCACTGCCTCATCCACACCACCATCACCACCACCACCACCACCACCACCATCATCACCACCATCACCATCAACATCACCACCACCATCACAATGCCGATGTAGCTCCTGCAGTGTCACCTAGGCCTGCACCTGCAACTGGGAGAGTTGCAACTGCAACTCCACCGAAGATCGGTTCTCCTACTGCTTCAAATAGTGCATCTGTACCTGGGAGGAGCTTTCAGGCTGAGCCTCCTTATTGTGGATTTGGACATAGAAAAAGGTCTGGCCAAAATATGCATGCTCATTTAACACCAGCTGTTGCACCTACTTCTACTCCACACTACTCTGCTGCTTCACCAAACCATCCTGCAGAACCACTGCCCCGTGTCTATCATTCAATTCCTGCATTGAGTCCTTTGCCAAATGTCGCTTTTGCACATACTGAGCCACCTCCTAAAAATGAACCTGCTGCTGAACGCTCTAACAATAATTTTCATGGATCAACACCGTCCCTATTGCCATGTGAGTATTCTTACCATTCTAGTATAGTGCTATAAGTTGAAGCTGTCATGGTCACTATAAATTACAAGCAAATTAATTTACGAATCTGTTAGAATATCAGTTGTAGTCATTGTAATATCCAACTTCCTGTTGAAGGGTGCTCATAATGTATATATTTTATATACATTAAATTGCGACAATTGAGGAACTAGTACTTCACTACTTATCACTAATGATTTAATGTAGCCAAGAGGAAAGAGGAAATGATGGCGAAATTACATCAATATCCTCTCTCTTTGGTTGTTATTGAATTGGTAACACTTTTTACTTTGTTTTCTACTTTTAAGTGTAAGCACTCTACTGTCGAGTGACTCAAGTTAGTTACAACTTACAAAAACACCTACCCTACTTAAATTTGCTAAGCACTTTAAAATCTCATGCTTGTTGGCTCTTAGTACACTCTCAAAACATTTTCCTTCATACCAGTATCATCTAAAGACCAGAAGAAAAACAAAATGATCATGATTGTTTGGAAACTTATAAGAGTCATACGGTCAGTTAAAGTTTCTGTACGAGGTATCCCCATTCATTTACTATCCGTATACTTCTATGTAATCATTTCATTGATGTCTATCATTTTACCATTTTGTAAGGATGTGATAGAACTCATAGAAGGCTTTCTTATGATCTTTCTTAACCTCCTTTTGTCCTTCTACTGTCATGGATGCAAACTAAATCATTTATCAATAATGATACACTAATATCCTGCTTCTACAGCTTCTGCAGGTCATCATCAGATTCTTAATTGGGCATTACCAATATTTGTAGTACTTGCGTTACATCTGTAACAAAGGACTGAAGTGTGTCATCCAGCCAAACAAACTAAAACACTAAAAAGTGAGCGGCGCGAAGGGCATGCTTCACATCTGAGTGGACATATGTTAGCATTATGCATGTAAATAGTTGATTAAAAAGATCCAGGCAGACGGTAGGGTGCGTTTCAGGTCAAAGTCCATAAGTGGCAGGCCTTGATTACTTGCATTGCCGCTGTTTTTGTGTATTCTCTTATGCAGAAATGTAAGTGGGAAAACAGAACGAAAGGGGAAAAGTGTATCAAAAATTACCTTTTTTGCTTCTCACCCCTTCTGAATTTATAAATCGTTCTGTATGCTTTCCCTTAGCCGGATAGAATTTTGTCTTAGCTTGACCATAATGTTCCCGCTAATGGTGGCACCAGGAACAAACATTTTTGTTGATGCAATGTGAATGTATTTTCTTTCTCTCTTTCTTGCCACAGGAATTGCGGGTATTAACTATTAACTTTCGTTTGGGATGCATAAAAAGGTTAGGATTCCTTTCAATTGGAAATGGGTTTATGTACAAAATTGAATTATTTTATTTTTTTTTGGGGTCCAATAGAGTTTAGTGAAAACTATAACCAGAAATGATTTCTACATTAGGTTTTTATTTTTTGGAGTCAAGGACCTTAGGTTCTAACTTGATGTTTATTATTTTTTTATATTTATAAGATTTGAATATGAAACTTTTGCTTGAGGAGATTAAGCTCTCCATGAATTGCGTTGGTTTTTAGATTAGTCGTGACTGCTTTGGTATTTGAACGAAGTGTCACAAGTGGAAATTTGGTCGTTCTACTAACTTTTTCTTATTTTGGTGTGAATTTGGTAATGCATAAATTTTTGGCATTGACTAAATTAATATAGAGTAAAAGTTTGATAAATTAGTTAATAGTTGATAATATATAATTGATAATTGATAAGTTAATTGATTACATAAGAAATGTTTTATAAATTTAGTTAAAATTATAAAATAATATATTAATAAAAATAGATATATGATTAAAATAATTATATTTATCTAAAAATTAAATTATATTAATATAATTAAAAATTTTAAAATAAAAATAAAAATTTAATATTAATTTATTTTATTTATAAATTTATATATTTATATTAATAAATTTTATTTTATTATTATTTATAATAGAATTATAGTTACTTAAAATATAATTAATTATATTTTATAATATTATTTATTTATTTACATATATATTTTTATATATTTATAATTTAAAATTAAGATATAATTTTGTTAAAATTAAGTTAATTATATTTTATAAAAAATAATATTTAAATTTATATAATAAAAGGTATGAGTTGTAAATTAATAAAGAGATAAAGATATATTTGAAAAGAATTTAAAAAAATAATTATTTATAAGTTAGAAGTTATTATATATAACTTATTAAATTAAAATTTATTTTTTTAATAAATTATTATATGAAATATTTTCAGAGATTAATTTATAATTTATTAATTAAGTCAATAAATTATAAATTAACTTATTTATTGCATAAAATGAATCCTAAGTATTCAATTTTGTGTGTTTATTTAAATTTTATTTTAAGCAATTAAATTTAGCTTTAAGTAATTAAAAATTTTGAAGTATGAATTTTAATTTCACAATAAGCCTAAAATACTTTTTTTTAAGTTATGCTAATCGTAAAAAATCTGATTATACTAGTAATCAATGTTGGCTTCTATAATTTCTATAATAAAAATAAATGTACAAATATCATTTTCATAAAATAAATAATATGATATAACATATTAAATGCTAAATATGTTCTTCTATTTTGTTAAACAATGTGAAAAATTTTTATTTACCAAAAAAATGTGCAAAGCTTTTATAAAATAAGTTTTTTGTGACAAAAAAGGTCCGATAATGGAGAAAGAATTATAATTATAATTATAATAACAATATAATCAAAGGATGCAGCTGCTGAATGGGTTCAACGAGAGTTCTTTTGCTAAACTCGATCGACGTTTTAATGCTTAACATTTCTTTAAGTTGCATTTTCAGACATAATTAGAACTTCAGACTTGAGTTTTCTGATTAAGCGCTGACAAAGAAAATTCAAACACATCCTTGGTCTTTAAATCTAAAATTATTTATTTTTAGTCTTTGAAATATTTAATTTGCATAATTTTAATTCTTTTATCAATTTCTTGTCTCACAAAATAATTTTTATTTAATATTTTTCTTGTATTAATTTGAAATGATTTGTGTGTTAATATTGTGTCAGAAAATTTTAAACAAAATTAGTCGATTAAAAATATAAATATTTGAATTTTTTTAGTATTTATTGTCTTCTAAATTCCTAAAATATGGTTTATTTGAGAAATAATATAATTAATTCTTAGAAAACAAATAAAAATTGGTAGAAGTTGATGAAAATTAATAGAAATCAAATAGGAGGTCAAATTTTCAATAATTAAATTTTTGAAAAATCAAAATATATTATATTAAATTAAAGTAATGAAAATCACACGATTTATATATCAAATCCCTTTTCAGTCCATTACAAATACGAGCCTTTTTCCAAATCTATTACAAATAGGAGCCTTCTACGTGTCCACTTCAGTCCATTACACCACAGTCTGCTGCAGGGGACTTCGGCTGCTAGAAAATGGGGTGAAAATGAAGAAATCACTTCCCAAAACAATTAAGTTGAAGTTTCAACCCATGCACTAAAATTTAAAGATCAAGTTGGTGTAAAGTTTATCTTGTATTTTAGATATTAAAATGAGATATCATAATCTTTAATAATTTTTAATAAAAAATTAAAGGAATGAATAATTGTAAATTATAAAATTATTTTTTAATAATTATTATTTATAAAATTCTGTTACCTCGATTTATGTGATATCTTACTTTGCTTACTTCAGAGGGGCACGGATGCAAAATTTAAAAAACTGAAAATTCTCCGTTGCGCTAAAGCAGCAGAGTTCAGTGGACCTGCTAACGATAAGAGCCGGCATTTGACGGGGGCTAAGATTCAACTCCGTGGCAAGGTATGAAAGATAGCCTTCGTTTAACTGGATTTTGTTCATTGGTTCAATCGATTTTGGGAGCTGGATGTCGAAACTGCATATTTACTTTACCCCAATCCCCTGCTGTGCTCTGCTATAACTCTGATTGAGTCGTTGATGGTTAGAATAGGACAATTTGAGACGGCGGAAACGACCCTGTGGAGCTCCAATCGGAGACATCAACCACCAATATCAGACGTTGGAAATGTTGACGATAAGGTGGATACCCGTGCCAACCGTGATCTGCCCAGGAGAGGATGAATGTGTTCAAGGTTTAACATCGAATGAGATTAATATATAGTTTGAAAGGTTAGATGATGCTAGATTGTGATGAAAATTTATGCTAAGGTTCTTCGGTTCGGGTTGAGATGCTATGAGATTTCCGAGATGCTTGTAACGCGTGAAGTGATTATGACATATCATGAATATATAGTTTGAGAGAGATTATGACATGTCATGGATATTATTAAATTTAGTTATATATTAAACTTATGTTTATGTTAGATTTAATATATTATATGATAATATAATAATTAAATTTAATGATATACTACATTAGTGATATATTATAATTATTTTTATTATTTTATATTTTATTATTAATTAGCTGATTTTTTTCATTCTTGCAAATATTTTACGAGGAATATTAAGTTTCTATGGTTAGTTTAAAAGCTACAAAAACTTACTTAGATATTTTTTTAATCTAATATTGTTTAAATATATTTTATAGGAGGAAATAAATCTCATACGTTCCCATAATGTAAAAAATTTTAGTGATATAAAAATATTATTTTACTTATTCTCCCATTGATACTATACAACCATTATCAATGCACCTTGTCATCGTTATATTTACTATTTATCGTTTATCGTTATTTTTAATTATTAATGATCATCTATAATTATTAATCATTACTTATTATTGCCATCTTATAGATTATCACCTACTATTACCCACTTTCTATTGATCACAATTCTTCACTATATTGACTACCATCATTTGTAGTTGATTGGTTAAATTTTAATATTGATCATTTAATTTCTTATGATAATATTTTTGATAGTTTAATAATTTTTTTTAAAAATAAATTAATTAAAATATAATATTTATTATTTATAAGAATTTTTTAATTGAATCGAATATTATAATATAATATTTTAAAAATTATATTTTTAAAATATAAATAATTTTGAGATTATATGATTCAGTAATTCAAAGGCCTCCTTGAAAGCATCACATAATAACATGGTGTGATAACTCTTACGAGAGAATGGCACACTAATGATGATTTTTAGGTTATAAACTAGTTCATATTCCATCATAATTCTAAATCACAAATATATTTTTATTGTTATATTAAAAAAAATTACTTTTAGGAAATGCATTGACTGGGCCTCCTACAAGGTTTTACAAAATTTTGAGACCCTTTAATGATGATTTTTGAGTTATAAATATGTTCATATTCCATCATAATTCTAAATCACAAATATATTTTATTGATATATAAAAAAAATTTACTATTAAAGAAAATACATCCACTGGCCTCCTGCGAGGTTTTACAAAATTTTGCGACCTTTTCTATTTTTAAAAGTAGCTAACCAGACTTCTCTTACCCCCAAATGCGAACTTTACCCGTCTTTAATGTATAACACGGGAGAGGATACGTTAAACAAGTTAAGTTTACGTGGATTTATAGGCATGAGTCACATGTTCTACAAGTAAAAATGGCCTAATTCACAGGTAGATTGTATCTTTTTTCTTTCTTTTTTTAATAAAAGTAACTATACTATTAGATATATACATAAAAATTAGATATCGAATGGTAAATGTGGTGATTGGTACAAAATTTTTAAAGAGAAATTAAATTAAATTAAATTAAATTAAAAAATATTTATTTTATAAATTATAATTAGTTAATTAAATTTTTTTATTTTATTTACAAGTTAATTAAATAAAATTAAAAAATTATATTAGAATATAAATATTGAAATAAATTAAATTAAAAAAATTTAAAATATATAAAAAATTAAAAAAATATTTTCGCGGGTACTCATGTATTTACCAGCAAAAACCCACGTAAATCCACATAACAAACGGACTGCACATAAACTACGATCAACTTACGGTTACATGTCTATCTCTCTTGAGTTACGCATGCTATTTTATTTTTTATTTTTAATCTGCAAATCAATATCTGTCACGTGCAAAAGTACTCTTGTGAACCATTTTTAGATTTCTTCAAATGTAAATAGTGATTACAAGGGATTGAGATTTTTTATGAAAAATTATTGGCGGAAGAAAGTTGCAATATGAAAATATTATACTAAAATTAAAAAATAAAAATTATGACCATACTAATAACAATAATATATATTTTTTAATCTAATATATTCATGACAAATGCAACTTACCCACTCTGATTTTTTCTTCAAAATTTCGGTCATTTTTCAAAACCATTATTTACATTTATCCTATGTGAAAATATCTTGTTAAAAAAAAAAAAAGCTTGCGTAGGCAATTTGTTATCAGTGGGTCGATATTGGGGGTAAGCTCGGTACTTGTGGCGAGAAAAGGCAATTGATAAAATTAAGCGAAAATATATCACAGTTTATAAGAAGATGGTAAAATAGGACAAAGTGCAGCCCTTTTCAAAGTATGGACCGGCCTCGTTTCCTTTTGCCTTTTCAAGAAAACAAAAAAGGAAAAATGTAAACTATTCATTTAGTTGATTTTAGAGAGACTTTGTTCCCTTTATTTTTTAAAAATTTGACTATCACGTAATAAAATTTAGAATTAATATTTATTGTTCACTTAATTTTTTGATTTATTAAATTACATAATTGTTTCATAAATTTCTTAAATAAAAGTTATAATATTATAAAATTTATTTTATTTACACATTTTTACACATGATTTTGTAATTAATTAAAGTATATAATTAATTAATTAATTATTTATTTATTAAATTTTTATTAATTATATAATATAAAAATTTTGTGCAAAAAATGATGAATTAAATCAATAGAGTATAATATTATAATTGTTGTTTAAAAAATTTAATTTTTTTATGTAATTTGATTAAATAGGAAATTATAAATCAATGATGAGCGCGGATTCCATATTTTGTACACTTATAGAAGATGATATCCAAGTTTTAAAATTAAAGATTATAAAATTCAGTCACCTTAAAATTGAAGTGTGTATATTGCATTTTTCCCGAAAAAAAAATGTTGAATAGATTTTTCAAATTTATCTATTACGTATATTTTTATTTCCTTTCTATTTTTATTTTCAGAAAAAAGTAATATTTTGCCTACTCATGATTTCTTTCTTTTGGACTTAATCCACATTTGGATTTGAATATTACAATTCATGCATCTATGCTGTAAATCAGTAATATTTTGTTAACCTAAATTATTTTTCATTCAAATTTATAAAAATTTATAATACACGTGATCTTTGTGTATTATAAATTTTGATTCAATTTACTCTTGTTGAGAACCAAATTTTCCTAAATAAATTCTAATTCTATTGAAAATTTATATTTCACAAGTTAATCCATGGTTACTGAATTAAAGATACCAAATAATATTTTTTAGGGTAAATTAATTTTAAATGAATATTAGATTGAGTCAAAATTTAGAGAAATATAATTTATATACTATATATAAATTTTCTATTAAATTTTAGATAAAAATAATTTAAGTGTGTAAAATATTAGTAGTTAAAATTAAAAATATAGATAAGTAAATTATAATATTTAAAATTATAGATGAATTAAATAAAAAAGAGCAAAATTGGAATAACAAAAGTATAATTTCTCCTCATTTTTTTTCTCAACTATTTAGGACGAGAGTTTGTAACATGCAATTTTTTATTTTTACATATGTAAGTTTTACAATATAATTTGAACATGATAAACCTATAATTTGATATTTATATCAAATTATTTTAATTTTTTAAATTATATATTTTAATTCTAAGGTTTGATTTCTAAAATGTGCAGCGTCTGTCCGGTCGAGAAGTTATACAGTATACTACTGGCAATTCACACAACCAAAGAAAGTGAAATTCGCACATGCACTAGCCCACCGGCAAACTGCCAAATTCCATTTCCTCATTTCGTCTTTTTCTACTCCCATCGCCACCACTCTCATAAGCCAAAACCTCTTTTCTTTCTTCACTCCCAAATCATAACCCTTCTTCTTCCTCTCCCTCTTCCCAGTCATTCAACCATGATCGAAATTATTCCTCTCCCAAAGCCAAATCCACGCCGCCTCACCCTCTCCCAGGACCGCTACGTCGTCTTCAACGACGTCCAAATGCAAAAATTGGTCACCAACTCCCCTTCCAAGGTCGATTCATGGATGTCCACAACCGAGGACATCTACAGCCTCCGCCCCCGCCTCATCGCCGGCCTCGACATCGAGTGGCGTCCCAACTTCGGCCCCGGCAGCGTTCAGAGCCCCGTCGCGACCTTGCAACTCTGCGTAGGGCGGCGCGGTCTCATCTTCCAGCTAATCCACGCGCCCTTCATCCCTAATTCGCTTTCACGCTTTCTGGGAAACGCCACCTAGAAATTCGTCGGCGTTTCGATTGAAGAGGACGCTAAGAAGCTCATGGAACAGTACGATTTGAATGTCGCTACGGTTGTTGATCTTCTCGTTCTTGCTCCTGAGAAGCTCGGGATGATAGAGCTGAGGAATATGGGACTCAAGGCGCTGGCAAAAGAGGTGCTTGGTAAGTAAATGGAGAAGCCGAAATGGATTTCAACGGGATGTGGGAACGATCTTTGGCTCGCTCTGGAGCAGATACAGTACGCGTGCATTGATGCGTTTATGTTGTCTGAGATTGGGATGTTCTTGTATTACCGTGTTTAATTAGTTGAAGCTTTAGAATGTGGATTATTTCGGTAGAATTTTGAAAACAAAGCTGGGTTTCGATCGATTTTGGCATTGGTTTGAGTTATTTCGTATTTGTTTTGTCGTAGGAATTTTTCTGAAACTGGTATTTTGGAATTCCAGTTCGGGTCTTTGGGAAGGTTTATGGTAGTTTTTAATCAAGTTTGTCTATGTATATATATATATATATGTATCTGTGTGCGTGTGTGTGTCCCACTAGTTGGGCAATATTTAGGATATATTTTCTTAGTGATTTATTTAATTAAAATTCACTAAGTAATATCTAAATTTATAAAATGTATAGGATTCAATCTACCGGTAGGAATTAAAAATCCAATCCTTAAATAGATTTATTTTACATATTAAAGACATAATTTAAATGTAAAAATATATTTAATTACATTTTTAATTGTATAATATAGAAATTAAAATTTTTAAATATAATATTTTATTTTAATTCCTTTATTATACAAATTAAATTAAATATGGTATAAAGTGATTACTTTGTTAATTAAATATAAATAATAAATTAATAATTATTTATTATTAATTATGATAGAAGAGAAAGTTAAGCCAACTTATAATTAATTATTGGACAAAATAAATTCATGTATTATTACTTATCAGCATTTGAATTTGAATGATAATACTATTAAACGGTATCTATGTAAATATTTTTCATCTAACATTACTCGAGGAGGATGATAGGTGAAACTCACTTTGCTACCTTCGAAAATATACAAAATCACATTACCCGCGCTGGGTAAAAAAGATTGCTAATTTGATATTTAATATTATACTATTAACTTAATAATATTATATTACTGCCAAATTAAAGTACCTATTATAAATTTGAATAATAAATATTAGGTAATTTCAAATATGTGGATAATAAAATTAGAAATTTATAACTAAATCATAATCGATATATATACCAATTTCCCAATCAAATTTAATTTCTAATAAATTTTGCATTTTAATTATTATTAATTCTGCAAGTTACAAACAGAAGTCTTTTTTTTTTTTTTGCCAAATGAATTTCAGAGTTGCTAACCATCCATCCCTTGCATAAACTAAGAAGGCACCCATGCTCAAAACAACATTGAACATTAACTATGAAGTATGGATATAAAATAGGTGGACCAAATCGTATATGAATTTGTTTGTATTATTTGTGAAACAAAAATGATTAAAATTGAGGTCCAAATTTAATTTACAAGCCTGCGAACCAGCTCACATTTGTTTGATTTATATTATTTATAAAAAAAGCATATAATTTTAAATATTTAAATCTATAAAATTTGTTTATTGATTCGTGGGGTTGAATCTGTTTGACACCCCTATTATGAAGAGCATCAAATTGTTATATAAATACCATCATTAATATTTCTAACAGCCCACTTACAAGGAATTAAACAATAACAGTGTATATAGTTAAAAGCATGTATTCTATTTCAGATTTTGCAGTTACAAAACAAATAAAAAAAGCAAGTACTTGGACGATGTGGGCGTCCTACTTTTTAGATTTTGGTGACCAGTGAAAATAGATCGACCATTGTTATATATTGTTATATACAATTTATGATGAATGGCGCACCTAGAGTCATTGAAGATTTACAAAATGAAAAAAATAATATGAACAAAAAATATTTAAACTAAATAACTAAAATCTTCAACAGATTAGAAAATGAAATATTGAACAACACATAATAAAGAGATTTAAACCATTAAGAATAAGAATACTGTAATCTTAAGCCGTGTGTAATAAAAAATATGAAATAAAAATATGACAATATCACCATAAATAATATAGCACATAAATAGGATGAAAGAACGTAATTATTTTGAAATATACCTCAACTTTCAAATGACATTCTTCAATCCACTAAACTAAAATTCGACGAAAGGAAAATAGAGTTATAATCATTAATTCCTTATACAAACTAAGGAAACGCAATCCATGTTCAAATTAGCGCAAACAATTTTTTAATAAAAGATCTCCTAATTTTTGGAAAAATTAATGCCAGAGATCGGAGTTAACAATTAATCATTAGAAAAAGTCCTTGGAAATTAAAGATTAAAATATAAAATTCAGTCATAAATACGGTGGTGTGTTTATTGATTGACTGTGGCAGCTCACAAAGAAGTGAAAGGCAACAGATCACTTCCTTCCACGATTGCCAACAACATTCCAAAAGGCAATAAACTTATTCATTTCATAGTCTTTGGTAATATTCTGCAAGTTGTTAGGGGGCTTAAAAATCATAAAAAATAAAATTAAAAAATTGAAATAACATGATAATCAATTCGCTAATCATCTGTAATTATCATTAAATTTTGTATTATAGTTGTTAGATTATTTAAAATTTGAAATAAAAACTAATCTCCTAATTGATTATAATTACCATAATTTTGCAATTTGCTAACGCAACTTTCTTTTTGTTAAATGAATTTGCGATTTTTTTTTTTGGATGAAGACAAATTTTTACGAAAGTTGAACCCTTGTCCTTGTATCCTCCGCAGATGAAAGAGTTGTATACGAGATTATGATACGATGCAATGATTTCCATCACAATTTCATTTTCATGGAACGAATTTGAGAGGCTTTTTGGTTTGAATAGGACAAATTTTCCAGAGAATTTGATACCTACCCAAATATCCTTTGTGGAGGAAAAAGTTTTATACGAGAGTCTGAAGATGGGTATATTTGATTACAATTTTTAAAAATAATTTTATATTTTATATTTTTAAAAATAAAATTTTTTATTTCATAAACTGTTTTTAATTTTTTTTAAAAATTACAATTTTAAATGTGTAATTTAAAAATATAAATACGAAAATAAATTTATGATATTTTCTGAATTTGTTCTTTTATTCTAAATGTCAATTTTATAATTAAATAAAATATTTTCTTATTTACTTATTCAAACATTCTTCATTTTATTTTTTAAAATATAAAATATTTTTTTAAAATAAAAATTTCACAATAATTTTTAAAAATAAAAATATAAAAATATTTTCAAACACAGCCTAAAGCTTCTATCACTTTTCCTTTTGATAAGTGTTGTATCGATTTTTTTTTTTTTTTGCGTGAGCATTTACCACTTCTGTTTAAATAACTAGAGCACTGATAAAAGACACTGTTAGTATAATCTTTAAGTTATAACAGATAGAATAAACAATGTTTATCATTGCATCTTATGTGTTTTATATATTATTAAATTAATGAATAGTACTATTTCCACAATTAATATTTATAAATTATATATTTTTTAGGAGTTCGACGATCCAAGAATCAGAATGTTTTCATTGTATTACCATTAAAAAATAAAAATAAAAAGAATCGGACGCCAGATCGATGGATGAGGTGGAAACTTAATATACATGTGCCAATAATTAAGTGGCAGTAACGTAGATTTAAATTGTTGTAATGTGGTTTGGCCCGAATTCACGGGCGGTATCGGATATAGAGAAACAATTCTGTAGCTACATTAATATTAATAATTCAGTATTATTTTTGCATAAATATTATAGTGTAATATTTTTTTAATTTAATAATTTAATTTTTTTATAAATAATTGATTTCTTAATAAAAATAGCTGATTTCTTAACAGATCAAATTGTTGAATTGAAAAAAAAAAATTACATTCATCAATATTTGTATATAAAAGTGTACTCAGTTTTACTATTAGAAAGTTTTTCCCAAAGCAAAATGAAAAATCGAAAAAATTTTGTAAAATTTCTATTTTTTTTACTTTTAGGTAATTGTATTTTACATTTTTAATATTAAAATTTTAAAATATATAAAATTTAAAATCAACATATATGATCTACTTAGTTAATTTTTAAATTATCTATTTTTTGAAATTTCTAACTAAATTTTATAATATTATTATATTTTGATTTATTGCGTAAAATTTCAAATACAAAGACCCATATCAAAGTCCTAAATGTATCTCTCTATTCTGATTTAAAGTGATGATAATTGTGACACAATTTTTTATGAAAAATGTAAATATTTTCAATTCTAGGATTTACGAAGAATTCAAAATTAAATTCTTAAAATATATAAAATTTATAATTAATATATATTATTTATTTAATTAATTATTTTATTAAATTACCTGATTTTCACAAAATTTTTAAGAAAGAATTGTAATATATCATGGTAGACTAGTTTACTGAAAAATTTTTACATTTATTTTGCAATTCATTTTTAAGTACTTGATTAAAATTTTATGTATCTAATTTAACTTCTATTAATTTATATGACAAAAAAACATGTGAAAGAAATTATATGATAAACCAAAATACAATAACATTATGATTTTTGTTCAAAATGACTTGTAAAAAATTATATTATTTAATAAAATAATTGATTAAGTAAATAACTAGTGTTAACTTTTAAATTTTGTTTAAATTAAGAGTTTGTTTTTTCAATTTTTTAAAATAATTATTTTAAAATTGAAGGAAGTATTTTATATTTTTTTGGATTTATAGATTGCTTTGATATTTAATTTTGTTTGTTTTGATGAAAAATATTTTTTATAAAATATAATTATAAAATATTAAAATAAAAATATTTTCTTTATTTAATATTAAATACAAAAAATTCAAAAAAAATATTTCATCTATTTAAAAAATTTATTATCTTTTATTACCATGGCTCTTTATATCATTTTTTTAATTATCATTATATGCCGTATATCATCTTATTAATATATATATATATATATATATATATATATATATATATATTCCTAAAAAAAAGTTTTATGACAAGACAAATGTATCCTTAATTCGACCCTTCTATTTCGGGCCATATAGTAATATTGTTCAAATTGCAACAAGTAACATATATTGTAATTGCAATATTACGATGGCAATGAATTATGAATGCGATGCCACAACCACAGCACAATCTTTAGGGTGAGAATTTGTAATATATATCATTTTTTATCTCATATATATAAATTTCCCAACATTGTTTACGACTAATGAATCATTCATTTAAATTATTTTAATTAAGTTTTTTAAGAAATTATATATTTTAATTCTAAATGTTAATTTCCAGTAGGAGCGGAGAGAGCAGTACGATCGAAAGGTTGTTGCAACGCACTACTGGCAATCCGCTCAGCCAAACAAAGTGAAATTATGCGCGTAGCAGACGAACTTGCACGCCTCCCACTGACACAGAATTAAACAACCCAACTGCCAAATTCCATTTGCTGAATTTGCCTTTTTTCCACTCCCATCGCCAGTACTCTCATAGCCAAAACCTCTTTTCTCTTCATTCCCAAATCAAAACCCTTCTTCTTTCCCTCACACTTCCCAGCATTCAGCCATGATCGGTGTAACTCCTCCCCCAGAGCCTGCTCCCCGCTGCCTCACCCTCTCCCGGGACCGCTACGTCGTCTTCAACGACGTCCAAATCCAAACATTGGCCATTGACTCTCCTTCTAGGGTCGATTCATGGATCTCCACAACCGAGGACATCTACGGACTCGGCCCCCGCCTCACCGTTGGCCTCGACGTTGAGTGGCGTCCCAACTTCTACTCCGGCGGCGTCCAGAACTCCGTCGCGACCTTGCAACTCTGCGTGGGACGGCGCCGTCTCATCTTCCAGCTAATCCACACGGTCTTCATCCCTAACTCGTTTTCCCGCTTTCTGGATAACGCCACCAACACATTCGTTGGCTTTTCGATTGAAGAGGACGCTGAGAAGCTCGAGCAGCAGTACGATTTAAATGTGGCTACGGTCGTTGATCTTCGCGTTCTTGCTGCTAAGAAGCTCAGGATGCGAAAGCTGAGGAACATGGGTCTCAAGGTGCTGGCAATGGAGGTGCTTGCTAAGGAAATGGAGAAGCCGAAATGGATTGCCACGGGAAGATGGGACGATCTTCGGCTTACTCCGGAGCAGATACAGTATGCTTGCATTGATGCGTTCATATCGTTTGAGATTGAGATGTTCTTGTATTACCCCATTTAATTAGTTGAAGCTTTAGAATGTGGATTGTTCTGGTGGAATTCGAAGTCAAAAATGGGTTTATTAACCTGACTTATTTCGTGTTTGTTTTCAGTAGGAATTAATCTGAACATGGTATTTTGGAATTCTAGTTGGGGTCTTTGCGAAGGTTTATGAGTAGTTTTTAATCTCAAGTTGGGGAAGGCATATGCCAGTTAGAGCTTCTATCAGTTTTCCTTTTGATCACTGTTTTTGTCGGGAATTTTTTTGGGTGAGCACTTACCAGTTCTGTTTTCATAACTACAGCGCTGGTAGAAGATACTTTCAATGCAATCTTTTAAGTAAGCATAGACAAAGTGTTTGCAGGTTGCATCTTATGTCTTTTACATATCGTTGAATATTACTCCCTTCATTTTTTTTTATTATATTTTGAAGGAATTTTTTTATTTATTATTTCAAAATTTTAATAAAATATTATTTTATTTCAAAATTTTTATATAAAAATCCTTCAAAATTAATAAAATTAATTAACTTACATTTATTTCTTTATATTTTTTTCTCTATTTTTTATTATCTTAAATTTTGTACATAAATAAATTAAATTAATTTTTTTATATGTGTAAAATTGATTAATGATAATAAATAAATAGTAACGAAAGGAATACTATTTTTATAACTAATATTTATAAATCGAGTAATTTTGCGGGAACTTCAACTTTTTTGAAGTTGGGATATTTTACGATATATTTATCATTTTTGCATTGAGTTTTTTTATTTTTATTTGATTATTTGATTTAAGGCGATGCGATGGTTGAATACTTATATTCATGATATGATTGCCTTTATAAATTGCATATGTACATAATACGAGAGACAATCTTCTTTTTTTTTCAATTCGTACAATTGCGTATTAATTCGTGTAAAAATACTTATTTGTATAGTGTTACACCAGTTAGAGTTCAAATTTTTCTTCGATAAAAAATAATTTTATCAATTATAGTTAATTAAATAAATAAAACACATTTTTTTTAGAATTTTGGTTTTCCGTTTTGAACTTACACATGTCTATCTTTTATCTCATAAAAGAGTCATTTTTTACACCTAGAAATTTCTTATTACTTGAAGCTCGGTTTTGGGCTAGTGGTGGCGGGCATAAATAATATGTTAGAGGTCTTAAGTTTAAATTTTCTCACTGTTAATGTATAAGAAAAAATTTATATTACTTGAAATATTTTATAAGGGATTACAGAATTTTAGAAAATTTTATAGGAAACCACTTGTTTAATATAAACTCAAAAAATTTTTAAATTTAATAAGCATGAACCCACCATGCATTCCCTAATATAAATCAAAATTATGTCAAAAATTATAATTTGAATTTATTTGCACAAATGAATATTTTTTGTTTAACATATAAATACGTATGAACTTTTATTAAAAGGTGCATCTAATTGTATCATGATAAATAAAATGTTAAAATATGATTGTGAAAGCAAAGTTCTTGATATAGTAAGTGTTTTGAGTATAATGAAATGAATTTTGTTGAAATATTGATAAATTGAATGAATTTCATAATAACATAAATATAATAGTAAAATTGAAAGAAAAATTTTAAAAGTTGAGGTATAATTTAATGAGAACTCTATTGAAAATATCCTAATTAAATTTTGGAGGGTCATAAGTGAACTTTTGAAAAACAAATTCAAAGCCATTAGGTAATTTTTTAATTTTCAAGCACTTTTGGCCACCTAAAAAGCTGACAAGGCCACGCCCTTGCTCAATTGGACCTAAAATAAAAATAATATGTGAGATGATTTTTTTATAACTTCAATCCAAATTTTATTTAAAAAAAGAATAAAATTAAAATCTAATTTTTTTAAGGTAAATTACATTAACTTTTTTAAAGTTTTCACTCAATTACATTTTACATCTCTTATTTTTTAAAATTATATGCTTCCACTCTTGATTTACTTTCCATCAATTACAAGATGCAAGCATAACACGGAGTCAGTATAAACATAGCTAGAAAAATTATTTAATAGGGCCAGTTTATACTTGATTTAATCAAAATATATAGGAATGGAATATTTATATAATATATGAAATTTTATGTTACAATACAATTAGTTCCTTTAAATATTTATATTATAAAAATCCTTCATCAGTAATATTGTTATTTTCCTTAAGAAAAATATCATCATCTAATGAATAATTAGTTTTTGACCATCTATCTTTAATTAGGGAAATTATTTATGGGATTAAGAACAAGAGGGTTCTATTTATTATAATAATTCAATGATAGAATGAATATATAATTTAAGACATGAAACGTACAAATAATTATATAATACATTTTTCAATTTCATTGACCACTATTCTCTCTGCATAAAAATGCTTATTTGAGTAGATGTTATTAATATTGTGTTCGATTTAATTTTAACAATTCAGAAATCAGAAGTTATATCACTTAAAATTTAAATAAATGAAATTGTATTTAAAAAAATATAAAACAAACAAATTAGATTTATTAAAATTAAACAAGTAACCATTCAAATGGAGTAATACAAGATTAGTGGGGTCAAAAAACCTTTATTTGAAGGGTAAAAATGTAATACATAATTTATATACAAGTACGAAATTTTAAAATTGACCCACTTAACCATGTGTCCCCCCGCCCGTGCGCTAAAGCATACTCACTCTTTATCGATGAGAACCGAAAGTAAAAATGACGACATTTACATCTTCCACGGTCTGGTCGGAGGAACCTCGTTGGCGAGTCAATTAACTTTGTCACTTAAAAAAATTGATGATAGTGAAACACCTAAAATAAAATAGAAAAGGACGTCATCCTTGAGGCAAAGAAAAAGCAACGTTATAATGAATAAAGAAAGGCACCTGAAAAGGCATCAAATTTGCAAGATTTCAGAACCTTTTTTTCAATATAGCATAACATATTACAAACTACAAAATGTAATTCTCTTTGTTATAGAGCATAAAGATGTGAAATAACAAATCTTTCTAGAATTGTCAGTATTTCCCCAAAGATAAACCTTTACCTCAAAATAGATAAATGAACATTAAAAATGCTAGTGCTTGTTTCAATCATAATCTCAAGGGTTAATATATCGCATACACCTGACAAATGGCTAAAGACTTCACTTTTCAAACAAGAGCATAAATCCACTAAATGTTAAGCTAAATAGAAGGGTTCCTCTAATGGGGGTAATGAGAAACCGGGGATTAAGAATTCAAGTTAAGCAAGGTCTAATTATAATTACCTGATCAAAACGGCCGAGAACTTCTTCTCTCTTTCCATCTTCTTCTCTGCCCTCATAGAACCCAAAATCAACCAAAAACTGGTAAAAAATATAAATCAGTTAATTGTATAAAACACGGTAATATATTTACACCATATGACACGAGGGGGAGAGAATACCTTCTCCGGTTCCACGTTATGGTGAATATTGGCTTTGGTGGGACCAGCAAGAGTGATGGGTTTTGTGATCTCATACTTCTTTGCCTGCGGAGGTGGTGGCGTCTAAGCTTTGTTTCGACTCTGGAAAGCCACCAATTTAAAGCCCACAAGAGGGGTAGTGGAGGCACACCCAAAACCTAGATTTGAACAAGCCTAGTACCAAAACTCACTTGCACAACTGAAATTTCAAATGAGGGACAACATAATAGCAAATCGTAGAGTTGAATCATCAAATGAAAATGCACGTGGCTTAAAAAAATTTGTGAAATTAAGCGGCTTGCAGAGATATTCAGCGGAAGCGATGGAAAATAGAAGGTATTTACTTTTACCTTGGTCGAGGTCGAAGGCGACCTTTCTCTACTTTTGGGCATAAGCTGATTAGGTTGAAGAAGAACAATAATAAAAAATGAAAAATAGAGACCAAAAATAGAAATGGAACAGAGAAATAGGAATTATCTTTCTCGACGAAAACAAAGAAATCAAATTGGTTACAGAAGGAAAGAATTGGGGGGGGGGGTAAAAATTGATGACTAAAAACGGGAAGGATTGAGATGATGATTAATGCCAGGATGTATACCTAAGAGCAGTGGGTTTTGCTATAAGAAGATGAAGGCGCGGCAAGTAGGTGGCAGGCGGCCAATTGTCCGTTGGCCCTCCTCCAACGACAAGCCAGCGACGTTGACGGAGTGGCCAGCGTTGCTGGTGAGCACAGGTAATGGTGAATGGCAGACAAAAGATAGAAGGAGGAGGGGATTGGGTGCTTGGGTTTTGATCTTGGGTTCTATTGGAGGAATTGAAAGACAAGGGGAAGATTGGGTGCCTTAAAGAAGAATAAGAGAAATGGGATTATTGTTGTAATACAGGACCCCCGAAAATTTAGATTTGAGATCTGAAATTTGGGTGGCAATTTTTCTGATAATTCTCTCTAACTGAAATTATATGACAAGAAATATGTCAATCTTCCCTTTAAAATTTTTTCGTGGTACACTTGATAAAGATGATAGAATATTAAAGATTTATTATCTATAAAATAAAATTCTATATACAATATATTTGTAAGTCATGATTGAATATCGTTAAAACATCTATGTATACTAACCTGTAAAATTACCTTGCACATGGAGCTTTCGAGTACAATGCATTAAAAAGGGATAAATCGAATAAGAAGAGAGATTCCAGTTACTTGGTATATGCTTCTTTATATAATTTTGAGTATGTAAAAAATGATTATAAGTTAATACACTCGAATTTCTAATTTAGTGTTGAGGTGCCTTGTTAGCCTTTTGATCTTTTATTCTTTTAAAGAGTATTTTGAACAAATATTCATTGGACACAAATAGATATATTTTTTCCGAGTCATCTTAAGCTTTTTTTTTAATGGTTTGGATGTTCAATTCACACCTAAATACACTGACACGAAAATAAAAATATGAAAATTATGAGTACAAAATTTTCGAACTCCTATAAATTTTTGAACTATGCTAAAATTGTCAAAATACTCCTAAATTTACAAAAATTAAAAAAAATAATATACAAGTCAAATTAATTTTAAATTTGAATCACAGAATAATCTTTTCACTAAGTCTTATCTAAAATTGAGCAACTTTATTTATTGGATTGTCACAATTGTCATTTTATTATACAATTTGAGGAGGTATACCTCAAGTAGAATATATTCTTGTTGTGCCTCTTATTGATAATAATCCATGCCTACTTATCATTCTTTAGAATGCATAGATATAGTTGCAGAATGAACAGATGAATCGATTCATGCTAGTTAATTGTTAAATGAGATGGGCTTGTTTGTTTTTTACATGGATCTTTAATATGGAGGTCTCAATCCAATTTTTGCAAAGTATGGGTTAACATGTATTTTTTAATTTTAATTTTTTTAGAAAATTTAAAATTTAAATAATAAAAAATTAAAATCATTCAAAAATATTACATATCCATTCATAAATTAGTCATAACCGATGTCCAACCCTAAAAGCATCCCTTCCACAGCCCTGTTCATTATCTATTATTCATTAGTCGGACCAAAAAGGAGCAATTCAAATCAAGTTGAAGACAATAATATGTTGACACTAAAAAGGTTTGAATTTATAATTTTCAACGTAATATTTAAGTCTCTCATCAGTAAAACACCCCACCCCCTAATATCATATATTCATACGACCTACTAAATTTGTGATTCCCAACTATCTCTTTCTAGATTTATAAGTCCACGAAAGAATTTGAGGAGACTACATATTCTGTCTATCATCGATAAATTCACAGTTTCACACAATTACCATTGTAATTAATACCATAAACATGAAGAACTGAGACCCTGGTATCGAAGATCCAGCGACACATTAATTAAATCTGGATGATGGAGGCCGATTGTTCGCAATAAAGCCACTTTTCCCGTGAAGGCCAAAGCGTCCTCCGACAGCACTGCCGCCACCAGTGCCGTCAAGACAGCCAGCAGCAACTCCATTAGCAGCAGCAGCTCCAAAAGCACCACCAGCACCTCCAAAAACACCAACGGCACCACCATGAGCACCAGTACTGCCTCCATTCGCTGCAGCTGGATGTCCAC